>CAKNYM010050808.1:141498-169114 GCA_932195095.1 Andricus curvator | reverse complement strand
GCGCTAAAGTACCTGGTGCGTGACCCGGTGCACGCGGATCCTCGGCTCACCACTTTTAGTTATTTTGGTTAGTTATTTTGGATGTTGACACAATTTAAATTGTTAAAAATTTATCGTAGATGACGTCTTCAACGGCCTGGTGCATAAAACTAAATCATCGTAACGGTAACGGAAATAGTAACGCACCAAGATGGGTTTTCAAAGATAGGAAAGGTGAATTAGTCACCAAGAGGATTAATATTCTACCACAAAAGACAAAGCTTCAACAAAATACAGAAGTTTTCAAACAAATAGTTGGATTTTCAACTGATGAAGATTTATGTTCAAACAAACATTTAAATTTTTAAAAAAACTAATTAAGCCAAAATTGAACCAAAAAAATTAATTTTCTGCCAAAAAAGATTAATTTTTAATAAAATACATGAATTTTCAACCAAATAGTTGAATTTTCAACTGCAGAAGATACATTTTTAACCAAACATAGAATAGAAATTTTTAGTTCAAAAATAATTTTAAAAATGTTACAAAATCGATAAATTGTTACAAAGTAGTTCTACTTAGTAGATTTTATTCTAAATAAAGGGTAATTAGTGCGCAATGTTCTAATCTTTTAAAATTCCCTAAAATATTTAAAAATAAAAGCTCTTGAAAATGCCTTAGAAGTTTAAAAAGTAGTTTAAAATCTTAAAAATCCTTTCAAATCGTTAAGATCTATTAAAAAATTATCGAAATCTTGAAAAATACCCTGAAATATTTCAAAAGAATTCAAGACACTTCAAAGATATGTCCTGAATTGAATAGTGATTAACCCACGAGTTAATTTATTGAAAGAAAAGTGACATAGGGTACGGTAGGGACCAAATCTTGAAAATAGGGTACTTTAGGGACCTAAACTGAATATAGGGTACAATAGGGGATATAGGGACCGGTCTGAGAGGCCTGAAATATAAATAAACGACTAACCTTTTGCAGCAGGATCAAAGCCGCTTCATGGTTAGTGCAATATTTACCATACGCAGATTGCATTTTTTCCGCCATTTCTACGAAACAAGGACCCACTGTTTGCACCTCTTCATCACATCCCTTCATAGACTTCAAAATGGAATCCAACAATTCTTCTGCAACTTTCGTAACCTCCTCTATATTCCCAAACAGCGTAGCGACATCCACGCCTCTACTTTCCAGAAATGAAGGTTTGTACAAGTTGAATGTCTCATAAGTGACTTTCAAATCCCTAACGTACTCTTTCTCAGTCAAAACCAATTCCGATATTACATTCTGTCGTGTGTCTGCCTTCTTCTTCCTCTCAAGATCAACATCATCCGAAACGTTATGTTGTTTCTGCAAAGGGACTCTTCCAGGCGCAGGTGCTGGAGGTGCAGGTCTATGAGGTTGTGACAATCTCTTAACTTCCTCTGACTTTGCTGCTGGTTCATCAATCTCATCATGCTTTCGTATCACAACAAAATCCTCCAATGCGTCATGGAAAATTTCAATCGACGGTTCAAGCAAAGAAGTTAAATACGAACTTGGACAAGATCCGATCTTCCCTTCTTTATTTCTCACGATGATCCAATCGTCGTTGGCGATTTCCACTACAGTAACAATATCGCCTTCCTCAACACTCAGATCTCCATCCATCTGAGCTTCGAATGTGTATTCCACCTTGGCTGACATCTCAGGTTCGAAGACATTTTCCTGTTTGGAAAAGCTCTCTGATTTGTCTTCGGCAGTGAGAGTCTCTTCTTTCGTTTTGTCGCAGTCGACGATGATGTTAACATACGAGACGGGGAACAACCCCTTGACTGAGTCGATCGAACCTTCCGCCCATTCTGAATCGATGTATTTTATCAAATGAACTACTTCGCCTGCCTCAAAACTTAGTTCATTCGGAAACTGAGCATGGAAGGGATAAAGAGTTATGGCATAGGGTTCTACACCAAGGGGATTTGGGCTCTCTTCGTACTGGGCGTTTTCAGGATCAGGATCAGGATCAGCTTCAGGACCAGGATTAGCTTCAGGACCAGGATCAGCTTCAGGAAGAGATGGAGTGGTTTGTGGCAAGTACTCGGGATATAAATCAAAATAACTAGGAGCAGGTTCATCAACTGAGGGCCAAACTTTGGGAGCGTCTCCGAAATCTTTGTAAATGGGACCTCCATTTCGTACTGATTGAGGCAAGGGATCGTTTGGAGTTGCCAGACTTTCGTCTGTTTCATCCACACTTTCATCGATGTAAGTTATGAAGCCTTCGGGAAAAGTGCCTTTTCTATTGTCTTCTGTTACTCCGAGACACCATCCATCTTCAACGATTTCAATTACAGTTAATATTTCTCCTTCTTTCAGGTCTAATTCTTCATCGAGTTGTGCTTTAAGATTTGTTTTCACTCTTGCTTTTCTCTGCACTGATTTCTTTTTTGCTGGATGCTGTAATAATTATCATATTTTCATGAAAGTGAAAATTAATGATTTTTGAGGGTATCGTAGCCCCGCACAGAAACCCTTAGAGTTTCGGTCGGGTGTCCGTACATCGTACTTTTTTCTCGAGAGGGGAAGTAGGAGAAATGGTGTGAGGGGAAGTAGGAGAAAGAAGGGGAAAGTAGGGGACGTGAGGGGAAATAAGGGAATGGGAAGTAGGGAGAATGATGGGAAAGGAGGGGAAGTATGGACAATGAGATTAAATTAGGGTAGGGGAAGTTGGGGTAATTATGTGAAAGTGGGAGAGGAAGTAGGGTAAATAAGGGCAGGGGAAAAAGGGAAGTGAGGGGAGTAGAAGGGAATTGAAAGGAAATCAGAATATGGGAAATGAGTGAGAAGTAGCGGAAGAGAAAGGAAATGAGGAAAAGGGATTTAGAGGAAATGATGGAAAGAAAGGGAGGGATAGCAGGATAGTGCGGAGGTGTAGGAGAGAGGGGAAGGTGAAGTAGAAGGGAGGGAAGTAGAAGGAAAATGAGTGGAAGTGGGGAAGTGAAAGGAAATGAGTGAAAAGTAAGGAAATAGAAGAGAATGATGAGAGGGGAAGTAGAGGAAATTATGAGATGAAAATGAGGGGTAGTAGGAAGGTGCTGGGGAGCAGAGAAGAAGGAGGGAGGGATGATGAAGTAGGGAAGGGAGGGGAAGGGTATAAATTAGGAAGCGAGAGAAAGTGAGGTGAGGGGAAGTAGGTGCAGTATGTATGTATACCATTAAGCCATTTCCCTTTCAGGGTAGGCGTGACACTACCCGATTCGGGTAGTGTTTCTAGGAGGATAGTTTCTTGTAGTAAATAACTACAAGTATGGGCTCACCACACCCAAGATGTGCCAACAGCACTCAGTTTTCTCGAATGGTCACCCATCCTAGTACTAACCGCGCAGTAAGCTAACTAACTAACAGTAAGCGGAAATAATGGGAAAGGAAGTAGGGAAATGAGGCCGAGAAAATAGGGGAAAAGGGAGGAAATAGGGAGGGAAAAAAGAGAAAGAAAAAGAGGAAAGAGAAAAAATTATGGGAAAGGGGGAGGGAAAGTAGCGCAAATGAGAGGACGAAGGGAAGTGAGGAAACGTATAGTAGGGTAGTGCGGGAGAGTAGGGGCGGGGAGGAAGGGGTGGTTAAGTAGGGAAGGGAGCGAAGTAGAAAGGAAATGAGTGGAAGTGGGGAAGTTGAAGTGAGGAAGTGAAAGGAAATGAGAATATGGCAAATGAGTGAGAAGTAAGGAAATAGAAAGGAATGAGGAAAGGGGAAATAGAGGTAATGATGGGAAGAAAGGGAGGGGTAGTAGGATGGTGTTGGGAAGTAGAGCAGAAGGAGGGAGGGATGGTGAAGTAGAGAAGGGAGGGGAAGGGTATAAATTAGGAAGCGAGGGAGAGTGAGGTGAGGGGAAGTAGGTGAAGTAAGCGGAAATGGGAAAGGAAGTAGGCAAATGAGGATGGGAAAGTAGGGAAAAAGAGGGACAATAGGGAGGGGAAGTAGAACAAATTATGGGAATGGGGGAGGGAAAGTAGCGTAAATGAGAGTAAGGGGAAGAAGGGAAGTTAAGGGAGGTAAAGTAGGGTAGTGCGGGAGAGTAGGGGAGGGCAGAGGTAGGTGGTGAAGCAGGGAAGGGAGAAGTCCTTAGAGGAAGTGAGGGCAGGTAGAGGAGGGAGAAGATAAATTTTCAACCAAGAAGATTAATTATAATTTGAAGGGGGAAATAATTTTTAATACAAAATAAAAATTTCGAAGGACCATTTATTAATTTTCTTTCTTTATTCGATTTAAGGTTATATAAATATAATTTTAGTAGGTTTCTCGAGGTAATACAAAAAGATTTTTGAAGATTTCAGATATGTCGAAAAAGTGCCTAGAAAAGGTTTAGGAAATTTGTATTTTACACGATTTTACACAATTTTAGGAGAATTTTGAGAAGTTTAAAAGATATTTAAGACTTTTTGACGCTCGAAACAAATTTAATAATACTTTATAAATGATTGGAAATCTTTCAAAGTTTTAAAATATTTTTTATCTATACCAAATTCCTAAATATCTTTTAAACTGTCTCGAATTACTCCTAAAATTATTTTAAAATATTCCGGATTCATTTTTGACAATTTTGGAAATCTTTTCTAATGTTTTATAATCTTTTTAATTACTGTCTTAAATTTAATTTAGAAAAATAAAGAATCACTTGAAATATTACCAGGAATCTTAAGAAATTTTTTTATTATCTTGAAGCCTTTCAAAATCATTAAAAAATTTCAAAATTTTATCTCGAGATCTTCAATAATCTACATTTTGTTTTAAATTTTTTGAAATCTATTATTTATTTTTAAATTTTGTTACAAATTTCTGAATATTTTTTAAAAAGATTCGAATTTTTCCTAAAATTTGGAAAAAAATCTGCAAAATTAGAAGAAATCCTTCAAATCTTCAAGATTCTTTCATGATAACGTTGGAAATGTTTTGAGATGTTTTGAAATATTTTTGAATGTTCTCTTAACATTCCTTAAAAAGCTTCAAACTTTACTTCGAAATCTACAAAAATCCACATTCTGTTTTAAATAAAATAATTTTCGTATTCTTTCAAAACTAAACTTATTTGAATTTTTTCTAAAATTTTTAATCTTGCAGAGTTGAAAATTTTTGCTTTGAAATCTTCTACATTCTTTTAATTTTGGTTTTAATTTTGGTTACCCGTACCGACAATTTTGTATCGTTACCTACGGTCTAGGGGAAAGATTTAATTCATTTATATATATTTAGGGCTTTTTAACGTTCGGAAAAATAAAACTATATTTTATAAATTTTCGGAAATCTTTCAAAGTTTTAAAATATTTGTAGTCTCTTCAAAACTTCTAAAATATCTTTTAAACTGACTCAAATTTTTCCTGAAATTCTCTTAAAATCTTCCGGGTTCGTTTTTGACTATTTCGAAAATCTTTTGGAATCTTTTGAAATCTTTTTAAATGTTCTCTTAAAATAAATTATTTAAAATAAAAAATCTTCTGTAATTTTTCCAGAAATCGCAAGAAAATTTTTTTATTCTCTTGAAAACTTTCAAACTTCTTAAAAAGCTGATAATTTTTTTGTTCGAAATCTTCAAAAATCTATATTTTGTTTTAAATTTGTTTTTTGTTTGCTTCAAAACTATTAAATATCTGCTAAACTTATTCGAAATTTTTCTGAAATTTTGTAATCTTGCAAAAGTTTGCTTTAAAATCTTCTACAATCTTTTCCGAAACTTTAGGAAATCATTTGAAATGTTTTAAAATATTTACAAATATTTTCTTAAAATTAATTTTTCAAAATACAAAATAAATTAAAATTTTACCTGGATTTATGAGGAAAAAATAATTAAAAAGCTTCAAAATTTTATTTCAAAAACTTCAAAAATCTACATCATGTTAAAATTTTTTTATAATCCTTTCGAAACTTCTAAAATTTTGAAATATCTTTTGAGATAAATCAAAGTTTTCCTTAAAGTTTTTTAAATCCTGCAAAAATTAAAAAAGTTGTCTTATAATTTTCCAGGTTCTTTTGGACATATTTGAAATCTTCACAGGTGAAAATTAATCTTTTTAAATAAAACCTGAATCATTAAAAATGTTCCCAGAAATCTTAATGTCGGTACCGGTACTTTTTTTGTCAGCGGTACCGACAATACTCTTCGTAAATTAAGATATTCTAAGTTTTTGTCCATATTGTCCCAATATTAAAAAACATTTGTAATTAATATTTTCTCTTTTATTAATAATGTTTAGAAATATTCAGAAATAAACTGTATCATCAGGTAAAATTAATTGTTGGAAATTTTGACCTACTAAATTGTTGGTGCAGAAAATTCTTAATAAAAAATATGGTCAAGGGGTTATGAATAGAATTTGTCATTTTTCAAATATTTGTTCAAAAAATCAAGAACAGAATTGCTGCCTTTATTATTAACGAATCATTTACAACCTAAATTTTCTTTTAGAAATCAATTTTTAGAATTAAAATTGCCTATCTGGTAATTGGAATTTAAAAAATTCCAAAAAAAAACCCTATCCGAGATTTTCGAGAATTTCGTTCTATAATTGTTTGTAAAAACGCTTTTATGAATAAAGTACCTTGATTAATGATTTGTTGAGCTGCCAAACGTGAGTAGTTGGAAAAATTCCTTTCTGAGATTCCAAGTAACCAGAATACCATCCGGGCTGTACTTCGCTTCGTCCAACAATGATTTGTCCTATGAGAAAACAAAAATTACATTACTTTACTTCAAACATTTGCTTTCTGAGGGAGAAACTCTTGTAACTGAATATTAAAAAAATAAAACAGCACGTTTTACTCAGACCATTTATTCAGACCATTTATTTACGGATATCACAAATAACACTTTTATAGAATTGGTTACATTTTCAAGATTCTCACAATCTTCTCTTTCACAATAAGATTATAAACCGACTAAAAAACGTAGAGAATAAACACAAAACCAGCAGCAACAGATTGCTGTTTTATCTGAAGTCTGAAATGGAAGACATTTCACCAAATTCTGCCGTGCATTTAAAAATTCTTGTATTTTCAACTTCGCTGCTCTGGGTATTATCGGGCTTATCTTCCTCGAGAAAATCACTTTCACAATATTTTCTTTTTTCTTTATGGAAATTTTCGGCATTCGACGGGATAAAAGCTTGAGTTTCAGCATCACAAGTGATCATGTTAATATATTTAATGCAAACGAAGATTTTACAATCTGTATCATCTTCTTCTGGAAAATGGACTTGAACACTCTGATCAGTTTTTTGTAGAATCGAATTTTCGGCATTATCTTGTATTATTTGAATTGAAGACTGAACCTTTTGCTCTGGAATTTCTTGGGGAATCGTAACTTCAGTGATATCTTCTGATTGAATGCTTTCAGCTGGAGACTTTTTTGAAGAACGATTCAACTCTGCACTAGCTCTTCTTTTTATGTTTCGTTCGAACCTAGAAAAAAATAGATATTAGTGGGTCTCCTATTAACAGGGTTGCTACGAAATTCTAATTTAGAAATTCTCTGACTTTTCCCTGACAAAATTTTCATTTTCCCTGACGATTATAAATTTTTCTTTCCGGTAAAAAAGAACCTTATACCTAGGAGATCAATAATGTTAATGCAAAAAGAATGTCTGTTTCTAAATTTATTTAAAGAAAGCGTTACGTACTTTTTTGGGTGGACCCCTCACACGTATTCCATTTTCAACAAAATAGACGAATTTTTAACTAAATTGTTGATTTTTCAACCAAAAAGACCAATTTTCAACAACAAAAAATGAAGTTTCAGCTAAAAACATCAATTTAAGGTTGAAAAATTGTTTTTATACCAAAAAATTGAATTTTCAACAAAATAGTTTAATTTTCAACTAAAAAATATAAATCTACAACTGAAGAAGAGAAATTTTCAACTAAAAAAAAGTCAATAAAAAATGGAATAGTTAAATTCTCATTTAAAAAAATTAATTGAAAATTTTAAAAGACGAAGTTTTAACAAAATGGAGAATTTTCAACTGAAGAACTGAATTTTTTAAATCAAAAAGATCAAATTTCAACCAAGAAAATTAATTTTCTAGCACAAAAAAAAAGAATTTTTAACAAAATATATTAATTTTCTTTTCAACAAAATAGTTGAATTTTTAACAAAAAAATGTTTTTTCAACAAAAAAACGAAATGGTTCAATTTTGAGTTGGGAAAAAAATTATTTTCCACAAAACAGTAAAATTTTTAACTAAAAAAATGAATTTCCCAATTAAATGATAAATTTTCTACCAAAAAATGAATTTTTAACTATAATGATGAATTTTTATACAAAAAATAAACTTTTAACCAAATAGTTCAATTGTCGACCAAAAAGAGGAATTTTACACAATAAGATTAATTTCCTACCAAAAAGTAAGATTTTTCAACAAAATATATGAATTTTCAACTAAAAACGATAAATTTATACCAAAAATGGAATAGTAATATTTTCAGTTATTAAAATTAATTCTCAACTGAATATTTGAATTTTCGAACAAAACCATGAATTTTCAAACAAGAAGATTCATTTTCTAGCAAAAAAGACGAATATTTGACGTTTAAAAAAGTTAAATTTTCAACCAAACAAATGAATTTTTAACCCAAAAAGATAAAATTTCAAGCAAGAAGATTAATTTTCTACCAAAAAAGTTGAATTTTTAACAAAATACATTTCAATCAAATAGTAGATTTTTTAACAGAAAAATATGGATTTTCAACGAAAAATGAAATAGTTAAATTTTCAGTTACAAAAAATTAATTTTCAATAAAAAACGAATTTTTAAGAACTTAGTTACATTTTCAACCAAAACAATGAGTTTGTAGCCAAAAGATAAATTTTCAACTGAGAAGATTAATTTTCTACGAAAAAAGATGAATCTTTAACAAAATACATAAATTTTCAACAAAATAATGAAATTTTTACCTAAAAAATGAAATTTTAACTAAAATAATAAATTTTTAACCAAAAAGATGAATTTTCAACCAAAAAAGATGAACCTTTAACAAAATACATGAATTCTCAACAAAATAGTTGTTACATTTTTAGCCAAAAAAATTAATTTTGAACCAAATAATTGAATTTTGGAGAAAAAACATAAATTTTCAACCAAGAAGATTAATTTTCTACCAAAAATACGAATTTTTAACAAAATACATGAATTTTTAACTTTAAAAAATCCATTTTCAAACAAATAAATGTATTTTCAATCAAAAAAATATCAATTTGCAACAAAATATATCAACTCTTAAGCAAACAATTGAATTCAAAAAAATTAATTTTAAATGAAAAAAGCATTTTCCATTAAATAGTTTAATTCTCAACATGAAAAAGGTTTTTGAACTAAAATGATGAATCACCAACCGAAAAAATAAATTTTTAACAAATTAGTTCAACTAAGTAGTTAAATTTTTAACCAAAAAAGATTCATTCTCGACGAAAAACGTACTAGTTGATATTTCGACCAAATAATATTTTTATTTTAAACAAAAAACAGTTGAATTTATCCAAAAAAGACGAATTATCAACAAAATAGTTGCATTCTCAACTAAAACAGATTCATTTTCAACCAAACATTTGCATTTTAGCCAAAAAAGGTGACATTTCTACGATAACAAATGAATTTTTAAACCAAAGAGACCAATTTTCAACAAAAGAGTTGAATTTTCAACCAAATAGTTGAATTTTTCACCAAAATAGATGAATATTTAACTCAAAAAGACTAATTTTGAACAAAACAGTTGAATTGTCAATTAAAATGAATGACCTTTTAACCGCGACTTTCTAACTCTATTCTAAGAGAAAATTGCTAAAATGAATAATAAATTGTTTAAACAATTTATGTAAACATCTCCTCTTTAAAGAGAGCAATAAAGTTATAAAATATTCACTGGTTTTCGAATTATCATAAATAATTTGGGAGCGTGCCCATGAGGAAGAGCGGTCGATCGAGTGGTCTTTTGTCTCTTATATTTATTTTATGCACGCTTCTACAAACGTGGAAGCGTGAACATTTTTTATGATAATTCCAGAACGAATAAATATTTTGTTATTTCCTTTCTGACATTGTAAAGAAGAGATTTTATACTTTAATTCAGCGAAGTTTCAATTTTTGCATTCACTTCCGTAAAGCATGCAGAGAGTGGAATTTGAGAATCCAAAATTTATTTATTAATTGAATTAATTAGTTTATAACAAGTCTTACAGAAGAATAATTATATAATCTTTTGGCTGAAAATTCATCTTGTAGTTAAAAATTTTATTATTCGTTTGAAAACTTTATTATTTTGTTGAAAATTCAACAATTTTGTTAAAAAATCATTCTTTTTTGTTGATAATTCAACAGTTTCATTGAAAATTGGTCTTTGTGCTTTCAAAATTAATTTTTTGTCGTAGAAATTCCATCTTTTTTGGCTAAAAATGTAACTGTTTGGTTGAAAATGAATCGGTGGATAATTTGTCTTTTTTTGTTTAATTTAACTGTTTTTTGTTTAAAACAAAAATATTTTTGGTTGAAATATCAACTATTACATTTTTCGTGGAGAATTCAACTTTTTTGGTTGAAATTTCAAATAATTAAACGAACTACTTTGTTAACAATTTTTTGTAGTTGATGATTCATCATTTTAATTCAAAAACCTTCTTCTTTTATTCTATCAAATTTATTCTATTAAAATGTTTTTTTTTGTCAAAAATTCAACTATTTGGTTAAAAATTCATTTTTTTAAATTGAAAATTCATCATTTTAGTTGATTTTTTTTTACAATTTAACTACTATTTTGTTAAGAATTTAAAGATTATTCTTTTTTGGTAGAAAATTATTACTTATGGTTGAAAATTCATCTTTTTAGTAGAAAATTTATCATTTTAGTTGAAAATTCATTTTTTTTTTGTAAAAATTTGACTATTTTGGTTGAAAATTCAACTACTTAGTCGAACTACTTTGTTAACAATTTTTTTATTTTTTTTTGGTTGATGATTCATCATTTTAAATCAAGAACCTTCTTTGATATTGAGCATTCATGTATTTTGTTAAAAATTTGTCTCTTTTGGTAAAAAATTAATCTTCTTGATTGAAATTTAATTTTTTTTCTCGAAAATTCAACTACATACTTTTTTTTAATTCATCAATTTAGTTGAAAATTTTTTTTTTGGTTTACAATTTAACTACTATTTTGTTGAGAATTCATATATTTTGTTAAAGATTTTTTTTGTAGAAAATAAATGCTTTTATTTGAAAATTCATTTTTTTAGTAAAAAATTTGATACTTTGTTAAATACATTTATTTATTTTACAATAACTTTTTCACAAACCTTGCAGTAGCCATATCTTCTGACACCGTACATCTATTATTATCGTCAGAGAAAATAGTTGGATTATAACTCGGACTTAAGGGATGTTCCGATTTTTTATTTCCAACAAAATGTTGACTACAAATACGAGTGTTTTCATTTGGCTGCCAAGACGATCCATCTGGACTAAAATACACATTTAATATAATTAGATAATAAACCATGTAATAATATAAATTGAAAACGAATTATTATAATATTAGGGTGTCTACTCAAATCCTGGAAAAAAATTCCCTGACCCTGACAACCAAAAAGATTAATTTTCTACTAAAAAAACGATTTTTCAACAAAATACATGAATTCTCAACCAAATAGATGAATTTTCAACCTAAAAAAATTAATTTTCAACCAAATACTTGAATTTATAACTAAAAAAGATCAATTTTCAACCAAATAGTTGAATTTTTAACTAAATAAGCTCAGTGTTCAACCAAAAATGGAAGACAAATTTACAATTAAAAAAATTTATTTTCCACACAAAAAAAACAACTTTTGGCCAAGATGATGAATTTGCAACTAAATTTATGAATCTTCAACTGGAATAGATTAATTTTGAACCAAAAAGATAAATTTCTAAGCAAATAATTCCACTTTCAACCAAGTAGTTTTATTTTCAACCGCAAATATGAATTTTCAACTAAAATAATGAATATCTAACTATAATACTTGAATTTTCAACCAAAAAGATGAATTCTGAACTAAAATGATGAACCTTCAACTGGAATATTTGAATTTTCATCTAAAAAGATGATTTTTCAAAGAGATAGTTGAATTTTCAACACAAAAAGTCAAATTTTTAAGCAAATAGTTGAATTTTGTACTAAATAGAATTAATTTTTAACCAAAATGAAATAGTTAAATTTTCGGTAAAAAAAAAATAATTTTCAATCAAAATGTCGAATCTTCAACTAGAATAGTTGAATTTTAAACCAAAAAATGTATTTTCAACTAAAATAATTATGAACCTTTAAATGGAATAGTTGCATTTTCAACCATAAAGATGAATTTTGAACCAAATAGTTGAATTTTTAACTAAAAAAGATCAATTTTCAACCAAATAGTTGAATTTTAAACTAAAAAAGCTCAGATTTTAACCAAAACTGAAATAGACCAATTTTCAAATAAAAAAATTAAAATAAAGAACTAGAATTATTAATCTTCAAATGGAATAGATTAATTTTGAACCAAAAAGATCAATTTCTAAAAAAAAAGAGTTTCACTTTCAACCAAGTAGTTTTATTTTCAACCGAAAAGATGAATTTTCAACTAAAATAATGAATGGTTAAGTAGAATACTTGAATTTTCAACCAAAAAGATCAATTTTCAAACAAGGAGATTAATTTTCTATCGAACAAGATGATTTTTTAACCAAATACATGCATTTTCAACTAAACAAGTCAAATTTTCAACCAAATATTTGAATTTTCGACTAAAAAGAATCAATTTTCCATCAAAAACGGAAAAGTTGTTGTTTTACCAAAATAGTTCAATTTTCAACCAAAAAGATTATATTTTCGAACAGCTAGATTAATTTTCTACCAAAAAAGACGCATTTTTAACAAAATAAATGAATTTTCAACCAAATAGTGGAATTTTCAACTAAAAAAGATGGATTATCAACTAAAAAGTGAATAGTTACATTTTCAGTAAACAAATTAATCTCGAACGAACAAACAAATTTTCAACAAAATAGTAAAATTGTCAACAAAGAAGATTAATTTTCTACAACATTTTTTTTCAACAAAATACATGAATTTGCAACTGAAAAAGATAAATTTATAATCAAATTTGGAATAGTTCAATTTTTCACCAAAATAGTTCAATTTTCAACCAAAAAGACGAATTTTTAAACAAGAAGTATCATTTTCTACCGAAAACAAATATTTTTTAACCAAATACACGAATTTTCAACTAAACAAGTTAAATTTTCAACCAATATTTGAATTTTCAACTAAAAAGAATCAATTTTCAATCAAAAATGAAATAGTTGTTGTTTCACCAGAATAGTTCAATTTTCAACCAAATATATAAATTTTCAAACAGCTAGATTAATTTTCCACCAAAAAAGGCGAATTTTTTACAAAATAAATGAATTTTCAACCAAATATTGGAATTTTCAACTAAAAAAGATGAATTATCAACTAAAAAGTGAATAGTTACATTTTCAGTAAAAAAATTAATCTCGAACAAACAAACAAATTTTCAACAAAATAGTAAAATTATCAACCAAATAGATGGATTTTGAACTAAAATGATGAATCTGCAATCAAAAAATGCATTTTCAACAAAGCAGTTCAACTTTCAACCAAATAGTCAAATTTTCAACAAAGAAGATTAATTTTCTACACACATTTTTTTAAACAAAATATATGAATTTGCAACTAAAAAAGAGAAATTTACAATCAAATTTGGAATAGTTCAATTTTCAGTTTAAAAAATTATGTTCAGCCAAAAAAAGGTATTTTCAACTAAATAGTTCAATTTTTCACAAAAATAGTTCAATTTTCTACAATAAAGACGAGTTTTTAAACAAGAAGAATCATTTTTTACCGAAAAAAATGATTTTTTAACCAAATACATGAATTTTCAACTAAACAAGTCAAAATTTCAAACAAATATTTGAATTTTTAACTAAAAAGAATCAATTTTCCATCAAAAATGGAAAAGTTGTTGTTTTACCAAAATAGTTCAATTTTCAACCAAAAATATATATTTTCGAACAGTTAGATTAATTTTTTACCAAAAAAGACGAATTTTTAACAAAATAAATGAATTTTCAAGCAAATGGTAGAATTTTCAACTAAAAAAGATGAAGTATCAACTAAAAAGTGAATACTTAAATTTTAAGTAAAAAAATTAATTTCCAACAACAAAAAAACAATTGTCAACCAAATAAAAAAATTTTCAACCAAAGAGATGGATTTTGAACTAAAATGATGAATATGCAACCAAAAAATGCATTTTTAACAAAGCAGATCAACTTTCAAGAAATTAGTTGAATTTTCAACACAGAAGATTTATTTTCTACAACATTTTTTTTTAAACAAAATACATGACTTTTTAACTAAAAAAGATAAATTTACAATCAAATTTGGAATATAGTTAAATTTTCAGTTAAAAAAAATTATGTTCAACCAAAAAAAAACGTATTTTCAACTAAATAGTTTAATTTTTCACCAAAATAGTTCAATTTTCAATCCAAAAGATGAACTTTCAACCAAGAAGATTAATTTTCTATCGAAAAGGCGAACTCAACAATTTACATGAATTTCAAGAAAATAGTCCAACTTTCAACCAAGTAGTCGAATTTTCAACTAAAAAAGATAAATATTGTGAACCAAAAATTATATAGATACATTTTTAGTTAAAAAAATAATGATCAACAAAAGAGATGATTTCTCAACTGAAAAGATGAAATATTTCATTGGAAAAATTACATTTTCAGATTAAAAGAAACTAATTTTCAACCAAAAAAAAAAAACTAATTTTCCAAAAAATAGTTATAATTTCAAACAAAGAGACGAATTTGCAACTAAAGTGATAAATCTTCAACTGGAATAGTTGAATTTTATACTAAAAAGATGAATAATCAACTAAAATGATGAATCTTTAGCTAGAATAACTTAATTTTCAACCAAAAGGATGAATTTTCAACTAAGAAAGAAAAAATGTCAACCAAAAATTGAATATGTATACATATTCAATTTTTGGTTGAAAAATTATTTATAATAATTAGTTTAAAAAATTAATGTACGACCTAAGACATGAATTTTCAAGTAAAATGATAGAATATTCAATTAGAATAGTAGTTAAATTTTCAGTTTAAAAAACGAATTTTCACCCAAATAGTACAATACAGTGATATAAGGCTACTTTAATAAATGAAGAATCATTATTATTCAACTTCATATTGCAATTTAAACAAAAAAATTAGGCACGCTCTCGAAAAAAGTCCCTGACTTAAAAAAAAATGTCCTGACATTTCCAGGGTTTTCCAGATATAATACAAATTCTCTGACAATTCTAGGTTTTCCAGGTAGGGTAGGCCCCCTGAATATACATAAAATATAAACAATATATATTAATTGACAATAAATAATTCGCTCAGATCTTTATTAAGACTAAAATATGCTAAAATAATAAGAAATTATTGACTTACTTTTGTTTTCTCACGGCAGTAATCCACTTTTCACGACGTGGTAATTTATATTTTGCTAAAGGGAAGCGATAAAACTGTGTGCCTGGTAATACATTCGTAAAGTTACTTTGACAGTTGACAACACAGCAGATATTCTGTTTTTTCGTCTTTGTATCTTTCGGGGGCATGACTTTAAATTTGTTATTCAACGTGTTCAATAACAAACTGTCATTAGAATTAGAGGTTATGTTGAATCACCGGGAAATACTGTGATTTGTAGAACTTATAATATACGGCTATTTTCGAAGAAATGTATTTTCTAGTTCTGAATAACACTGATAACAATCAAGCACAAATTATTGCCTGTTATAAAATAGAAATCTTCCACATATCTCTGCAAGTCTTAACACGGTTTTAGGAGGCTTCGCGCGACGCGCACCTGCGCACACCTTTACAAACCAGTTCTGTGTAGTTCGAAAATGTTCCGCATTGCGTAGCGGGAACCGCAACGTGTTTGAATGAGGTAAACCACTACGGTGGTCCAAAAATGCAGTGGAAACTTTTTTTTTCGAATTTTTATGCATAACGCACGGAAATTTGTTCGAATCCACCCAAAAATAAATCAAATTTTTTTAAAATTATGTTTAGAGGTGGCGCACAGTGGGCTGAATCGGGAATCTACTATTCAAAATCACCTACAGCCTACAATTCTTAACCGATTTTCAATTTTTTTTCGTTAGAAGTGATCAGCGATATTATCACAAGAGCGTATATGGATTAGATTTTTTAATTTTCTATTTTTTTATATAAATAAACAAAGAGAGAAAATGAGACATTTTTTAATTATTTTTTTTTATCTTCAAATCAATAACTTAATTAATCCCATTCTCGACGAAAATGAGTGTCGAAGTATCCAAAGAATATAAATAATTTACAGGATATCGAATCTAATTGTTATAAACAAATTATATTAACAAAATGTCAACATATTGGAAATTTTGCTTGTAAAGTATATTTGTAAGTTGAAGGAAATTTTGCTTGCAAAGTATATTTGTAATGAAGATTGGTCATTCGATATTATTTGTTTATTTTATAAACAAATTTTATAAACAAAAGCATAGTTTGGTCATTTATAGACAGAAAGTAATACTTTTTCTTTCTAATCGTCTTCAAATTACATAAGTGGTGATATTTAGTGACGAAGAATTGTCAATCGATATTATTTGTTTTGTTATAAACAAATTTTATAAACAAAAGCATAGTTTGGTCATTTATAGACAGAAAGTAATAGTTTTTTTTCTAATCGTCTTCAAATTACATAAGTGGTGATGTTTAGTGACGAAGGATTGTCAATCGATATTATTTGTTTTGTTATAAACAAATTTTATAAACAAATGCATAGTTTGACCATTTATAGATAGAAAGTGATCGTTTTCCTCTCTAATCGTCTTCAAAGTGTCTTCAAAGTGGAGCAAGAATGAATTAGAAATGGATCCTGAAATTATTGAAATGATTGACAAGTAAAACTTGGAAGCTAATTCTTCCAGAACAGCACAAAACATTTTCAGTGATATCATGTGAAGGCAATAATGAAAAAAGGATCATTTTTTATCTATAAATGGCCAAACTATGCATTTGTTTATAAAATTTATTTATAACAAAAACAAATAATATCGATTGACAATTCTTCGTCACTAAACATCACCACTTATGTAATTTAAAAACGATTATAAAAAAAAATTATTACTTTCTGTCTATAAATGACCAAACTATGCATTTGTTTATAAAATGAACAAACAATATCGAATGACCAATCTTAATTACTAAATATTACGACTCATATAATTTAAAGGTACTAAGAAAGAAAAACGATTACTTTCTGCCAATAAACGCCTAAACTATGCATTTGATTACATAATTAGTTTATAAAATAAAGAAATTATACAATACAACAAATTTTCATGATCAAACATGATCCTGTTGACAAAATCAAGCAATTTCAAATTACAAATATACTTTGCAAGAAAAAGGTCTAATATGTTGACATTTTGTTAATATAATTTGTTTATAACAATTAGATTCGATATCCTGTAAATTATTTATATT
Source organism: Andricus curvator (assembly GCA_932195095.1). Lineage (NCBI taxonomy): Eukaryota > Metazoa > Arthropoda > Insecta > Hymenoptera > Cynipidae > Andricus > Andricus curvator. The sequence goes on along the minus strand of CAKNYM010050808.1, from coordinate 151,528 downwards.
CTTTGGATACTTCGACACTTATTTTCGTCGAGAATGAGATTAATTAAGTTATTGATTTGAAGGTAAAAAATAATAATTAAAAAATGTCTTATTTTCGCTCTTTATTTATTTATATAAAAAGTAGAAAATGACAGAAATTAAAAAATCTAATCCATTGACGCTCTTGTGCAACTATGCAACTATTGCTGATCACTTCTAACAAAAAAATTGAAAATCGGTTAAGAATTGTAGGCTGTAGGTGATTTTGAATAGTAAATTCTCGATTCAGCTCACTGTGTGGCGCAAGTCCCATGAAGTTTAACACGTATTTTCCATAAGAAAAATTTTTTATTACTCTAAGAGAAGATAGTTATAAACAATAATCAATAATTACTTAAATAAGCATGTTTGTTAACTTGCATTAATTATTACCTCACTAAGTGAAAAGTGGACAAAAAGTTTAAGATTTCGGAAAAACCGCAACTATATAGCATTAATAAGGAAGAAGATAGTTATAAACAATTATAATTTGTTAAAATAATTCTTTTTGTTAAACTAAATTAATTATTAACTCACCCTAAGTGAAAAGTAGACAAATTTCAGAAAAAACCGCAACTTTCTAGCATTATTTAAATTGAATATTATTAATAATAATATATTGCTTGAACAATTTTTTTTTAACTTTAATTCATTATTTCACTCACTTTAATTGAAAATTGGATAAAAAGTGGATTTTTTTTAAACTGCAATTTTCTAGCATTATTCTAAGAGAATGTTAACAATAATAATAAATTGTTAAAACAATTATGTTTGTTAACACTAATTAAGTATTGCCTCACTTTAATTTTAAATTAGACAAAAAGTGAAATTGTTTTGAAAAAACCGCAACTTTCTATCTCTATTCTAAGAGAAAATTGCTAAAAATAATAATAAATTGTTTCAACAATTTATTTAAACGTCTAATTATCAGCATAAAGTAGTCTTTCATGAATTAGAAACAATTTACATTTAAAAAACTGCAAAAAAATCATAATTAGCGCCAAAAACTAGAAAAACCCATTTTTTCACTTATGGGGTTTTTCATAATAAACAAGTTAGTACTTACAAATATTAAAATTTGTCGAAAATTGAGTGAGATAAAATGTTTCTCCTGCTTTTTTTTTAGGTAAAATATATGCTTCAACAAATACGTATTATTTAAATAATTGTAAAATTATTTAAACAAATTATTTTGTTGTTAGTATTGATTAAATAACTCATAAAGTCTAGAAAATACGTTCATTTCGCGAGTTAACAGAAAAAAAACAACAAATATTTGAACAAATAAAATTTTTTTAAACAATTGAATATTAGTTAACAAATGACTGGGTATTTTTAAATTACCGATTAATGATTTTTTTTTTTTAACTTTTAAAAAGCGTAAAAAAACCGCAATATTACCTAAAATTCAAATTTGTCACTTATGGGGTTTTCTTTGGGGACCTATAAGAGTGGCTTAAAATTATTCAACCTCAAAATTTATGATTGATTCTTATTCTCTGACGAATTCTGAACAATATACTAAACACGGAATTATTTGTAACATATTATCGCGTTTAAATAGTAGAATTACAAAAAGCTGACTTTTTCCCATGTTAAATCAATGGGAAAATTCATGGTCTTTGCGGCACCCCTAAATATTAACCGATTTTGCTCAAATTTGGAGATTTTGTTGGGGGCATTCGAACAAAACTGGGGGGTCAGAGCAGAGAAATTCGAAAAAAATCCACCAAGTATAAATAAGAACCAATCTAGTAGTTACAGTCTGCGACGAATTCAATACGATGATCCGGCAGAAGTCTCATGCACCCAGAGTACACGGAGCGACCCAAGGACAACCGCCTTCTGCATTTTCCCCGCAAGTGTCTCAGCAGTTTATTTGATGATCAAGACGATTAGCTTAACAGAATATTCCGGGTATAACCGTCGCAACTCCCTTATAAGGTCTTTATACCTCTTCCTATTTTCCTTCTCCTTGGCTATGGCGTTTTTGCCAGCTGGTGCCGAAAATTCGATAACGAACATGGTTCGTTTCGCGAAGTCAAGGAGAACTATGTCAGGCTTTGTGTGCGCAACAGAAACAATAAATATATATATATATATATATATATATATATATATATATATATATATATTATTATTAATATTATTATTTATTATATATTAAAACGATTTTTTATTCATTTAGAATCAAGAATTTTATAATTCGAAAATGTTCCTGTGTCGTATATTTGTAATTTCATCAATTTTATTTCAGAAATTATTTATTATCCGGAATTTTTAAAATCGGTAATTTTATCAATTGTCTGGAATTTTATTATTCGAAAATTTTTAATTGTAGCCAATTTTACAATTTCGGAAAATTTCTACTTCAAATATTTTCTTTTTTTGGTTCCTAAAATTTTAAAAAGTCTTGCAAAATTGCCCTGAAATCTTCCAAATGCTTTTCGACAATTTTGGAATTCTTTTGAAATGTTTTGAACCCGTTTTAAATATTCTCTTGAAATACATTTTTCAAAATAAAAAATCATTTAAAATTCTCCTAGGAATCTTCAGACAATTTTTTATTCTTTTTAAGCCTTTCAACACTCTTGAAAAGCTTCTAATTTTTTTTCTGTAATCTTCAAAAATCTACATTTTATTAAAAATTTTTTTTTAATCTTTTTAAATTTTCAATTATTTTTGAATTTTTTCAAAACTTATAAAAATCTCTTAAACTTACTCGAATTTTTTCTACAATTTAAAATCTTCTACATTCTTTTTCCAAACGGAAATCAACTCAAATGTTTTGAAATCTTTTTCAATTTTCTCCTAAAATACATTTTTCAAAATAAAAACTCATTTGAATTTTTCCCAGGATTCTTAAGAAATTTTTGTATTCTCCTCAAACACTTCAAAATTCTTAAAAAGCCTATTTTTTAATAACATAAGGATCGAATGTCGATAACACACTCCTAAATGCCTGCATTCAAATAAAAAAGAACTAATAATAAAAAAGGAAATAGAAAAAAAGGACAGATTTTTCTACTGAAAATTAGAAAAAAAATCCCAGTCTTCTAAATTCATTCTCATTTTACATTTTCAGACATTGAACTTACATGTCACTGAAAACGAATTAATTTTATTTATTATTATTTTATTAATTTCAATGTATTAAGGAAATCAAGTTTTATTATTCACTCGTTATTAGATAATTCCACAATTATGTAAAAACCCAAATGATCTCACATGGAGTATAATAAAAGTAATAAAAATATAGGATGTAAATAAAAAACTGAATAATAAATAATAATCGAAAGAATTAAAATAAATAATTACCTTTTCCAAACGACAGATCACCTGGCTGCTCACCACGAAATGGAGCAACTGATACGAATAACGATGCAGATTCATCTACAATTGGAATATCTACTTTCAATAAATAATTTACTGGAAACTTCCCCATTTGTCTGTCGGATTGCCCATAACACCAATGCTTGTCGACCGCATTGTACACCTAAAAACAGACAAAAGGTCAATCACTTTTTTAAATACTTTTAATTAATTTTCTTTATTATGTGACACTTTCCTTTGAAATTATACCTTTTTAGAAGAACGAATATTTTTTCAGACTTTACAACACAAAATGCTCTCAAAATAGGGTGATTTATCACGAAAATAGGGAGATAAGAGGGGAATACATTTTTGTAAATAAAATTAATGTATGTATCATATTAAATTCAATTTGAAACACTTGATAAGATTTTAAGTCGAAATATAGTGCAATTGCAACGAAACAGATGGATTTGTAACCAAATAGTTGAATTTTCTACCAAAAAAGAATAATTTTCAACAAAATATACAAATGTTTAACCAAATAGTTGAATATTCAACTAAGAAAGATAAATGTTTAACAAAATAGAGTAGTTCAATTTTCAATTTAAAAATTAATTTTTCACGAAATAAAAAATAAATTTTTAAAAAAATAGTTAAATTTTCAGCCAAGGAGATAAATTTTTAACTGAAATGATAAATCTTCAACCAAAAAAATTAATTTTTAACAAATTAGTTTAGCTCTTAACCAAGTAAGTTGAATTTTCACTCAAAAAAGATGAATTCTCAATCAAAAATGTAATAGTTGATATTTGAACCAAAAAAATTTTATTTTAAATCCAAAAAGTTGAAGCGTCAACCAAAAGAGATGAATTTAAAAAAAATCATTTTCTACAAAGCAATTGAATTTTCAACCCAAAAATATGAATTTTCAACAAAAAAAAGATCATTTTTAATCAAATAGTTGCATTTTCTATCAAACTGTTGAATTTGAAACAAAATGCAAAAAATCTTAAACAAATAGCTCAATATACAACTAAAATAAAGATGAATTTTCAACAAAAAACAGAGTAGTTCAATTTTCAATTTAAAAAATTAATTTTCAACGCAAGAAAAACAAATTTTCAAAAAAATAGTTAAATTTTCAACCAAAGAGATAAATTGTTAACTGAAATGATAAATCTTCAACCAAAAAAATGAATTTTTAACAAATTAGTTTAGCTCTTAACCAAGTAAGTTGAATTTTCACTCAAAAAACATTTGAACCAAACTTTTTTTTGTTTTAAATCAAAATAGTTGAATCGCCAACCAAAAGAGATGAATTTAAAAAAAAAGCATTTGGTACAAAACAATTGAATTTTCAACCCAAAAATATGAATTTTCAACCACAAAATTTATTCTCAACCAAATAGTTGAATTTTCTACCAAACTGCGGAATTTTTAAGCAACAAAGACAAATTTTATACAAAAAAAAATTGAATTTTTACCACAAAAATAAGAATTTTCACAAAAAACTTATTTTCAGCCAAATAGTCGAATTTTCAACCAAACTGACAAATTTTCGAGCTAAAGAGACGCATTTTCTACAATAGTCGAATATTCGGCCCAAAAAACGAATTTTTTACAAAAGAACTGAATTTTCAATAAAAAAAAGTTAAATTTCAACCAAAATAGTTGAACGATCAACACAAAAAAAAAACTAATTTTCAACAAATTAGTTTAATTTTCGCCAAAATAGTCGCATGGTCAACCCGGAAATAAGAATTTTGTAACAAAAAAATTCATTTTCAACCAAATAGTACATTTTTCAACTCAAATAGTTGAATTTTAAATATAAAAAAGAAATTTTACTTTTATGAAAGAATAAGATATATTCTAATTTTGAGCTAAAAAAAGAATGTTCAACAAATCAATTGAATTTTCAACCCAAAAATATGAATTTTCAACAAATAAGTTCATTTTTACCAAATAGTTGAATTATCGACAAAAAATTATCAAATTTCCAACAAAAGAGTTAATTTTCAGCCAAGTAGTTGAATTTTCTACCAAAATAGTTGAATTTTCAACCCAAAAATACGAATTTTCAGCCAAAAAGTATGTCCTTTTAACAAAATCGTTGAATTTTCAAGAAATTAATTTAATCTTCAACCAATAAATAATCATTTTTAACCAAAAAATATGAATTTTTAATCTAAAGGGACGAGTTTTCTATCCAAAAAGATGAATGTTCAAAAAATAAATTAAATTTTCGACCAAAAAATATTACTTCTTAACAAAATAGTTGAAGTTTCAACAATATAATTAAATTTTCAACAAAATAGTTGAATTTTGAACCAAATAGTTGATATTACAAACTACAGAGATGAATTTTCAACGAAACATTCGAATTTTCAAACGAAAAAGATGAAACTTTAACTAAAAAGAGTTGCACTTTCAAGCAAAATATGACAATTCTACCAAAAAGACGAATTTTTAAATAAAAAAGTTGAATTTGCGACCAAAAAATAATGTAAGTTTCTTGAAAACGGGGGAAAAGAGGAATCTTTGTAAAAGAGAGGAAAAAAGATGTATAGGGTAAGAGTGTGCAAATTTTTTTCATAATACACATACTTAGATTTTAGAATATGAAATTAAAAATTGAAAAAAGCACCTTGAATATAAACAAGTGTTTTTTGGAATATTGCTTGAACTAAATATATAAAATACTTTTTTTTTTTTTCACTGATAAATTAGGTACATCAAATCACTTAAGAAAAAACAGCTAGTAGAACGTAATACGATATATAGCATAAATAACAATTGGGTTCACAGCAAAAAAAAAATCGTAAAAAGTGCTTCAAGTACAATTTCTACAAGGTTATAGACAAGAATTATTATTTGTATGTTTTATATGGTAAATGCACTAGTAATCGTCACCTTAAGCCAAATTGGAAATCAAAAATGCTTATAATTGTATTCAAAACACAATTCTTATTTCCACAAAGGGCTGAATCGATTGAAGCAGATATAGAAAAACTCAATTTTGATCACTTCTCATGATATTTGATTGGAGTCCATTTTTATTCACGATAAAAATTCAAATTATGCAAATGCGTTAGTTATCGTCAGGCACGTAACCAAGTATTAAAACGAGAAAATTATACTAATTTGATATAAGGATATTTAAAATGACCTAAAATCACATCTTTTATCATACGCGGCAAGAGCGAGTCTTGTTATACGAAAAATACTGGGCCATCTGACGATAAATAATGCAGTGACGATTACCAGTGCATTTACCTTAGCTGATGAAAAATTGTTGTATTTAAGATAATGCATTCTTTGCAGAGTGAAAACTTCATTTTAAAAATTCTCTAATTTTCCCTTGACGAATTTTTGTTTCCCCCCTAATAATTAATATCCAAATACCAGCATTTTTATCTTGTAAGATTTTTAGAATATTTTTTAAACGGAATGAAAAAGTATTTCGGATAGAAATTTAAAATTTTCGAATAAATTTATTTATTTTGAACAACAAAAATTAGTTTTCTACCGTAAAATATGACTTTTTAAAAAAAATAATTGAATTTTCAACTTAAAAAGATGTATTCTCAACAAAAAAGTGTAATAGTTGATATTTCAACCAAAAAAGATCAAATTTCATTTAAAAAACATGAATTTTATAACCAAAAAGACGGATTTTCAACAAATAAAAGATTTTTCAGTCATGCATGAAAAAAAGTCCACCTAAATTGTTGAAAATTTAATACAAAGAACGAATTTTCTGTACAAAAATTGAATTTTCAACCAAAAAATATGAATTTTTAGCCCAAAATTTTTTTTTACAATAAAATATTAAAATGTTTGATCAAGGAGATACATTTTCAACTAAAAATATGAATCTTTAACAAAAAAATAATTTCCTAACAAAGTTGTTCAAACAAAATTTTCAAAAAAATAGGATTTAAATACTTAAAAAAACACACAAATTTTCATCAAAAAAGATTTTAGTTGACTTTTCAACATCAAAATATGAGTTTTGTATGAGAAGTAAATTTCCTACGAAATAATTGAATTTTCAACAAAATAGTTGAATTTTCGACTAAAATGGATGACTTTTTAACAAATTTGTTGTATTATCAACCAAATAGTTGCATTTGTATCCAAGAAAGATGCAATTTTTACTAAAATAGATGATTTTCTATATTAAAAAGACAAATTTTCAAAAAAATAGTTCAATTTTCACCCAAAATTCAATTAATTTGAAGGACCCCTCCCCCCTTCGTAACAAATCGTAACAAAATTTCTTGACCTCTCCCCCTTGAGTTGTTACGTAATTTAAGTACGGTCCCTAATTTGAATTTCATAACTAAGAGCTCTGAAGTTACAGAATTCTTATATAATAAATAATAACATTTTAAAAAATTATACATCGTGGGTGTGGTGAGCCCACACTTGTAGTTATTTATAACTACAAGAAAAACCTAGAAACACTACCCGAATCGGGTAGTGTCACGCCTACCCTGAAAGGGAAATGGTTTAATGGTATAGATACAGCTTATACTTCTATATTGCATGTCTTTTACAAGTGTTTGAATATTCTAAGAAATTGTTGAATTTTTATACAACCAAGGTAAATTTTCAACAAAAAAGTTGAATATTCAACAAAAAAATTTAATTTTTAGCCAAAATAGTTTAATTTTCAGCATAAAAACACGAATTTTCTACAAAAAAATTAAATTTTTAACCCTAAAATATGTATTTTCAACCAAAAAGTTCATTTCCAAGCAAATAATTAAATTTTGAAGCAATACAGGCCAATTTTCTACGAAAAAAATTAAATTTTCAACCCGAAAATATAAATTACAAAAAAAAGCTAATTTTCCACCAAAATATTTGAAGCTTCAACGCGAAAAAAAAATCGACAAAATAGTTGACTTTTCAATCAAAATAGTCGAATTATCAAACGATGAAAACGAATATTCTACAAAACAATTGAATTTTCAAAAAAGAAGATTTTTAACCAAATAGCTGAATTTTCAACCAAATATTTGAATTCTTTATCAGGTGAATTTTCTACAAAACAGTTGAAATTTCACCAACAAAATTGATTTTCAAACAGAACAGTAGAATTTTCAACTCAAAAATACGAATTATTAACAAAAAACTATGTTCTTTTAACAAAATTTTTGAATTTTCAAGAAGATAATTACATTTTTAACCAAATGATAATAATTTTTAACCAAAAAAGATGATTTTTAACAAAAGAGACAACTTTTTACCAAAAAATTGAATTTTATACCAATTTCTTGAATCTTTAAGAAAAAAAGAGGAATTTATACAAAAAAATGAATTACCAACCCGAAAATACAAATTAAATCAAAAAAGTTAATTTTCAACCAAATAGTCGAATTTTCAACCAAAACAGTTGAATCTTCAACTCAAGAAAAACGAATATGCCGAAAAAATAACTAAATTTTCAACCAAAATAGTCGAATATTCGGGCCAAAAAACGAATTTTTGAGAAAAAATGTAATTCTTAACCCAAAAATACGAATTTTCAATAAAAAATTATGTCCTTTTAACAAAATTGTAGAATTTTAAAGAAAGTAATTTAATTTTAAACCAAATAATAATTTTTACCCAAAGCTGATGAATTAAAAAAAAAGAACAATTTCAATCAAGAAAGATGGCATTTCTACCAAAAAAAGATCAATTTTCAACTAAAATAATCGAATTTTCAACTCAGAAAAACGAATTTTCTACGAAACAATTGAATTTTCAAGCCCAAAACATGAACTTTCAAGCCAGAAACAAGAATTTTCGATAAAAAATTTAATTTTCAACAAAATAATTGAATTTTATGTCAAGTTCTTGAATTTTCAAGCAACAAAGTCTAATTTTCTAAGAAAAAATTGAATTTATAACCGAAAAATATAAATTACGACAAAAAAGTTAATTTTTAACAAAATAGTTGAATTTTCAACCAAAGTAGTTAAATTTTCAAAACAAAAAAAAACGAGTTTTCAACAAAATAGTTGAATTTTCAAGACAAAAATACGAATTTTTAGCGAAAAAGTATATCCTTTTAGAAAAATTGTTCAATTTTCAAGAAAATAATGAAATATTTACCCAAACAATAATAATTTTTTAACCAAGAACGTTCATTTTCAACCCAGGAGCAAAAAATATGTCTTTTTAACAAAATATGTAGTTGAAGTTTGAACAAGGTTATAAACAAGAATTCTTATTTTTAAGTTTATTTATAGCTGATTTACTGATGAATGATGACGTATACAATATGGTGTAGTAATTTGAATTTTAAAACTAAGATCTCTGATGTTACAGAATTTATATTCTGCAAAGAAATAATATATATTGGATGTCATTACAAAAACTAGAAATTTTTTTTTAATTGATCATAAAAAACATAAATATTAGCAAATAACAGTTACGATAATTTACTTCCGGTTATGGAAATGACAACAATTTGGGTAGAAAACAAAACAGGATTTAAAAATAAAAACAAAAACACTATATTCTATATAAAAGAAGTAAAACTTACCAAAAAATAATCTCCTTTATGGAGGCTCAATACTCCTTTATAAAAACGAATTTTCTACTAAGTAATTGAATTTTCTATCAAGAAATATGAATTTTTAACAAATTAATTAATTTTTTACCCAATACTTGAATTATCTATCAAACTATTAAATTTTTA
>CAKNYM010050808.1:113227-138443 GCA_932195095.1 Andricus curvator | reverse complement strand
TTTTAAGCAAAAAAGTGGAATTTCCTACAAAAAAATTGAATTTTTAATCGAAAAATACATATTACATAAAAAAAATAATTTTCAACCAAATAGTGGAATTTTCAACCATTACAGTTGAATCTTCAACACAAGAAAAATGAATATGTCACAAAATAACTAAATTTTCAAACAAAATAGTCGAATTAGGAACCCAAAAACGAATTTTTTACAAAAAAATTGAATTTCTAACCCAAAAATACGAATTTTCAATCAAAAAGTATGTCCTTTTAACAAAATTGTTGAAATTTTCATGAAAATAATTTAATTTTATACCAAATAATAATAATTTTTACCCATAGAAGATGAATTTTTAACAAAAAAGAACACTTTCAACGAAGAAAGATTACATTTCTACCAAAAAAAGATGAATTTTCAATCAAAAGGGACGAATTTTCTATCCAAAAAGACAAATTTTCAATCAGAAGAGTTGAATTTTCAAATCAGAAAAATGAATTTTCTACAAAACAATTGAATTGTCAAGCCTAAAATATGAATTTTCATCACAAAAAATTAATTTTCAACCAAATAGTTGAATTCTTTCTGAAATTGTTGAATTTTTAAGCAAGAAAAGCGAATTTTTCACAAAAAAGTTGAAATTTCAACAAAAAAGTTAATTTTCAAACAAAACAGTAAAATCTTCAACCCAAAAATACGAATCATTAACAAAAAAATATGTTCTTTTAACAAAATTTTAGAATTTTTAAGAAAATAATCTAAATTTTGAACCAAATAATAATAATTTTTTACCAAAAAGATGATGTTCAACAAAAAAGAGGAATTCATACAAAAATTAAATTTTCAGTCCGAAAATACAAATTACATCAAAAAAGTTAATTTTCAACCAAAACAGTTGAATCTTCAACACAAGAAAAACGAATATGCCGGAAAAAATAACTGAATTTTCAATCAAAATAGTCGAACGTTCAGGCCAAAAACGAATTTTTGAGAAAAAATGTAATTTTTAACCCAAAAATACGAATTTCCAACCAAAAATTATGTCCTTTTAACAAAATTGTTGAGTTTTAAAGAAAATAATTTAATTTTAAACCAATAATAATAATGTTTACCCGAAAAAGATGAATTAAAAAAAGAACAATTTCAATCAATTTTCGATAATAAATGTAATTTTCAACAAAATAATTAAATTTTGAAGCAACGAAGTCTAATTTTCTAAAAAAAAATTGAGTTTTTAACCCGAAAATATAAATTACGACAAAAAAGTTAATTTTTAACAAAATAGTTCAATTTTCAACCGAAGTAGTTAAATTTTCCAAACAAAAAAACGAGTTTTCAACAAAATAGTTGAATTTTTAACACAAAAATACGAATTTTTAGCGAAAAAGTATATCCTTTTAGAAAAATTGTTCACTTTTCAAGAAAATAATAAAATATTTAACCAAATAAAAAAGTATGTCCTTTTAACAAAATTAATAATTTTTTTATGAAAATAATTTAATTTTAAACCAAATAATAATAATTGTTACCCATAGAAGATGAATTTTTAACAAAAAAGAACACTTTCAACGAAGAAAGATTACATTTCCACCAAAAAAAAAGATGAATTTTCTATCCAAAAAGACAAATTTGCAACCAAAATAGTTGATTTTTCAACTCAAAAAACCGAATTTTCTACAAAACAATTGAATTTTCATCACAAAAAATTAATTTTCAACGAAATAGTTTAAATCTTTATCAAATTGTTAAATTTTTAAGCAACAAAGACGAATTTTCTACAAGACCGGGATTTTCAACGAAAAAGTTAATTTCCAGCAAAACAGTTGAATTTTCTATTAGATTAATGAATTTTTAAGCAACAAAGGTGAATTTTCTACAAAACAATTGAAATTTCAACAAATAAGTTAATTTTCAAACAAAACAGTAGAATTTTCAACCCAAAAATACGAATTATTAACAAAAAAATATGTTTTTTTAACGAAATTTTTTAATTTTCAAGAAAATAATTAAATTTTTAAACAAAAAAGATGATTTTTAACAAAAAAGTTCACTTTTAACCAAATAATTGAGTTTTATACCAATTTGTTGGATTTTTAAGCAAAAAGGAGGAATTTATATAAAAAGAAATTAATTTTCAACCAAAATAGTCGAATGTTCAGGCCAAGAAACGAATTTTTTAGAAAAAATGTAATGTTTAACCCAAAAATACAAATTTTCAATAAAAAATTATGTCCTTTTAACAAAATTATTGGATTTTAAAGAAAATAATTTAATTTTAAACCAGATAATAATTTTCACCCAAAGAAGATGAATTTAAAAAAAAAGAACACTTTCAACCAAGAAAGATGACATTTCTACAAAAAAAGACGAATTTTCAAGCCTAAAACATGAATTTTCGATAAAAAATTTAATTTTTAACAAAATGATAAAATTTCATATCAAATGCTTGAATTTTCAAGCAACAAAGTTGAATTTTCAACCGAAGTAGTTAAATTTTCAAAACAAAAAAACGAGTTTTCAACAAAATAGTTCAATTTTCAACACGAAAATACGAATTTTTAGCCAAAAAGTATGTCAGTTTAAAAAAATTGTTCAATTTTCAAGAAAATAATGAAATATTTAACCAAATAATAATAATTTTTCAATCGAAAACGTTCACTTTCAACGAAGGACCAAAAAAGATGACTTTTTAACAAAATAGTTGAAGTTTCAGCAATTCAAGTAGAATTTCAACAAGGTTAGAAACAAGAATTATTATTTTTAAGTTTATTTATATCTGATTTACTGATGAATGATGACGTATACAATATGGTGTAGTAATTTGAATTTTAAAACTATGATCTCCTTGTTACAGAATTTATATTCTGCAAAGAAATAATATATATTGCATGTCATTACAAAAACTAGACTTTTTTTTTAATTCACCATAAAAAAACATAAATATTAGCAAATAACAGTTACGATCGTTTACTTCCGACTATGGAAATGACAACAATTTGTGTAGAAAACAAAACAGCATTTAAAAACAAAAACACTATATTCTATATAAAAGTAAAGCTTACTTACCAAAAAATAATCTCCTTTACGGAGGCTCAATTCTCCGTCGACAGTCGTGAGAAAATCGTGCAATACCCTTGTTAATGTTCCTGGCTCCATTTCAACGATAAAAAGGTTAACTTCTAAACATAAAGTAAATTAAAACCTCCCCAGTCCAGCTGGTTTTTTCTTTCCACGCACAAAATTTAGGTTATATATTTGGCACGTCGCACGATGGCGAGAAACTCGCATTGACTCTCGATAGTGCATAATTCGACAAATTCTTGTATAATTAAATAATTACATAGCTCCCACAGTTCCGCTCCGAACGAAACTTCTACGTCGTCTGCATGATTTTGACGTGACGTTGCTCTGAAAGTCCAAAAACTGCTACATAACCTTAAAAATAACGAACTGTGCACCTGTACTCCGGTTGTTGATTGTTCCGACTTTTATGTGAAAAATGTCGACAATTAACGAAGGTTATATAAAACAGTAGAGTGACACATCAGCAAAGAGAGGTATCTTTCATTCTTGTATAATTTAGATTTTTGTGAATGGGTTTAAATACCAAGTTTTGGTTAGTTTTTCAAATCGGAGCAACATTTCTGTCAAGGTTGTATTTATATCGTTTATTTTTTCTTCTGATAATTTTTATGATAAAAGCAAGCAAGAGATAAAAATGAAGTTCTGATAAGTTTTTAAGAATGAGGTGACTAACATTTTGAATTCCGTAAACAGTTTGATACGGTTTGTAGGTTATATTTTTCGTTGCGTAAGAATGTACAAGCATAAATAATCTACATTTTCAAAACAATTAAATTAAGAAGTGTATTTTCTTATTTTTGATTCGAGAAATTGTTTTATAATTATTCCATTGTTATAAAAATAAAATAAATATTAAAATTACATTTTGTTTACATATATGAAATATTTATAAATTTTCACGGTTTCAATTTATTATTATACTTTTCATAAACTATTAATATTAAGAACTTAAAGCCAATAAGAAAATCCAACTATATTTTTGGGTAAAAGAACATTTATTTATTGAAAAGGCTATTATTATATTTTTGTTCGGAATTCATCTCGTTTGGTTAAAAATTTTAATATTTGGTTAAAAGTTGAATTATTCTGTCGAAAATGCAACTACATTTTGGTTGAAAATTGAACTATTTTCATGAAAATTCGTTTCATAGTTGGCTGAAAATAAATTTTTTAAACTGACAATTAAACTGTTTCATTCTTGGTTAAAAATTGATTTTTTTTCAGTGAAAAATGTAACTATTTGATTAAAAAATTATCTTTTTTTGTCGAATGTTCAACTTTTTGGGGGAAAATTCATGTATTTTGTTAAAAATTTGTTTTTTATGGTACAAATTTAATTTTCTTGGTTGAAAAAGTATCCGTATTGGTTGAAAATGAAATTGTTAGGTTGAAATATTAACATTACATGCTTCGTTAAGAATTCATCTTTTTTGATTGAAAAGTGGATTATTTGACCTAAAGTTAACCTACTTTGTGAAAAAATTAATTTTTTTTATTAAGGATTCGTAATTATAGTTCATAATTCAACAATTTGATTTTAAATGAACTTTTATGTTAAAAATTGTATTGTTTTGTCGAAAGTTGATCTTTTTGGCTTGAAAATTGAACAATTTGGTAGAAAATTAAACTGTTTTGCGAAAATTAAAGTTTTTGGTTGAAAAGCATATTTTTGGGTTAAAAATTTAACTTTTATTATAGATAATTCGTCTTTTTGGCTTTAAAATTAAATAATTCTGTTGAAAATTCATGCATTTTGTTCAAAATTCATCTTTTTTGGTAGAACATTAATCTTCTTGGTCAAAAATTTATCTTTTTGGTTAAAAAATTAACAACTTTATTGAAAATTCATTTTTGTTTGTTAAAAATTATTTTTTTTTATCTGGATATTTAACTATTCAGTAGAAAATTCATGTATTTTGTTGAAGAGCCGTCTTTTGGTAGAAAATTAATTATGTTTGTTAAATATTCAACTTTTTGGTTGAAAATTCAACTACTCGTTAGAAAATTCATATATTTTGTTAAAAAGTCATCTTTTTGAGTAGAAAATTATTCTTGTTTGTTCGAAGTTCAACTTTTTGGTTGAGAATTCAACTATCTTGTTAAAAATTCATCTTTCTTGATTGAAAATGATTATTTTGTTCTTAAATTCATTTTTACCGAATTAAAAGTCCACTGTTTTCTAAAACATTCAACTTCTTAGCTTAAAAACTTTACTCTCTTTTATTGAAAATTCATCTTTCATGGTAGAAAAGTTATCCTTCTTGGTTGAAAATGAACTTTTTTTATGAAAATTCAACTGCCTTTTAAAAAAATTGTCTTTTTGTCTTGAAAATTCGAATATTTGATTGAATTTTAATCTTTTTTGTTTGAAAATTTGACAATTTGATTGAAAATGCATCTTTCTATGTTGAAAATTCAACTATTTGGGTAGAAATTCAACTATTTTGTTGAAAATCTAATTATTTTTGGAAAATTGACCTATTTTATTAAAGTCATCATTTTTGGTCGAAAATTAAACAATTTTGTTAAAAATTCATCCTTTTGGATTGAAAATTCATCTTTTATGGTAGAAAAGTTATCATTCTTGGTGGAAAATGTATCTTGGGTTGAAAAGTAACTTTTTTGTTAAAAATTCAACTGTCTTCAAAAAAATTCGTCTTTTGGCTTGGAAATTTTACTCTTTGGCTAAATATTTAACTTTTTTTTTTTGGAAAACTCGTCTCTCTTACTGGAAAGTTCCTCTATGTGGTTGTTAATGCAACTTTTCAGTTGAAAATTAATTATTTTGTTGCAAATTCTTCTTTTTGTATTACAAATTCATCCCTTCGGGTAGAAAATCTTTTTTGATTGAAAATTCAATTATTTAGTTGAAAATGCAATATATTTCGGCTTGAAATCTTAGGAATTTGAAGTGTTTCGTATTTAATTCAATATGTTATTTTCATTAATTTTATTTAAAAGAATTTAATAACGTAAAATCCATCTTTAGCTAACGGTTACATTACTTTCGGGGGAGGGGAGAGATAAAAAATGCCCAAAATTGGTAATAAAGATCATACAAAAAAATTATGATTATGATAGTATAATGTGCTTGAAGTTCTGAACGTTGAAATTAACGAAGGTATTTAATGATGGTTTTGTAAACTTGAAACAGTGCTAAAATATTCATTTATTTATATTGAAAATTATAGATTACAAAAGAAACCAGACCAGTGTTTAGCGAAAAATACAACTAGTTACAGTTACTAGATAAAGTAACTTTAAGTTACCTAAAAAGTTACTTTTTTCACTTCCTTAATTTTATAATTTAAAAATCAAAATAACTATAAGTTGATAATACATGAAAACTAAATTTAAAAAGAAATAGGCAATAGTCGAAGTAAATAAAAAATACACAATATATTTTGGCAAGTGAACTAGAATACTTAGAATATTTAGAATAAAATTTCTTTGATTTTTTTTTCATCAGACATTAAAAATGATTTTTCGTATTGAATTTCAAGTTAAAATCAGGACTCATGTATTCAATTCTAGCAATTCTATTCCCCCGTTTCACGGTACTATGCAAATCATAACTTTCGACTGATAAAATAGTTAAAAATACTATTTGCATGATCGTAGAAAAGAATGCTTTAAATTCCTAACATTTCATGTAAAAATTTTGCATTTTCAACAAAATAGATGACTTTTTAACAAACTAGTTTCATTTTCAACAGAAGAGTTCAATTTTTAACCAAGAAAGATTTTTCAGTCGCTTTTTTTAACCAAACAAGTGTTGTTTTAATCAAAAAATTGGAAATTTTGTTGTCGAAGGAAATCAATTTTCAAATGAAAAAAAAACACTTTTGAACAAAAGAGTTGAGTTTTTAAGCCAAAAGGATGATTTTTCACCAAAAAAAAGTTAATTTTCAACCAAATAATTGAATTTTCTACCATTTTCAAAACAAAAAAAGTTAAATTTCCAACAAAAAATTTAATCTTCAACCTAATAGTTGAATTTTCAACCAAATATTTGAACTTTCTAATAAAAAAAAAACGAATTTAAAACAAAATAGTTAAATTTTCAACCAAAGAAATGAATTGTCAACTAAATTTATGAATCTTCAACCCAACGACTAAAGTTTTAACAAAATAGTTCAAATTTCAACGAAATATAAAAAGAGAAAGACAAATTTTTTAACAAAATAGCTGAACCCTCTAAAAAATGTTTTTACCAAACAATATGAATTTTCAAACCAAAAACAACACTTTACAGCAAAGGAATTGAATTTTCAATAAAGATGTTCGTTATTTTCCAACGAACTAGTTGAAATTTTTACCACATAGTTTAATTTTTAACAAAATACTGTATTTTCAATCAAAATAGATCAATTTTTAACAAAAAATATAATTGATATTATTTCAACAAAAAATTTTTATTTGAAATTATACATAGTTAAATTCAAGAAAACAATACTTAACCAAATCAGATTAATTTTCAACCAAAACAGTTGAATTTTCAACAACAAAATGAGATTTTTGTATCAAAAGAGATAAATTTCGAAACGAAAAGGCCAAATTTTGAACCAAGAAAGAAAAAAAATTTCACTGATTTCTTCAATTTTCAAGACAAAAAGGCGAATTTTCTACAGTCTCATTTTCAAATCTAAAATATGAATTTTTAACAAAAAAGTTACTTTTTAAACAAATAATTGAGCTTTCTACCAAAACAATGAATTTTTTAACAAAATACATGCATTTTCAACCAAAATAGATGCATTCTCAACGAAAAATATAATAGTTGATATTTTTTCAACTGTGAAAGATTTTCATTTGAAATCAAACACAATTGAATTCAACCAAAAAAGACGAATTTGCAACAAAATAGCTGAATCCTCAACCAAACCAGATTAATTTTCTACCAAAATAGTTGAATTTTCAACAACAAAATGAGATTTTTTGCCAAAAGATATCAATTTTAAAACGAAAAAGCCGAATTTTGAACCATGAAACAAAAAAATATCCACTAAATTGTTGATATTTTAAGCCAAAAAGACGAATTTTCTACAAAACAGTTGGATTTTCGAACCGAAAATATGAATTTTCGACAAAAGAGTTACTTTTCAAATAAATAGTTTAACTTTCTACCAAAATAGTTATATCTGTAACAAAATACCTGAATTTTCAACCAAGTAGTTAAATTTTTAACCAAAATAGGTGAATTCTCAACAAAAAATGTAATAGTTGATATTATTTCAACGAAAAAGGTTTTAATTTGAAATCACTCACAGTTCAATTCAACCAAAAAAGACAAAAATTAAAAAAAAATTGCTGAATGCTCAACCAAAAGAGGATAATTTTCTACCCATAACTGACAAGTAACGTAACTTTTCAGTAACTTAGCTACTTGTAACAAGAATTCCTCTTTTTCCCCTATTTTCAAGAAAGTTCATCTTTTTCTTGTTTTTTTTTTCTAATTCGAACTTATTTCTTAAAACCCAATAGGAAAATCCAAGTATTTTTTATTGGAAATTAATTCCTTTTTGTTGATAAGTCTACTATTATATTTTTGGTTTAGAATTCATCACTCTGAATTCAACAGAATTCATCATTCTGTTGAAAGTTCAACTATTTTGTTAAAAAATCGTCTGTTTTGATCGATTATTTTCGTATTTTATTTAACATTCGACTTTTTGAATAGATGATTCGTCTTTTTGGTTTGAAAATTCATCTTTTTTGGTAGAAATTTCATATTTTTTCTTAAAAATTCATCTTTATTGGTTGAAAATAAACTTTTTGGTTGAAAATTCATCTATCTCATGAAAAATTCATCTGTTTCACTTAAAAATATTCGTATTTTTCGTTAAATTCATTTCTTTTTTATTTCACACTAAAAGATTTTTTGGCTGTAATATCAACTCATATATTTTTCGTTGAGAATTCATCTTTTTTCAATGAAAATTCAAATAGTTGGTTGAAAAATGATCTACTTGGTTAAAAATTAATTTTTTTGGTTGATGATTTATCTCTTTGGTTACATTTTTTAACTAATTCGTTGAAAATTCGTTTTTCTTTGTTTAAAAATTAATTTTTTTGAACAGAAAATTAAACTGTTTGAATTGTTGAAAATTCGTCCTTTTGGGTTAATTCGACTGTGTTTTATTTAGGATAAAAATATTTTTGTATTGAAATATCAACTATTATATTTTTTGTTTAGAATTCATATTTTTTAATGAAAATTCAACCATTTGGTTAAAACTTTTCTCTTCCTTGGTTAAAAATTCAACTTTTTTGTTTGAATATTCGTCTATCTTGGTAGAAATTTCATTTTCTTTGGTAAAAATTTTTAATATTTGGGTTAAGAACACAACAGTTTTGTTAAAAAGTTATCCTTTTTGGTTAAAAACTCAACAGATTTGTTGAACTTCGTCTTTTTGGGTTGAAAATTGATCAATTTTGGATAAACATGAACTATTTGGTTGAAATTTTGTTTCCTTTTTTGACAACAAATTCTTTCTCGGTTGAAAATTCAACTATTTTGTTGAAAATTTGTCTTTTTTATTTAAAAATTGTCTTTTTTGTTGTTAAGAATTTTATTATTTGTTGAAAATGTAATTATTTTTGTGAAAATGAAACATATTTGTTAAAAATTCATACTTCTTGGTTTAAAATTCAACTTTCTTGTTGAACATTCATTTTTTTAGTTGAAAATTTAACTATTTGGTTAAAAATTCATCTATTTTGTTGAAAATTCACCTCCTTAGCTTCAAAGTTCAACGTTTTGATTGTTAACTTTTTTGGTGAAGATTCATATTTTCGGGTTTCAAAGTGAACGGTTTCCTTAAACATCTGACTTTTTAGCTGGAAAAATTAATTCTTATGTTAAAAATGCAACTATTTTAATTGTAAAAAATTCGACTTTTGGATGGAATTCAACTGTTTTTTATTTAAAATTGATACATTTTTGGTTGAAGTATCAACTGTTACATTTTTCCTTGAGAATTCTTTTTTTTTTTTTTTGAAAATTTAACTACTTGGTTGAAAATTCGTCCTTCCGAGTTGAAATTCAACTATTTCGTCACAAATTCAACTATTTTGTTGAAAATTCATCTTTTTGATTGAAAATTGAACTATTTTGTACAGAAATTCACTATTTGATGGAATTTTTTTTATTTTCTGACTACAAAATCTTTCTTGGATGAAAATTCAACTATCTTGTTGAAAATACGTATTTTTTGTTAGAGAAGTCATCTCTGCTGGTAGAAAATTCATATTTTTTGGATAAAAATTCTGTTTTTAGTTGAAAATTTAATTCTTTTTTTAAAATTCAACAACTTTTTTTTTTAATTCAACTTTGTTAAAAAGTCATCCTTTTTGGTTGAAAACGCAACTGTATTATTGAAAATTCGTCCTTCGGAGTTGAAATTCAACTATTTCGTTAAAAATTCAACTTTGTTGACAATTCGTCTTTTTGGTTGAAAATTCAACTATTTTTGTAGAAAAATGAACTTTTTGGTTGAAATGTTTTTCTTCTCTGACTAAAAAATCTTTCTCGGTTGAAAATTCAATTATTTTGTTGAAAATTCGTATTTCGTGTTTGAAAAGTCATCTCTGCTGGTAGAAAAATAATCTTTTTTAGTTAACATTTTTATCATTGGTTGAAACTTTAATTATTTTTTTAGAAATTAAACAATTTTGTTAAAAAGTCATCCTTTTTGGTTAAAAACTCAACTGTCTTGTTGAACATTCGTCTTTCTCAGTTGAAAATTCATCTTTGTAGTCTGAAAATTCAACTATTTAGTTTAAACTTTTTTCTTTCTTGACTAAAAAAGGTTCCGTTGTTAAAAATTCAACTTTTTTGTTCAAAATTTATCTCTCTTGGTAGAAATTTCATCTTTTTCGGTAGAAAGTTGTATTATTCAGTTAAGAATACAATAATTTGGTTAAAAATTCATTTACTTGGTTGAAAATGCATCTATTTTCATTGAAATTTCATCTTTTTGGTTCAAAATGCTACTTTTTTACAAAAAATTGATCTGTTTTGGTTGAAGATTCAACTATTTTGTTGAAAATTCGTCTTTTTTGGTTGTATTCAAATATTTTTTATTTAAAATTAAAAACTTTTTTAGTTGAAATATCAACTGTTATATTTCTGGGTGAGGCTTCATCTATTTTGGTTGAAAATTGAACAATTTGGTTCAAAAATTTTTTTTCTTCACTACTATAAAATGTAAAAAAAAAATATTTCTTTCATCTCTCTCGGTAGAAATTGCATCTTTCGTGGTTGAAAATATTATTATTTAATTAAAAATACAACAATTTTGTTAAAAAGGCATCTTTTTTGGTTAAAAACGCAACTGTCTGGTTGAAAATTCGTCCTTCTGAGTTGAAATTCAACTATTTTTTTTTTAAATTCAGTTTTTTTGAAAATTCGTCTTTTTGGTTGAAAATTCAATTATTTTGTTGAAAATTCGTATTTTTTGTTTGAAAAGTCATCTCTGCTGGTAGAAAATTAATCTCTTTTGGTTAAAATTTGTATTATTGGTTACAAATTTAAATCTTTTTATTAAAATTCATCAATTACATTAAAAATTCATCCTTTTTGGTTGAAACTCAACTATCTTGTTAAAGATTCGTCTTTTTGAGTTAAAAATTCATCTTTGTAGTTTGAAAATTCAACTATTTAGTTTTAAACTTTATCCTTTCTTGACTAAAAAATTGTTCCTGGTTGAAAATTCAACTCTTTGTTGAAAATATATTTCTCTTGGTAAAGATTTCATCTTTTTCGGTAGAAACTTTTATTATTTAGTTAAGAATACAATAATTTGGTTAAAAATTCATCCTTTTTGGTTGAAAACTCAACAGTTTTGTTGTAAATTTGTCTTTTTTTGCTAAAAAATCTATCTTGGTTGAAAATTCGTCTTTTTGGTTCAAAAATTCACCTTCCTTGTAGATATTTTTTGCTTAAAAATGTAACAGTTTGGTCACAAATTAGTATGTTTTCGGTTAAAGATTCAACTATTTTTATGAAAATTTGTATTTGTTTTATTGAGTTCAACTATTTGGTTAAAAATTCACCTATTTAGTTGAAAATGCAATATATTTCGGCTTGAAATCTTAAGATTTTAAAGCCCTTCTTATTGAATTTAATATAGTATCTACTTTATTTACAAATTTTGTTCATTTAAACGTTCAGAACTTCAGGTACATCAACAATCGTTATTTACGTAGTTAGGTAAACTTAAAATCTGCACATCAATAATTAATAAATAAAAATTAAATATTTTTTTTAGCTGGACCAATATAATTGCATCTGGAGAGTTTGATGCCATTGAGAAACTGAGTTCTCAGACAGGAATTTAGATATGAGCAATGTAGAAAGTACCTTAGAAGAACCTTGGTCAGAACATCGTTTTAAAATCGAACTTACAAAATGTGCAGGTCCTTGCGGTGAATCTGCATTTAACTGGTTAGCAGTAGGTAAATTACTTTGTTTGAAAAATATAATTCTTCTAGGTATTTGTGAAGCATGATTATATTATTTACGGGGCTTACATTTTTTTAATTCGTTATATAAAATTAAATAACAATTTTTTCATTTGTAAAAGTAGATTTATATTACTGGATTTAACTATTTTGTTCAAAATTCTCTTTTATTTGTTGGAAATTAATTTTTTGGCCTTTTTGTCCTTTTCGGTAAAAAATTAATCTTCTTGGTTGAAAAATTATATTGTTGCTTAAAAATTCAATACTTTTGTTGCAATTTTTTCTATTTCTTAACTGAAAAATCTTTCTTAGTTGAAAATTCGTATTTTTGGTTGAATTCAACTATTTTTGATTTTAAATTAAAATCTTTTTTAGTTGAAATATCAACTATTACATTTTTTGTTAAGAATTCATATTTTTTGGATGAAAATTCAACTACTTGGCTGAGAGTTAGACTCTTTTGTTAACAATTAATTTTTTGGGTGAAAGATTTATCATTTTAATTGAAAATTTAACTATTTCGTTATAAATTTGTTTTTATATGTTAAAATTTTTTTTTTTGAAAATTTAACTATTTCAGTTGAAGCTTTAACAATTTTGTTAAAACTTCGTTTTTTTTGGTTCAAATTAAATTGTTTTAAATGAAAATTTAAATATTCTAGATAAAGATCAATCATTTTAGTTGAAAATTCATGACTTTGGTTAAAAATCTAACTATTATGTTAAAAAAAGTTTTTTTTTTGCTGAAAATTGCTTTTTTTAATTAAAAATGTAACTATTCCCTTTTTGGTTGAAAATTTATCTTTTTAAGTTCAAAATTCAACAATTTGTTTAAAAATTGATCTCGTTTAGTTGAAATTTCAACTATACGGCTAAAAATTCATGTAATGTGTTGAAAATTATCTTTTTTTTCAAATCATCTTTTTGTTTGAAAATTCTCCTTTTTAGTTAAAAATTCAACTATTCCAGTTAAAGATTCATCATTTTAGTTGTAAATTCATGATTTTAGTTAAAAATTAAACTACTTGGTTGAAATTTAAAATCTTTTGTTAAAAATTCATCTTTTTGGTTGAAAATTCAACTATTCCAGATAAAGATTCATAATTTTAGTTGAAAATGTGTCTTTTTTTTAAATTCAACTAATCCAGTTGAAAATTCATCATTTTAGTTTGAAATTCATAAGTTTGGTTAAAATATTCACTATTTTGTTGAAAATTCTTTTTTTGTTTTGGTTGGTATTTTTTTTAACTGCAAATTCAAGTATTCCATTTTTGGTTAAAAGTTGATCTTTTATAGTTAAAAAATCGTCTTTTTTGGTTGAAAATTCATGTAGTTTATTAAAAAATCATCTTTTTTGGTAGAAAATTAATCTTCTCGTTTGAAAATTCACCTTTCTGGTTGAAAATACAACTATTCCAGTTAAAGATTCATCATTTTAGTTGTAAATTCATGATTTTAGTTTAAAATTAAACTACTAGGTTGAAAGTTAAACTCTTTTGCTAAAAATTCATCTTTTTGGTTGAAGATTTAACTATTCTAGATAAAGGTAAATCATTTTAGTTGAAAATTTATAACTTTGGTTAAAAATCGTCTTTTTTCAAACAAAATCATCTTTCTATTTGAAAATTCACCTTTTTAGTTGAAAATTCAGCTATTCCCGTTGAAGATTCATTTTAGTTGTAATTTCATGATTTTAGTTAAAAATTAAACTATTTTGTTGAAATTTAAACTCTTTTGTTAAAAATTCAATTATTCCAGAGAAAGATACATCATTTTAGCTGAAAAATCGTTTTTTTTTTTAATTCAACTATTCCAGTTGAAGATTCATCATTTTAGTTTGAAATTCATAAGTTTGGTTGAAATATTCACTATTATGTTGAAAATTCTTTTTTTTGTTTGTTAGGATTTTTTTTTTTTTTTTAAGTGAAAATGTAAGTATTCCATTTCTGATTAAAAATTGATTTTTTTTTAGTTAAAAAATCGTCTTTTTTGTTTGAAAATTCATGCAATTCATTGAAAAATCGTTTTTTCTTTGCTAGAAAATTACTTTTTTTTATTTGAAAATTTAACTATTCTATTTTTGGTTGAAAATAATTTTTTTTCAGTTCAAAATTGAACATTTTGGTTAAAAGTTGATATCTTTTAGTTGACATTTCAACTATACGGCTGAAAATTCATGTGATTTGTTGAAAAATCTTCTTTCTTCTAAAAAAATTAATCTTTTTGTTTGATAATTCACCTTTTCAGTTGCAAATTCTACTATTCTAGATAAAGATAAATCATTTTAGTTGAAAATTCATGACTTTGGTTAAAAATCTAACTATTATGTTAAAAAAAATTGTCTTTTTTGTAAAAAACAATTTCATCTTTTTATTTGAAAATTCGCGCTTTTAGTTGAAAATTCAACTATTCCAGTTGAAGATTCATTATTTTAGTTGTTAATTCATGATTTTAGTTCAATGTTAAAGTACTTGGTTGTAAGTTAAACTCTTTTGTTAAATAATTCATCTTTTTGGTTGAAAATTTATGTCTTTGGTTGAAATATTCACAATTTTTTTTAATTCTTCTTTTTTCGGTTGGTATTTAATTTTCTTATCTGAAAATTTAAGTATTCCATTTTTGGTTGAAAATTGATCTTTTTTATTTAAAAAATCGTCTTTCTTGGTAGAAAAATGTTTTTTAGTTGAAATTTCAACTATTTGCTTGAAAATTCATGTATTTTGTGGAAAAATCGTCTTTTTGTACAAAAAAAAATTATCTTTTTATTGAAAATTCAATTATTTGGTTAAAAATTCATTTATATTGTTGAACATGCAATATTTTTACTTGAAAAGTAAGGAATTTGAAGCGTTTTAAATTGAATTTAATGTACTAACCACATTAATTTACGAACTTAAATATGCACTGAATTTAAAGTATAGGAAGACAAAATAAAAATTTGTTTCAATTATTATTCAAATTAATGGACTTTAGGAACAATTTCAAGTAATGTTTAATTATTTTTGTAGTATTATTAATTCCAAACCTTTCTAAATCAAATATATCAGTTACTTTCTCAAATGAAAAAAACAGTTATTCAATTTCACATATTAATAGTACTATTATTATACATTTAGATATTTACAAAGACTGAAAAGACCATGATTTATAATAATCTCGCGAAATTGTATACATGCTACGAGTTGATTGCGGTAGTATAGCAAATCGAATTCTACGTCACTTACCGATCGAATAAGGTTCTGTTCTGTGCTAAGTTACCATCTTTCGGTAAAGAATATAAGTCGGCATTGCAGATTCCTACTGGGTTAGTTTTTAACCATCGGTCGGTAAGGCAGGGAGGCTGGTAAGTGATGTAGCACCCGCTTTGCTATACTACTAATTGTTTAAAAAAATGTGAAATACATGAATAGCTCCGTACTACAAAAAATCAACCCAGAAAAATCTTGAGATACCTGACAAAAAAACCTGGAATTGTCAGGAACTTTTTTTCCAGGGCCTAAGTAGACACCCTGATACAAAATTAAATATATTTGCTTTCAGGGGCTTTTGTGTACCCGTATCTTGCGAAGCGTGGACTGCAAAGGTATGTGGGTTTTCAATCCAGATTGCTTATCGCTACGGTCTCTGCAGTTTTAACATCTTTTTATATGGGATATCGCTCCAAGACGAAATGTGAAGAAAATATCAGACGAGTATATGCAGAAAAAAAGGAAAAAGAACGTGAGAAGTTACAAAAAGAAGCTTGAGAAAAAGAAGCTTCCAAAAAAGTCTCAAGCTGAGATTCCTTATCTTACGTAATTGTAAATAAATTTTAAAATGCACTGCTTTCGAAGGCTTGTTCCCATAATACGAGATAGTCTTCATCCATCAGTGTTTCCAGCTTCGCCAAGAGTTGGTAAAGTACCAAATATAGTTTGCAGATTAAATCATGAATTTGCACCTAGCGAAATCGAAATGGCAGAAGAGACAGAACAAGAAAGAACTGAGTATCAGGAATTGGCGAATCATTATCTAGGGACTATCGCTGGTGGTCATCGAGTTTTTATAATACAGCCTTACATAAAATGGGGGCCCAACAAAGTAAAGAATACCACACCAGCATTGCAACTGGCTGAAGCAGAAGCTCTAGTCAAAACCCTACCTCGTTGGGCAGTTGTTGATAAAAAATGTGTACCTCTATTGTCCCTTCAAAGAAAGAAACTCGTCGGATCTGGTGGACTTAACGAATTAAAAAAAAGAATACTCACCTGTGATTACGTTACGGCCATATTCATCAGCACAAACATGTTGAGACTCGTGCAAATCGGCGAATTACAGAAAGAATTCGGTCTGCCCGTTTTTGATCGGTATTCCATCGTCATTCACATATTTCGCCTGCATGCGAAAAGTCCCGAAGCTAAACTGCAAGTGGCTCTTGCCGAAATTCCTTACATCTGGAAGAAGATGATCGAAAATAACGTTGATGGAAAAATCAATTTGGAAGAAAGTAGGAAAAGGTTACTACAAGGACGTCAGGGGAAACTGAAGAAAGCATTGCAAAAAGTGCAGGAACGCCGTACGGTAGTGAGACAAAAGAGAAAATTTTGTGGTATACCGAGTGTGGCTATTGTCGGTTATACTAATTGTGGAAAGACTTCTTTAATCAAGGCTTTAACGGGCGATTCGTCGTTAATGCCGAGAAATCAGTTGTTTGCTACACTGGATACCACTGCTCATGAAGGCCTACTTCCGAGCAGAATGAAAATTGTTTATATGGACACTATAGGTTTTATTCAAAATGTACCTGAAGGTCTGCTCGCGCCTTTTATAGTGACGTTTCAGGATGCAATAGATGCTGTAAGTGTTCAAAAAACTTTTTCAGGGTGTCTGCGAGTCAGGGAATTTTTTTTGTCAGGAAAAGTTAGGGATTTTAAACAACAAATTGCAAAAGTCAGGGAATTTATGTCGGAAGCACTTTGAGTTACTGTCAAGGATAACCGAGGCATTTTAAAATAAAAATTCAAATTCTTAGTTGAAAATTGAACTATTTTGTTGAAAAATTGTTATTTTTGGTTGTATGTGAAACTTTTATTTAAAAAAAAACTAAAAGCTTTTTTGGTTGAATTATCAACTATTATAATTTTTGGTGAAGGTTCATTTTTTTTGGTTGAAAATTCAACAATTTGCTTAATCTTTTTTGTTCTAAAGTTAAATTATTTAATTTTTTTTTCTATTTAATTTTAAAATTAATTATTTTGTTAAAAGAGTCATCTTTTTTGGTCCAAAAGTAATATTTTTTATTGAAAATTCATCTTTCTTGGTTGAAAATGAAGTTTTTTGATAAAAATTAATCTTATCGGGCTTCAAAGACAACGGTTTTCTAAAAAATTTGACTTTTTAACTTAAAAAATCAACTATCATGTTGAAAATTCAACTATTTAGTTAAAAATGCATCACTTTGGTTGAAAATGTAACTATTTTGTTGAAAATTCTTTTTTTTTCTCAGTTGATAATTAATTTTTTTAACTGAAACTTTAACTATTTAATTTTTGGTTCAAAATTGAGCTTTTCAGTTTAAAAATCGTCTTTTTTGGTTCAAAATTCCTGTAATTTGTTGAAAAATCGTCTTTTTTGGTAGGAAATTAATTTTCTTTGTTGATAATTCACCTTTTTGGTTGAAAATTCAACTATTCCAGTTAAAGATTCATCATTTTAGTTGTAAGTTCATGATTTTAGTTAAAAATTAAACTACTAGGTTGAAAGTTAAACTCTTTTGTTAAAAATTCATCTTTTTGGTTGAAGATTTAACTATTCTAGATAAAGATAAATCATTTTTGTTGAAAATTCATAACTTTGGTTACAAATTTAACTATTTTGTTAAAAAAAGTATTTTGTTGAAAATTACTTTTTTTAATTGAAAATTTAACTATTCCATTTTCGGTTGAAAATTAATCTTTTTTAGTTTAAAATTCAACAATTTGGTTAAAAATTGACCTCTTTTAGTTGAAATTTCAACTATATGGCTGAAAATGCATGTAATGTGTTGAAAAATTGTCTTTTTTTTTAAATCATCTTTTTGTTTGAAAATGTAACTATTATGTTGAAATTTTTTTTTTCGTGAGTCAGAATTGATTTTTTAAACTTAAAAGTTAACTATTTTATTTTTGGTTGAAAATTGAGCTTTTTTAGTTAAAAAATCGTCTTTTTGGTTGAAAAGTCTGTAATTTGTTAGAAAATTGTATTTTTTGGTAGAAAATTAATCTTCTTGTTTGAAAATTCACCTTTTTGGTTGAAAATTCAACTATTCCAGTTAAAGATTCATAATTTTTTTTGTAAATTCATGATTTTAGTTAAAAATTAAACTACTTGGTTGAAAGTTAAACTCTTTTTTTCAAAAATTCACCTTTTTGGTTGAAAATTTATCTATTTTGTTTTGAAAAATCGTCTTTTTGTTTGAAGATTCAACTTTTTAGTTGAAAATTCATCTATATTGTTGAAAATGGAATATTTTTACTTGAAAAATAAGGAATTTGAAGCGTTTTAAATTGAATTTAATATAGTAGCCACATTAATTCTACTTAAATATGAACTGAATTTTAAATATAGGAAGATAAAATAAAAATTTGTTTTAATTATTATTCAAATTCATAGACTTTAGGTACAAATTCAAGAAATGATTAATTTTTTGTAGTGATATTCATTTAAAACCTTTCTAAATTATACATATTAGTTACTTTCTCAAATAAAAAAAAATCAGTTATTTAATTTCTCATATTAATAGTACTATTTAGTGCAAGTGTGAGTTTAAAAAAAAATTTTTTAAGTGTTTGCGAGTCAGGGAAAAATCAGGGCATTTTTTTTGTCATGGAAAGTTAGGGATTTTGAACAACAAATTGCAAAATTCAGGGAATTTCTGACGGAAGCACTTTAAGTTACTGTCAAGGATGATCAAGGCTTTTTAAAATGAAAAATCAGATTCTTAGTTGAAAATTGAACTATTTTGTTGAAAATTTGTTATTTTTGGTTGTATGTGAATCTTTTTTATTTAAAGCTAAAAGCTTTTTTGGTTGAAATATCAACTATTATATTTTTTGGTGAGAGTTCGTTTATTTTGGTTGAAAATTCAATAATTTGTTTAATCTTGTTTGGTCAAAAATGTAATTGTTTTCTTGAACATTCGTCCTTTTGGATTGAGAATTCATCCTTTGGTAGAAAAGTCATCTTTTTTGGTTAAAAATTCTACTGTTTGGTTGAAAATTTAATTATTTTATTGGAAATTTAACTATATTGTTAAAAAGTCATCATTTTTGGTCGACGATTTAACTGTTTTGTTAAACACTCGGCTTTTTTAATAGAAAATTTGTCATTTTTGGTAGAAAAGTAATATTTTTTATTGAAAATTCAGCTTTCTTAGTTGAAAATGAACTTTTTCAATCCAGATTCATCTGTTCGGGTTTCAAAAATAACGTTCTTCTAAAACATTGGACTTTTTAACTTAAAGAATCAACTATTATGTTGAAAATGTAAATATTTTGTTGAAAATTCGTCTCTTTAGCTTGAAAGTTCAACTATTATGTTGAAAATTCAAATATTTTGACTTATTTTGCTGAAATTGTTTATCAAAATTCATCTTTTCGTGTTTGTAAGTCAACGGTTTTGAAAAACATTCGTCTTTTTTTCTTAAAAAATCAACTCTTATGTTGAAAATTAAACTGTTTGAATGGTAGAAATTTTGTCTTTTTTGGTTAAATGCAACGGTTTTTGATTTAAAATTAAAATCTTCTTTGATTCAAATTTCAACTATTATATTTTTCGTTGATAATTCATCTTTTTTGGTTGAAAATTTAACTACTTGGTTAAAAGTTGAATTACTTTATTGGAAATTAATTTTTTTGGCTGAAAATTTATCTCTTTAGTTAAAAAATTTGACTAAATTCTTAAAATTTTCTTTTTACTGAACATTCATCTGTTTGTATTGTTGAAAATTCTTTTTTTTTTGTTTAATTCAACTGTTTTCGATTTAAAAATAAAATCATCTTTGTTTGAAATATCAACTATTATATTTTATGTCGAAAATTCAATACTTACGTTCGCAAAAAATTAAGAATTTGTTTATATATGGTTCTGCTTTCTTTAGAAATTTTTGGCCAATAAAAAATGAAATTTCTCATTTTTCACATGTATAACAATTGATTATTTCATTATTTAATGTAAAAAAAGACCTGGAAAAACTTGATTTCTTGACCTGGAAAACCTGGAAAAGACCTTGAATTTTATTCCTAAGAATCGCTGACACCCTGTATATCAAAAATATTTCAAGATTAGAATGTTGGTATTTAAATATTAATGATCAGGAAAAATGAAAAATTAGTCAGGAAAAAGTCCGGGATTTTGAAAATAAAGTTTTTCGACCACCCTGCATTGAATTGATGATTAAAATAAAAATGATTTAATAATCTAATGATGATTTAAAATAAAAAAATTGTTCTAGGACGTAATTGTACACGTGTTCGATGCAAGTCATCCAGATAGAGAAGCCCAAGTGGATCATGTAAGGGCTACTCTGAAGTCTCTTCTTATTGAGGATCGGCCAGTAATCGAAATAGCAAACAAGTGTGATTTAGTGGAAAAAGGCACTGTTCCTGAAGACACAATAGCAGTTTCTGCAAAAAATTCAACGGGTTAGACTAATACATACTATTAAATATTTATTTTACTCACATAGTTGCCAACCTACGTCCAATTTTCTTCATTTCATTTATTTGATTTCAGACGATTTCAGATTTCAAAATATTTCAAAAATATTTCAAAGATTTTACAAGAATTTCAAATATTTTGATAATGTTTGCAAAGATTTCACACAGATTTCGAAGAATCCACAAAGATTTCATAAATATTTCAAAGATTTCGTAGGGATTTCAAGAATTTTAAAGAGTTCAAAGGATTTCACAAATATTTCAGAAAGAGTTTAAAAATTGCAAAGATTTTAAAATACTTCACCAGCCTTCACTGAATTTCACAAGGATTTTAAATATTTCACACAGATTTCAAAGATTTTACAAATAATTCCGAGATTTCAAAAGATTTCACAAGGATTTTAATGATTTAATAAGGATATCAAATATCTCACAAATATTTTTAATATTTTGAAAGATTTTAAAGAGATCATAAGTTTCCACAAATATTTCTGAAGTATTTCCAATACTTCACAAAGATTTTACTAGAATTTCAAATATTTTAAATGATTTTGCACAAATTTCAAAGATTTCAGAAAGATTTCGAAGAATCCACGATGATTTCATAAATATTTCAAAGATTTCAAAGAGTTCAAGGGATTTCACAAACATGTCAGAAATTTTTTAAAGATTTCACAAAGATTTGAAAGATTTCGAAATACTTAGTAAGCCTTTACTAGATTTCGCAAAGATTAAAAATATTTCAGACAAATTTAAAAGATTTTACCAATAGTTTCGAGATTTCAAAAAATTTCACAAGGATTTCAAAGATTTCGAAGAAACCACAAAGATTTCATAAAGACTTCAAAGAGTGCAAAGGATTTCACAAATATTTCACATATATTTTAAAGATTTCAAGGATTTTAAAATACTTCACAAGCCTTCACTAGATTTCATAAGGATTTTAAATATTTGAACAGATTTCAAAGATTTTACAAATAATTTCGAGATTTCAAAAGATTTCACAAGGATTTCAAAGATTTAATAAGGATATCAAATATCTCAGAAATGTTTTTAATATCTTAAAAGATTTCGAAAGATTTTAAAGAGTTCAAAAGATTCCACAAATATTTCAGAAGTATTTCCAATACTTCACAAAGATTTCACTAGAATTTCAAATATTTTAAAAGATTTTGCAAATATTTCAAAGATTTCAAAGGATTTCACAAAAATGCTAGAAATTTTTTTTTAATTTCAAAGATTTTAAAATGCTTCGCAAGCCTTTACTAGATTTCCTAAAGATTTTAAATATTTCAAACAGATTTAAAAGATTTGACCAATATTTTCGAGATTTCAAAAGATTTCACAAGGATTTCAAAGATTTCATAAGGATATCAAATATTTAAAAAGATTTCAAAGAGTTTAAAATATTTCAAAAATATTTCAAAGGTTTCGAAAAGATTTGAATGATTTCATAAAATGTCAAGAATGATCAACCCTTCGGATTTGATTCAAGCTTAAAATATCCCCAGGAATATTAAACAATCAGATACACTGCCCGACTTTAAACGATAATAAATTATTTACAAGAAAATTCAACTATTTTTGGTTGAAACTTAATTCAGTTTTATTAAGAATTGTACTATTATATTTTTTTATTCAGAATTCATCTTTTTTAGTTTGAAAACTCATTTAATTTGGTTAAAAATGAAACTGTTCGGCTGAAAATTAACCTGTTTTAGTTGAGGATTCAACTTTTTTCTTGGTTCTTTTTTGGTTGAAAATTCAATTACTTGATTGAAAGTTTAACAGCTTTCTTACAAACTCATTTTTTGGTTAAAGGTTCATCATTTTGATTAAAAAATAATTTGCTTGTTTGAAATTTTGTTTTGGTTGAAATTAAACCTTTTTTAGTAGAAAATTCAACTATTTGTTTGAAAAGTTAATTATTTGGGTAGAAAGTTTAACTATTTGGTTGAAAATTAACTTTTTTGTTAAAAAATTTATATTTTTGGATTAAAAATTCAACTGTGTAAAATTTATTCCATAACGTTTGATTTTTTAGCTTGAAAAATCAAATCTTTTTTTTGTAGAAAATTCAACTGTTTTGTTAAAAATTCGTCTTTTTGGACAGAAAAATCGTCCTTTTGGATTCAAAATTCATCCTTTTTGAGAGAAAAGTAATCTTTCTTGGTTAAAAATGACCATTTTGGTTGAAAATTCAACTGCTTGATTGAAGGTTGAACTACTTTGTTAAAAATTTATTTTGGTTGTTGTGAAAGATTCATCTCTTTGATTAAAAATTCAACTATTTTGTTGAAAATTAATTTTTTCAACTTAAAATTCAATTGTTTGGTTAAAAAATAATGTATTTTATTCAAAATTCCTTTTTTTTTTTAGTTCAACTTTTTGTGACTGAAAATTAAAATCTTTTTTGATGAAATATCAAATGTTGTATTTTTTTCGTTGAGAATTCATCTTGTTGGGATTAAAAATGTATCTTTTTTGGTAGAAAAGTCATATTTCTTGGTTGAAAAATGAACTGTTTTCTACAAAATTTGTCTTTTTGGCTTGAAAATTCAACTATTTGATTCTTGGTTAAAGTTTAATCTTTTTCGTTTGAAAATTCGACCATTTCGTTGCAAATTCATCTTCGTAGGTTAAAAATTCAACAATTTGGTTGAAAATTTCAATATTTTGTTGAAAATATTAATCTCTCTTGCTTGAAAGTTCAACTATTTGTTTTTAAATGCAACTGTTTGGTTGAAAATTCATTTTTTTGGTTGAAAATTCAAAAATTTGGTAGAAAATTCATCTTTCTTGGTTGAAAATGAACTTTTTTGTCGAAAATTCATCTTTTCGGGTTCAAGGTCAAATTTTTTTCTAAAAAATTTGTCTTTTTGGGTTGAAAATTCATTTCTGTTGCTTGAAAGTTCAACTATTTGATTTTAGATGCAACTGTTTGGTGAAAAATTCATTTTTTTTATCAAAATTAAACTATTTGGTA
The DNA here is from genome assembly GCA_932195095.1 of Andricus curvator. Taxonomy (NCBI): domain Eukaryota; kingdom Metazoa; phylum Arthropoda; class Insecta; order Hymenoptera; family Cynipidae; genus Andricus; species Andricus curvator. The sequence continues at coordinate 114,239 of CAKNYM010050808.1, read as the reverse complement.
AAAAATTTATCTTTTATGATTGAAAATGAAGTTTTTAGTCGAAAATTCATCTTTTCGGGTTCAAGAGTCAAATTTTTTCCATAACATTCGATTTTTTAGTTTGAAAAGTCAAATCTTTTGTTGAAAATTCGTCTTTTTGAGTTGAAAATTCATCTTCTTTGGTAAAAAATTGCATATTTTTTTATTGAGAATGAAACTATTTTGTTAAAGACTTTTTTTCTGTAGAAAATTCAACTGGTTTATTAAAAATTCGTCTTTTTGGACAGAAAATTCGTCCTTTTGGATTGAAAATTCATCCTTTTTAGAAGAAAAGTAATCTTTCTTAGTCAACATTACCTTTTTTGTTGAAAATTCAACTGTTCGGATTTAAAATTCAACTTGATATAAAGTTGAATTACTTTGTCAAAAATTTATTTTGGTTGTTGAAGATTCATCTCGTTGTTTGAAAATTTAACTGTTTTTTTTTAATTAATTTTTTCAACTTAAAATTCAATTATTTGCTTAAAAATTAATATATTTTGGTCAAACTTCCTTTTTTTCAATTCAACGGTTTTGGACTGAACATTAAAATCTTTTTTGATGAAATATCAAATGTTATATTTTTCGTTGAGAATTCATCTTGTTGGTATTAAAAATTCATCTTTTTTGGTAGAAAAGTCATATTATTTGGTTGCAAGTTCACCTTCGTAGGCTAAAAATTCAACTATTCGTTTACAAATTTCAATATATTGTTGAAAATTCATCTCTCTTGCTTAAAAGTTCAACTGTTTGATTTTAAATGCAACTGTTTGGTTGAAAATTCATTTTTGAGGTTGATAATCAAACTGTTTAGTAGAAAATTCATCTTTCTTGGTTGAAAATGAACTTTTTTGTCGAAAATTCATCTTTTCGGTTTCAAAGTCAAATGTTTTCTAAAAAATTCGTCTTTTTGGGTTAAAAATTCATCTCTGTTGCTTGAAAGTTCAACTATTTGATTTTAAATACAACCGTTCGGTTGAAAGTTCATTTTTTT
>CAKNYM010050808.1:94697-113217 GCA_932195095.1 Andricus curvator | reverse complement strand
ACTATTTGATTTTAAATACAACCGTTCGGTTGAAAGTTCATTTTTTTTTGTTAAAAATTAAACTATTTGGTCGAAAATTGATCTTTCTTGGTTGAAAATGAACTTTTTTGTCGAAAATTCATCTTTTCGGGTTCAAGAGTCAAATTTTTTCCATAAAATTCGATTTTTTAGTTTGAAAAATGAAATCTATTGTTGATAATTCGTCTTTTTGGGTTGAAAATTCATCTTCCTTGGTAAAAAATTTCATTTTTTTTGTTTGAGAATCAAACTATTTTGTTAAAAAGTCTTTTTTTTTGTAGAAAATTCAACTGGTTTATTAAAAATTCGTGTTTTTGGATAGAAAATTCGTCCTTTTGCATTGAAAATGCATCCTTTTTGGAAGAAAAGTAATCTTTCTTGGTCAAAATTACCTTTTTTGTTGAAAATTCAACTTTTCGGATTTAAGTTCAACTTGATTTAAAGTTGAATTACTTTGTTAAAAATTTATTTTGGTTGTTGTTGAAGATTCATCTCTTTGATTGAAAATTTAACTATTTTGTTGGAAATTAATGTTTTCAACTTAAAATTCAATTATTAGTTTAAAAATTAATGTATTTTATTCAAAATTCCTTTTTTTTTAATTCAGCTGTTTTCGACTGAACATTAAAATATTTTTTGATGAAATATCAAATGCTATATTTTTCGTTGAGAATTAATCTTTTTTGGTAGAAAAGTCATATTTTCTGTTTAAAAAATCAACTGTTTTCTACCAAATTTGTCTTTTTGGCTTGAAAATTAAACTATTTGGATTTTGGTTAAAGTTTAATCTTTTTCGTTTGAAAATTCGTCCATTCGGTTGCAAATTCATTTTCGTAGGCTAAAAATTCAACTATTTGGTTACAAATTTCAATATATTGTTGAACATTCATCTCTCTTGCTTGAAAGTTCAACTATTTGATTTTAAATGCAACCTTTCGGTTGAAAGTTAATTTTTTTGATTGAAAATTCAATTATTTGGTAGAAAATTCATCTTTCTTGGTTGAAAATGAACTTTTCTGTCGAAAATTCATCTTTTCGGCTTCAAAGTCAAATTTTTTCTAAAAAATTCGTCTTTTTGGATTAAATATTCATCTCTGTTGCTTGAAAGATCAAATATTTGATTTTAAATGCAACCGTTCAGTTGAAAGTTCTTTTTTTTTTGAAAATTCAACTATTTGGTAGAAAATTCATCTTTCTTGGTTGAAAATGAACTTTTTTGTCAAAAATTTATCTTTTCGGGTTCAGAGTCAAATGCTTTCTAAAAAATTCGTCTTTTTGGGTTGAAAATTCATCTTTTTTGTTTAAAAATTCCACTTTTTTGTTGTAAATATAATATATTTTGACGTGAAATCTTAGGAATACGGTACCTAAATTAATTTTGTTTGAAGGAATTTATTCCCCTATTTATCCCCTATTTTCGTGAAAAATCTCCCTGTTTCCCCTGTTTTGAGAGCTAGTATTTTGGGCTGTGAAGTCCGATTGAATAATTATTCATAAATTGGAAATAATCTCTAATATTTTTTCTTTGCTTGGTCACCAGGTGTTGATTTGCTGAGAAGAAAAATAGAAGAGGAGCTTGTGCGTTCTACAGGTCAAATGCATATACGAATGAGAGTAGTATCAGGAAGTGAAGCTGCCGCTTGGCTGTACAAAGAGTTAACAGTGACAAATGCCGAACCCGATTCTGAAAATCCACAATATATGTACATGGACGTGTTTGCTACAGAACTTCAGATGCATAAATTCAGACGGTTTTTAAAACAGTAAAGTTATGTTGTTACAAAATACTTTCGTCTGCAGTTTTTTAACTCCATTTGGTCTAAAGAGGAATTTTTCTGGTCATTTTAATAATAACAGTAAAAGAGGGAAATAGGGGAAAGAGTGTGAAGTCTGAAATCACTCGTTGTTAAATAACGTCTGGTAAACTGAAAAAATTAGTGAAATCAGACACTATGATCAGTGCCATCCTACATGCAAATATCGCGGTCCGGCCCATCAAACTTGTAACATCGAAGACTCTCAATCTCTCATGTAATTGACCTATATTTTTCTACTTTTTTCTACCGAAATTTTTTTCGGATACCAATATACAAAATTGACGCGTGGGGTATTTTTAAAACTTCTAAGGCATTTTCAAGAGCTTTTAATTTGAAATATTTTAGGGAATTTAAAGAGATTCCGAGGAATTTTTTATTAATTGGCATTTTCAAGAGCTTTAACGAATTTCAAGGGTTTTCAAAAGATTTTAAAGGACTGAAAATATTTGAGGTTATTTTAGGTTATTTTAAAAGATTTCCAGTAATTTTTCATTGTTTTTAGTAATTTAGTAGGATTTCAAGAAAAGAAAAGAAAGAATTTGAAATATTTTGGGGAATTTTAAAACAATCCAAGGAATTATTAATTAATTTAATTAATTTGAAGGAATTTCGAAGCGTTTGAAATATTTTAGGATAAGGATTTTTCTTGAATTTCGGAAGATATGAAACGATTTTACAGGATTTATAAGGTCGTAAGATATTTTAAAGGATTTCACGTTATTTTATAAGAGTTCCGAGGATTTCAATGACTTTAAGGGATTTTAAAACTCTCAATGTATTTTAATACATTTTCCAGGATTTCAGGAAATATCATCATAGAATTTCACAGGGATTTTATAATATTTTAGTGGATAAAAAATTTGGTTCACGAGAAGTCAGGTACTTTGTAGAATTTCAAAGAATTTTAAATATTTTAGGAAATCTTAAAAGATTCCAAGGAATTTTTTATTGATTTTAATCATTTTAAGAGATTTAATAACATTTTAGTATTTTAAAGAATTTATTCAAGAAAAGTGAGTTATTTCGTAGGGTTTTAAAGATTTGACGAGATTTAAAATTATTTTTTGGATTTCACCCTGAATTCTTATTAATTTATCCTGAATTCTTCGAAATTCTTTTGAATTTTTTAATTCATTAGAATTCTGATTTTACTGAATTTTACATAATTCATTTGATTTTTTTGATTTTTCAAAAGTATTTATATAACTGGTTCTGCAGATTAATTCATAAATTGACCAAAGGATTTGAAATATTTTAAGGTACTTTTAAAATTCCATGGCATTTTCTAGAGCTTTAAAAACTTTCAAGGTATTTCAAAAGATTTTAAGGGATTAGAAATATTATAGGTTATTTTAAAAGATTATAAAGAAATTGTTAATTGATTTCAGTAATTTAATAGGGTTTCAAAGGATTTGAAATATTTTAGTGTATTTTAAAAGATTCCCATGCGTTTTCAAGATCTTTAAACAGTTTTAAGGGATTAAAAAAGATTCAAAGGATTGGAAATATTTTAGGAAATTTTAACGATTTCCAGACATTTTTTATTTATTTCAATAGTTTGAAGGGATTTCACTTTGAAATATTTTAAGGTATTTTAAAAGATTCCGAGGCATTTTCAAGAGATTTAAACAATTTCAAGAGATTTCCAAGGGTTTTAATAATTTTAAGGGATTTTAATATTTTAATGGATTTCAAAGAATTTATTCACAAGAAGTAAGGGATTTCGTAGGGTTTCAAAGATTTTAAGAGATTTTCCAATGTTTTTTGCAATTCATTTGGAATTCGCCCTGAATTCTTATTAATTTATCCTGAATTCTTTTAAATCCTTTTGAATTCTTCTAGATGCACTCAATTTTTCTCAGGTCAATGGATTTTTAAAAAGTTTTTGTTAAATTCATCTTGAAGTCATTAAAAATCACCTTAAATTTTTAGGCATTTCATCAAATTCTTTTAAATTCTCTTTAATTTTTTCTAAAATTCATTTCAAAATCACTCAATTGAATGAATTTTTTTATATTTTTAAATTCTTTTCATATTTTTAATTTTTTGTCAATTCATTTGATTTTTTTGTTTTAATTCACCTGGAATTTTTATGCATTTCATAGAATTCTTCTCGTTTCCCTCAAATTCCTCTAAATTCACTTAAATTTTACAGAAATAAATGGACTTTTTCGATTTTTGAAACTTTTTCCAATTCATTTGAATTTTTTTGAATTGTTTTGTAGACATTAGTCATTTTTTTAGTTAGAAATTAGTAGGGTTTCAAAGATTTGAAGAGATTCGAAATTATTTTTTGAAATTCACCCTGAATTCTTTTAAAAAATGATTTTTTTAAAAAATAATTCAATTTTAAACTAAAAAAGGTAAATTTACAAACCAAAAATATAATATTTCAATTTTCATTTAGAAAAGTAAATAAAAAAACGAGTTTTTAGCAAAATTAATTAATTTTCAACTAAAAATATAAATTTTCAAGTGAAAATGGAATAGTTATATCTTCAGTTAAAAAAATTAATTTTCAACTAAAAAGAAACGCATTTTCAACCAAAGAAATTATTTTTTAATCACTATGATGAATTTTTAACCAAAAATATGAAATTTTGATCAAATAGTGGATTTTTCAATCCAAAAGATTAATTTTCTATCAACAAAAAAACGAATTTTAAACTAAACAGTTTTTTTTTCAATGAAAGAAATTAATCCTCAACAAAAAATAGAATAGTTAAATGTTCTACTAAACAGATAATTTTTTAACGAAAAAGATTACATTTCTATAAAAAAAAAAAAATTCCACAAGAAATGTAATAGTTAAAGTGAATTTTCAACTGAAAAAAATTTAATTTTCAAACAAATACATGCATTTCAAATTAAAAAGATAAATTTTCCACCAAAAATAAGGTAGGACAATTTTCAGCAGGTAAAATAAATTTCCAAACAAAAAACAAACGAATTTTCAACCAAAGAAATTAATTTTTTACCAAAAAGATGAAATTTCAACTAATGAGAGCACTCTTTTACAGAAAAGACGGATTTTCAACAAATAGTTAAATTTTCACCGAAAGCAGATAAATTTGCAACTAAAAATAGAATAGTTAAATTTTCAGTAAAAAAAATTAATTTTCAATAAAATTAAAGTAAATTTTCAACGAAATAGTATAATTTTCAACCAAGAAGATCAAATTTCTATCAGAAAAGATAAATTTTCGACCAAAAATCGATGTTATATTTTCAGTTAAATAAATTAATTCTAAATAAGAAAAATCTTATATTCAACCAAAAAGATAAATTTTCAAATTTTCAACCAATAAGATGAATTTTTAACAAAGTACATGAATTTTCAACCAGATATTTGAATTTTGATTTTGAACCAAACATGTACGAGTTAAATTTTCAGTTAAAACAATTAATTCTCATCCAGAAAACATTATGGTCAACAAAAGAATTAAATTTGTAAAATGATGAAACATCAACCAAATAAATGAATTTTTAACAAAGTAGTTCCACTTCTAATAGTTGAATTTTCAACCAAAAAAGATAAATTCTCAAAGAAAAACGTTATGTATTATATTTCAACCACAAAAAGGATTCTAATTTCATACAAAAAATAGTTGAATTCAATAAAAAAAGATGAATTTTTCAAAAGATGAATTTTATTGTTTCGGGAATTTTGAGCCTATTCAGCAATTTCTGGTGAAATACCACCTTATACAACTTCGGCAGCCCCAATACAGTCCTGGCTCCCTGTGATTTCTGTTTCCCAAATTGAAGTATTCTCTAAAAGGAAAACGATTTCAAGATGTAGAGGAAAATTTCGAGATCGTACTCTTGATTCAGATTTTAAAAGTATGATTTACTCTTGATTTTATAATTTTTCCGAATTTTTAGGAACACATTTCTAGGTTTAGCAAAGAGTTGAACTCAAGATGTCAAAATGTTCATTTCGCTAAAAAAAAAAGTGGCGAATGGGTCCTTCACCACGACAACACACCTGTCCATTCATCGCAGCTTATTCAGCAATTTCTGGTGAAATACGGCCTTGTACAATTTTGGCAGCCCCCATACTGTCCTTACCTGGCTTCCTCTGATTTCTGGCTGTTACCCAAATTTAAGTATCCATTAAAAGGAAAATATTTCAAGATATAGAGGAAATAAAACAGAATGCGACGAAGTAACTGTTAGCTATTCCGAACGGCGACTTTAACTAAATAATTTAATTTAACTATACCATTTTTTGTGAATAAATTAATATTTTTTAGTTGAAAAATCATGTATATTCTTGAAAATTCGTCTTTTTCGGTAGGAAATTAATCTTTTTGGTTGAAAATTCTATTACTTAGTGAAAAATTAATCTACTTTGTATATAATTTTAATATATTGTTGACAATTGCTTTTTTTCAGGTTGAAAATTAATTTTTTAAATAGAAAATTCAACAATTTCAGTTAACTATTCCATTTTTGGATGAAAATTGATTTTTTTTTATTTCAAAATTCAACGATTTGGTTAAAAATTTGTCTTTTTTAGTTGAAAATTCAATTAATTCTTTGAAAATTCATGTATTTTGTTCGAAAATACTCCTTTTTGGTAGAAAATTAATCTGTTCATGTGAAAATTAAACTTCTTGTTTTAAAATTCATCTTTTGTGTTGAAAATTCAGGTATTTCAGTTAAATATTCATAATTTCAATTGAAAATTCATATTTTTAGTTGAAAATAAAACTACTTGACTGAAAGTTAAACTCTTTTTTTTAAACTTAAAAACTTTTTTTTTTTGAAAATTCAAATATTTGGTTGAAAATTTATCTTTTTCAGTTAAAAATTCAACTATTTGGGTTAGAATTTATGTATTTGTAGAAAAAATCGTATTTTTTTCAAAATTCAAGTTTTTGGTTATAAATTTAATTACTTGGTGAAACATTAATCTACTTTGTAGAAAATGTTAATATATTGTTGACAATTGCTTTTTTGGGTTGCAAATTAATTTTATTAATGGAAAATTCAACTATTTCAGTTAACTATTTCATTTTTTGTTGAAATCTCGTTTTCTTTAATTTCAAAATTTAACTATTTGGTTAAAAATTTGTCTTTTTTAGTTGAAAATTCAACTATTTACTTGCAAATTCATGTATTTTGTTGGAAAATCCTCTTTTTTGGTAGAAAATTAATCTTTTCGTTTGAAAATTAATCTTCTTGTTTGAAAATTCATCTTTGGTGTTGAAAATGCAGGTATTTTAGTTAAATATTCATGATTTTAATTGAAAATATATATTTTTAGTTGAAAATAAAACTACTTGACTGAAAGTTAAACTCTTTTGTTAAAACTTAAAAACTTTTTTTAAATTAAAAATTCAACTATTCGGCTGAAAATTTATCTTTTTCTGTTAAAAATGCAACTATTTGGTTGAGAATTTATCTATTTGTAGACAAAATTGTATTTGGTTAAAAATTTGTATTTTTTGGTTGAAAATACAACTATTTCTTTGAAAAATCATGTATTTTGTTGGAAAATCCTCTTTTTTGGTAAAAAATTCATCTTTTTATTTGAAAATTAATCTTCTTGTATGAAAATTCATCTTTCCTGTTGAAAATTCAGGTATTTCAGTTAAATATTCATGATTTCACTTGAAAATTCATATTTTTAGTTGAAAATAAAGCTACTTGACTGCAAGTTAAACTCTTTTGTTAAAACTTAAATACTTTTTTTAAATTCAAAATTCAACTATTTGGCTGAAAATTTATCTTTTTCAGTTAAAAATTCAACTATTTGGTTGAGAATTTATTTTTTTCCTAGACAAAATCGTATTTGGTTAAAAATTTGTCTTTTCGTAGAAAATTAATCTTTTTGGTTGAAAATTCAAGTTTTTGCTTATAAATTCGATTACTTGGTGAAATATTTATCTACTCTCCAGAAAATGTTAATATATTGTTGACAATTGCTTTTTTTGGTTGAAAATTAATTTTATTAATAGAAAATTCAAGTATTTCAGTTGACTATTCCATTTTTGGTTTAAAATTGATTTTTTTTAAATTTCGAAATTCAACGATTTGGTTAAAAATTTATTTTGTTTAGTTAAAAATTCAACTATTTGTTTGAAAATTCATGTATTTTGTTCGAAAATCCTCCTTTTTGGTAGAAAATTAATCTTTTCGTGTGAAAATTAATCTTCTTGTTTGAAAATTCATCTTTTGCGTTGAAAATTCAGGTACTTCAGTTCAATATTCATGATTTTAATTGAAAATTCATATTTTTAGTTGAAAATAAAACTACTCGACTGAAAATTAAACTCTGTTGTTAAAACTTAAAAACTTTTTTTTTTAGAATTCAAATATTTGCTTGAAGATTTGTCTTTTTTAGTTCAAAATTCAACTATTTTTTTGAGAATTTTTTTGTTTGTACACAAAATCGTCTTTTTTGGTAGAAGATCATTCTTTTTGGTTGAAAATTCAATTTTTTGGTTTTAAATTCAATTACTTGATGAAACATTAATCTACTCTGTAGAAAATGTGAATATATTGTTGACAATTGCTTTTTTTGGTTAAAAATTAATTTTTTTAATAGAAAGTTCAACTATTTTAGTTAACTATTCCATTTTTGCTTAAAAATTCATTTTTTTTAATTTCAAAATTCAACGATTTGGTTAAAAATTTGTCTTTTTTAGTTGAAAATTCAACTATTTCTTTGAAAATTCATGTATTTTGTTGGTAAATCCTCTTTTTTGTTTGAAAATTAATGTTCATGTTTGAAAATTCACCTTTTTTGTTGAAAATTCAGGTATTTTAGTTAAATATTCATAATTTTAATGAAAAATTCATATTTTTTGTTGAAAATAAAACTACTTGACTGAAAATTAAACTCTTTTGTTAAAACTTAAAAACTTTTTTTCATTTCAAAATTCAACTATTTGGTTGAAAATTGGTCTTTTTGAGTCGAAAATTCAACTATTTGGTTGAGAATTTATTTATTTTTATTTTATTTGTAATTCATGGACTTCACAGACAAATTCAAGAAATGATTAATTATGCTTTTAGTATTCTTCAATTATTTAATTAATCGATGGGCCTAATATAAATAGGAATATTTTATAATATAATTTGTCAAAGCTTCTAAATTAAACATATTAATTGAGTCCCTACAAATTAAAAAAAATATATTTATAATAAACTCGGGAAAGTGTATACATATTCCGAAAAACTTGGAATTATCATGGAATTTTTTTCCAGGATTTAAGGAGACACCCTAATTTATTCTGTAATGCTTTTCTTTGTGCAATTATGGAAAATTATACATTAGAGTGGTCCAAAAATGCATTGAAATTTTTTTTCTCGAATTTTCATGAATATCGCCCTCAATTTTGTTCGAATCTACCAAAAAAAATACGTTCTTGTACATTTCATTCAGATGAATAATTGTTTTTTGATTACCACCCCCATAAGTCTTTTACAGGGTAAAAAAACCTTATAAGTGAAAATTTGGGTTTTGCCAGTTTTTGGCGATAATTATGTTTTTTTTGCCGTTTTTTAAGTATGAATTGTTTTTAATACATCAAGTACTACTTTTTATTAATAATTAGATGTTTACATAAATTGTTTAAACAAATTATTAATTTTTATAACTATCTTCTCCTATAGTGATGCTACATAGTCGCGGTTTTTTTGATTTTTCACTTTATTTCCAACATTTCAGGTAGAGCGAGGCAATAATCAAATAAATTTAACATAAATAATTGTTTAAACAATTTATTATCATTTTTAGTAATATTCACTTAGAATAATTCTAGAAAGTTGCAGTTTTTTCTAAAATTTTCCACTTTTGGTCCACTTTTTAATTAAAGTGAGGTAATAATTAGTTCAAGTTTACAAAAAAAATTGTTTAAACAAATTATTATTGTTTATAACTATCTTCTCCTATAGTAATGCTAGATAGTTGCGGGTTTTTCTGAAATTTTCCACTTTTTGTCAACTTTTCACTTACTAAGTACAATAATAATTAATGCAAGTTAACAAAAATAATTGTTTAAACAATTTATTATTGTTTATAATTATCTTTTCTTAGATAAGTGCTAGAAAGTTGAGGTCTTTTCGGAATTTTTTATCTTTTCGTCAACTTTTTACTTAGTGAGTTAATAAGTAATGCAAGTTAGGAACAAGTAATAAATATTAATATTAATTTAAACAAAAAGGCTGTCAGTAACTACTTTAAGGAAAATTTACAATCAATATGATCCATATAGAAAATGTAAAGAATATTTCAAATATCTGTTTTACTTCAGAAAAGTATATTCACAAAAAAAGAAAGAGATTTTTTAAATATGATTTTCTCTAATGTTTATTTATTATTTTTTCATAACTAAAAAGGCAAATCAAAGTTAAACATTCCAGAAAAAAATGCAATTTTCTAGCAATTATCTAAGGGAACATAGTTATAAACAATAAATTGTTTAGCCAACTTTTTTTGTTAACTTTCATTAATTATTACCTCACTAAGTGAAAAGTGGCCAAAAATTTTCAGAAAAAAAACCATAACCATCTGGAATTAATGTAGATGAAGATAGTTATAAACAATAATAATTTGTTTCAACAATTATTTTTGCTAAATTTAATTAATTATTAAGTCACTCCAAGGAACAAATAATATCTGTTTTGTTTCAGAAAAATATATTCACAAAAAAGAAAGAGATTGTTAAAAAGTATTCTCTTCATTCTTTATTTATTATTTGTTTATAACTAAAAAGCAAAAGCAAAGGTAAAACTTTCAGAAAAGCCGAATCTTTCTAGCAATTATCTAAGAGAAGATAGTTTTAAACAATAATAAATTGTTTAAACAATTATGTTTGTTAACTTGCGTTAATTATTACCTTTTTAAGTGAAAAGTTGACAAAAAAATGGAAAAATTCCGAAAAAGCCGCGACTATATAGCATTGCTATAGGAGGAGATGGTTATAAACAATAATATTTTTTTTAAACGGTTATGTTTATTAAATTGTATTAATTTTTACGTCGCTTTAAGTGGAAAATTTTATAAAAAGCTGAAACTTTCTAGCAATATTCTTAAAGAATATTATTATAAATAATAATAAATTGTTTAAACAATTATTTCTATTAAATTAAATTGATTATTGCATCACTCTTATTGAAAAGTTGAAAATAAGTTGAAAAAATCGGAAAACCGCGACTTTCTAACTCTGATCTAAGAGAAAATTGCTAAAAACACTAATAAATTGTTGAAAAAAATTATTTAAACATCTAATTATCAGTAGAAATTATTATCTTACGTATTAGAAATAATTTGTTTTTAAAACCCGGAACAAAATCATAATTAGCGCTAGAACCTCGCAAAACCCAATTTTTCACTTATGGGGGTTTTTTGGGACCCTATAAAACAGACTTATGGGTGTTGCCTTCAAAAATTAATTATTCATTTGTATTTTAAAAATAATTGTGAAGAGAAATGTTGAGTTTTTACTCTATTCACCTAATATTGACGATTCTGAATAAAATTCACAAAAACATATTTTTTTCTTATGGGAAATACTTTTTAAACTTCATGGAGCTTGCGGAATAGGGTGGTCCAAAATTGCTTTGGAAATTTTTTTTTCTCGAATTTTTATGAATTTTGGAAATTTGTTCAAATTCAAACAACAATGAATCAATTTTTTTTAATGATATTTAGAGGTAGCGTAAGCCCCATGAAGTTTAACACGTATTTCCCATAAGAAAAAAAATACGTTTTTGTAAATTTTATTCAGAATTCTCAATATTAGCTAAATCGAGTTCAATCTCAACATTTCTCTTCACAATTAGCCATAGAATACAAATGAAATACTATTTTTCCAATATCACCCCCATAAGTCTGTTTTATAGGATCCCAAAAAACCCCATAAGTGAAAAAATGGGTTTTGCGAGTTTTTGGCGCTAATTATAATTTTTTTGCTTTTTTAAAATGCAAATTGTTTCTAATACATAAAATACTACTTTATACTTATACTTAAATGTTTAAATAAATTGGTTAAACAATTTATTATTGTTTTCAGCAATTTTATCTTAAAATGGAGATAGAAAGTCGAAGTCTTTTCACAAAGTTTCCACTTTTTGTCTAATTTGCATTCAGAGAGAGTTAATAGTTCATTAATGTTAACAAAAATAATTGTTTAAACAATTTATTATTATTTTTAATAATATTCTCCTAGAATAATGCTAGAAAATTGCAGTCTATTCAAAAATTTTCCACTTTTTGACCAATTTTCTATTAGAGTGAGGTAAATAATTAATTAAAGTTGACAAAATTATTTGTTTGAACATCTTATTATTATTAATAATATTCAATTCGAATAATGCTTCAAAGTTACGATTTCTTTCTGAAATTTACAACTATTTGTCCACATTTCACATAGGGTGAATTAATAATAATTAATTAAATTTAGCAAAAATAATTATTTAAACAAATTATTAATGTTTATAACTATCTCTTTCTTTATTAATGCAATATCCCTGGTGGAACAAAATTTTACAAGAAAGTACAAAATTTTTATAACTGTAATTTTTTGTTAAAATCTGTACTTTGTTGCTAATACATGAAATACTACTTCATACTCATGATCAGATGCTTACATAAATTATTTAAACAATTTATTATTGTTTTTAGCAATTTTCTCTTAGAACAGAGATAGAAAGTCGCGGTTTTTTCAAAAATTGTCAATTTTTTGTCCAATTTTCAATTAGAGAGAGGCTCATTAATGTTAACAAACATGATTGTTTAAACAATTTGTTATTATTGTTATTAATATTATCTTTAAATAATGCTAGAAATTGCGGTGTTTTCTGAAATTTTCAACTTTTTATTCACTTTTCACTTGGAGTGACTTAATATTTAATTTAATATAGCAAAAATAATTGTTTAAACAAATTATTATTTTCTATAGCTATCTTCTTCTACATTAATACTAGATAGTTGCGGTTTTTTTCTGAATTTATTAACTTTTGTCTATTTTTCAATTAGAGTGAAGTAATAATTAATTCAAGGTAACAAAAACAATCGTTTAAACAACTTATTATTATTGTTAACAATATTCTCTTTGCCTAATGGTAGAAAGTTGCGGTTTTTTCTGAAATTTTTAACTATTTGTCTATTTTTCACTTGGAGTGACTTAATAATTATTCAATAAGAGCAAAAATAATTGTTTAAACAAATTATTATTGTTAATAACTATCTTCCTCTATATTAATGCCAGTTAGTTGCGGTTTTTTCTGAAATTTTTAACGTTTTGCCCACTTTTCACTTAGTGAGGTAATAATTAATGCACGTTAATAAAAATAGTTGTGTAAACAATTTAGTATTGTTGGTAACTATTTTCTCTTAGATAAGTGCTAGAAAGTTGCGGTTTCTTCTGAAATGTTTAACTTTGCTTCGCCTTTTTATTTATAACAAATGATAAATAAGCATTAGAGATAAACATATTTTAAACAATCTCTTTTTTTTTACGCTTTGCAATAAACTTCTTGTAATTTAAAACAAAACTTTTACAAGTCATTTACAAAGTATTTCTCCCACCTTCTCCTAATTATTCCAATCTTTGTTTTTGTCTCCTGTGTAAGATACCTTTTTTGTTTAAATTAATTTTTTTTAACATTGTGAAAAGAGCAAAAATATTTCACTTGAAAAAGTAAAATACTATTTAAAAAATTATTCTTGTTGAGGTTCACTTATTATTTGTTCATAATTAAAAAGTCAAAGCAAAACTAAAGAAAAAAAGAAAAAAAGCAACTTTCTAGCATTACTTTAAGAGAATATAGTTATAAACAATAATCAATTGTTCAAATAAGCATGTTTGTTAACTTGCATTAATTATTACCTCACTAAGTAAAAAGTGGACAAAAAGTTTGAGTTCAGAAAAAACCGCAACTTTTCAACGCTTATCTAAGAGAAGATAGTTATAAACAATTATAAATTGTTTAAACAACTATGTTTTTTAACTTGCATTATTTATTACTTTATTAAGTAAAAAGTATGTAAAAAGTGAAACATTTAAGAAAAAGCCGCAACTATCCCCGGTGGAAAATTTTTACAAAAAAGTACAGAAAACTAAAACTATTTTTACAGGAATCTATAAATAAATACAATAAATTACAACCAAAATCACAGGAAAGTACAACTTTTTTCTATTATTGAGACGAATGTTGTACATTTTTGTATTTTTATGTACATTGTAGTTTTCCTACCATTTTTTTTAAATTCTGCAAAAGTAAAAAAACTACCTTAAAACCATCCAGATTTTTTTTTGACAATTTTTTAGTAAATCTTATTAAATATTCTTTTAAAATTAATTTTTCTAACAAAAAAAAATTATTGTTTCTTTTTCTAGGAATTTTGATACACATTTTTTATTCATTTAAAATTTTTTTAAATTTTGTGTTCGAAATCTTCAAAAATCTACATTGTGTATTAAATGGTTTGAAATCTTTTCACGTTTTAAATTATTTTGGAATCTTTTCAAAGCTTCTAAATATATTTTAAACTTGCTCGATTATTTTCCAAATTAATAATTGTTCAATTGTCATTTATTAATCAAAAAAGTTTGTTTTGAATCTTTTCAAATATTTTCTTAAAACTAATTTTTCAAAATAAAAAATCATTTTAAATTTTCCCAGCAAACGTAAGAATTTTTTTATTATCTTAATACCTTTAAAGATCCTTGAAAAGCTTCAAAATTTTATTTCGAAACCTTCAGAAATCTAAATTTAGTTTTTTATTTTTCAAAATATTTTCCAGTTTTAAAATTATTATCAAAATTATTAACTTCACTTACATTTATTTTAAATAGTTCAGTTTAAAATTGTTTAGTTTTTAATATTTTATTTATAATTGCTCATTTTAAATAAAAAAAGTAAGATATTACTGAATATTCAAAAAAATGGCATCCCTAATCAAAAAATTTCAAATTAAATGGTTAAAAATGTAATATTTTAGATTAAAACAATATTTGAATAGGATTTGGAATTGAATAAGAGCGTTTAGTTTTTCAAATTATTTTTAAATTAAGAATAGTTTATAAAATTTCAATCGAACGTTTACATTTGCTTGACTACTGAGGCTTTTAAATTGAAAATTTTATATATTTAACGTTAGAATCGGCAACTTGCTTAATTTTGAACAGATTCAGAATCGTCCCGTAAAATAAATTATTGTTCAATTTTCAATGATGGAACTACAGTTCAATGTAATTTATTATAATAGCAAAAATTCTTGGTAAAAGTGTATTATTTTTTTTAATTAAA
The DNA here is from genome assembly GCA_932195095.1 of Andricus curvator. Lineage (NCBI taxonomy): Eukaryota > Metazoa > Arthropoda > Insecta > Hymenoptera > Cynipidae > Andricus > Andricus curvator. The sequence goes on along the minus strand of CAKNYM010050808.1, from coordinate 98,113 downwards.
TAAATTTAAATGAATTTAATTGAATTTCATTAAAATTATAATAAATAAATAAATTGTAGTTTCTTGTAGAAACTTATATATTACATAGTTTACAAAAATTTACAGTAAAGTACAAGTCTGATGCAGATTCTAGAAGTATTGTTTGTAAAAATTTATATTTTTTTGTAATTTTTTACAATAATTTACGTAAAATTAAAAGTGTTTTTACGGCGTCAAACACCCAAATTAAAAAAATGTGAAATCCTGTAGTTTTCTGTAATACCTTCTAGATTTTTACAACAAAGTAAAAAAAATATATTATCAAAAAGTTATACAAATTTTCGAATTGTAGAAACTTATACATACTTTATTGTTAATTTTTTTACTCTTCTACAAGAAAATACAAGACAAAATTTAGCTATTTGTATTTAACTATATCTTATTGTTAATTTTTGTACATTTTTTTACAAAAAAGTACAGATTTTAACCAAAAATTACAGTTGTATAAATGTTGTACTTTCTTGTAAAAATTCTTTCCACGTGGGATATTGCATTAATAAAGAAGAAAATAGTTATAAACAATAATAATTTGTTTAAATAATTATTTTTGTTAAAATTTAATTAATTATTAACTCACCCTATGTGAAAATTAGACAAATAGTTTTAAATTTCAGAAAAAAATCGTAACTTTCTAGCATTATTCAAATTGAATATTATTAATAATAATAATTAGTTGTTTAAACAAATAATTTTGTTAACTTTAATTACTTATTTACCTCACTCTGATTGAAAATTGGTCAAAAAGTGGAAAATTTTTGAAAAGACTGCAATTTTCTAGCATTATGCTAAGAGAATATTATTAGCAATAATAATAAATTGTTTAAACAATTATTTTTGTCAACATTAATGAACCATTGACTCCCTCTAATTGCAAATTAGACAAAACTGTGCAATTTTCTATCTCCAGTCTAAGAGGAAATTGCTACAAACAATAATAAATTGTTTAAACAATTTGTTTAAACATTGAATTATCAGTATACAGTAGTATTTTATGCATTATAAACAATTTGCATTTTAAAAACGGAAAAAAATCATAATTAGCGCAAAAAACTCGCAAAACCCATTTTTTCACTTATGGGGTTTTTTTGGGACCCTATAAAACAGACTTATGGGGGTGATATTTGAAAAGTAATATTTTATTCGTATTTTATGGCTAATTGTGAAGAGAACTTTTTAGTTTCAATTCGATTCAGCTAATATTGAGGATCCTGAATAAAATTTACAAAAACGTCTTTTTTGGACCACCCCATCGGGGAACCTTTTAATATCATTTTTTTAATGCATTTATTTTTGTGTGGATTTGAATAAATTTGGGGGCGATATGCATGATAACTCAACAATAAAAAAAATTGAACCACCCTATTATACATTCACTACGAAATTGCGTTTCGTGTTATTCATTATTTTTCTGTAGATTATAGAATAAACGAGTGTGGGTAGAGTAATGAGAATGATTTCTCGTTATCAAAATGCGACGTTGCAACAAAGGGAGTGACACAGAGCAGACAATGAAATGTTTCAGTTTATTGATAAGTTAGTTGGAATATAAAACTCTATACTAGCGGTGTTCCTAAATCTTTTTCTGAATGAATAAATTAACATTTTCAACCTTTTCTTAAATTTTTTATTATTTCAGTGAATTTTTCTTTTAAAAAAACTACAAGTGGATTATTGAGTAGGTACGTACATTTTGAACAGTTTTCTTCACTAATTTTTTTATTAATTGTCGCAGCCTCTGACTGGAAAATGAGAGACGTTTTTTTTTGATCTGGAAAAACCTGAAAATAACCAAATTAATTTTTCATTTAACAATTTAAAAATACAGACTTTTATTCAGCTTTGTAAATTTTAAGAGGAAATTCTAAATAAAGCGTGTTAAAAATTGAACGATTTTAAACTATAAAAATCGAAATGATTGAATTTTGAAAAGTATAAAATACAATAAAGAGGTATTAAAGGGGGGGGGGGGGGGCATAGATTTTTAGATTAATCTAGAATTCCCGTGTTGCTTATTTAAATAACACGTTCGTTCGGCAACACTGCTCCGACCCAGGTCGCTGATCAATCTCTCTAGCAAGCACCTCAGGCGAAGAGCTTCACAAAGTCTTCATGTGAAGCTCTCCTTGTAGGATTTCCAAAGATTTTAAGACCGATTTTAAGGCCATGTGAAGAGTGAATTTTTCATTTAAAAAAACTATAAGTGGTTTATTGAGTAGATATGTACATTTTGAACAGTTTTCTTCACTTATTTTTTTATTAATTGTCGCAGCCGTTGACTGGAAAATGAGAGACATTTTTTTTTATCTGAAAAAACCTGAAAATAATAGTATGTTAATTGTTTATTTAACAATTTAAAAATATAGACTTTTATTCAGCTTTGTAAATTTTAGGAGGAAATTCTAAATAAAACGTGTTAAAAATTGAACGATTTTAAACTATAAAAATTGAAATAATTGAATTTTGAAAAGTATAAAATACAATTAAGAGGTAGTATAGGGGGGGGGGTATAGATTTTTAGATCAATCTAGAATTCCCGTGTTGCTTATTTGAATAACACGTTCGTTCGGCAACACTGCTCCGACCCAGGTCGCTGATCAATCTCTCTAGCAAGCATCTCAGGCGAAGAGCTTCACAAAGTCTTCATGTGAAGCTCTCCTTGTAGGATTTCCAAAGATTTTAAGATCGATTTTAAGGCCATGTGACAAGTGGGTCACGTGACCGGATTCCTACCTTACCGGCACTTTTTTTATTTGTCAACTTATTTTCACACGAAGCGCCACATCTAGTTGAAAATTTGGGATACTAAATAAGAAGCACTAAGAAACGCGGCTCTGGACCTAAATTTTTATAATGATGAAAAAAGCAAAAAAAAATTTTGCTATAAAAAAAATTGTTTTCATACTAATAAAAATTTAGGACCAGAGCCGCGTTTCTTAGTGCTTCTTATTTATTATCCCAAATTTTCAACTCGATGTGGCTATTCGTGTGAAAATAAGTTGACAAATAAAAAAAGTGCCGGTAAGGTAGGAATCTGGTCACGTGACCCACTCATCACATGGCCTTAAAGGATATCTAGAAAATTTCGAAAAATAAATAAAATAATGTGAAATTTCAAGGGATTTTAACGTATTTCCAGGATTTTGACAGGATTTACAGGATTTTATCGAATCTCAAGGGATTTTCAAGGATTTCAAGGAATCAAAAAAAATTTAACAAGATTTAAGGTATTATCTAGGTCCTCCAATTATTTCAGAAGATTTATGGCATTTTCAATTATTTCAGAGATTTTAAGCTATTTCAAACCAAATTTCAATGGCTTTCAAAGAATTCTGTAGGATTTCCAAAGATTTTAAGATCGATTTTAAAGCATTTCTAGA
>CAKNYM010050808.1:84639-94687 GCA_932195095.1 Andricus curvator | reverse complement strand
AGATTTAAGGGGTTTTCTAGGTACTCTAATCATTTGAGAAGATTTATTGCATTTTTAATTATTTCAAATATTTTAAGCTATTTAAACAAAAATTTCAATGGATTTCAAAGAATTTTGTAGGATTTCCAAAGATTTTAAGATCGATTTGAAAGGATTACTAGAAAACTTCGAAAAATAAACAAAATAAAATGATATTTCAAGGGATTTTAAGGTATTTCAAAGAATTTGACAGGATTTACAGGATTTTTTTGAATCTCCAAGGATTTTCAAGGATTTCAAGGAATTAAAAAAATTTAACAACTTTTAAGAGATTTTCGAGGTCCTCCAATTATTTCAGAGGATTCATGGCATTTTTAAAGATTTTAAAGATTTTAAGCTATTTTAACAGATTACAAAAAATCTTGAGAATTTACAAAAATTTCAAGAGATTTCAAGGACTTGCGTAGGATTTCCAAATATTTTAAGATCAATTATGAAGGATTTCTATAAAAGTTCAAAAAATAAATAAAATTATATTTCAAGGGATTTCATAGAATTTTTTAGGATTTCCAAAGACTTTAAAATCGATTTTAAAGGATTTCTAGAAAACTTCGAAAAATAAATGAAATTGCAAGGGATTTCAAGGGATTTTTTAGGATTTCCAAAGATGTGAAAATCGATTTTAAAGGATTCCTAGAAAACGTCAAAAAATAAATAAAATAAAACGAAATTTCAAGGGATTTCATAGCATTTTTTAAGCTTTCCAAAGATTTTAAAATCGATTTGAAAGGTTTCCTAGAAAACGTCAAAAAATAAATAAAATAAAACGAAATTTCAAGGGATTTCATAGAATTTTTTAAGATTTCCAAAGATTTTAAAATCGCTTTTAAAGGATTTCTAGAAAACTTCGAAAAATAAATCAAATAAAATGAAATGTCAAGGGATTTCAAGGGATTTTTTAGGATTTCCAAAGATTTTAAAATCGATTTTAAAGGATTTCTAGAAAACGTCAAAAAATAAATAAAATGAAATTTCTAGGGATTTTAACGTATTGCAAGGAATCTGGCAGGATTTACAGGATTTTATCGAATCTCCAGGGATTTTCAAGGATTTCAAGGAATTTGAAAAAATTTAACAAGATTTAAGGGATTATCTAGGTCCTCCAATTATTTCAGAAGATTTATTGTATTTTTAATTATTTCAAATATTTTAAGCTATTTCAAAAAAAAATTCAATGGATTTCAAAGAATTTTGTAGAATTTCCAAAGATTTTAAGATCGATTTTAAAGGATTTCTAGAAAACATCGAAAAATAAATAAAATAAAATGAAATTTCAAGGGATTTCATAGAATTTTTTAGGATTTCCAAAGATTTAAAAATCGATTTTAAAGGATTTCTAGAAAATTTCGAAAAATAAATTCAATTAAATTAAATTTCAAGGGATTTTAACGTATTTCAAGGAATTTGACAGGATTTATAGGATTTTACCGAATCTCCAGGGATTTTCAAGGATTTCAAGGAATTTGAAAAAACTTAACAAGATTTAAGGGATTTTCTAGGTCCTCTAATTATTTCAGAAGATTTATTGCATTTTTAATTATTTAAAATATTTTAAGCTGTTTAAAAAAAAATTCAATGGATTTCAAAGAATTTTGTAGAATTTCCAAAGATTTTAAGATCGATTTTAAAGGACTTCTAGAAAACTTCGAAAAATAAATTAAATAAAATGAAATTTCAAGGGATTTCATAGAATTTTTTTAGGATTTCGAAAGATTTTAAAGGATTTCTAGAAAATTTCGAAAAATAAATAAAATAAAATTTCAAGGGATTTCAAGGAATTTTGTAGGATTTCCAAAGATTTTAAGATCGATTATAAAGGATTTCTAGAAAACTTCGAAAAATAAAATTACAATGGATATCATAGAACTTTTTAAGATTTCCAAAGATTTAAAAATCGATTTTAAAGGATTTCTAGAAACTTCGAAAAATAAATAAAAAAATAAAATTTCAAGGGATTTCATAGAATTGTTTAGGAATTTCCAAAGATTTTAAAATCGATTTCAAAGGATTTCTAGAAAACGTCGAAAAATAAATAAAATAAAATGAAATTTCAAGGGATTTCATAGAATTTTTTAGGATTTCCAAGTAAATTTTCTGTAATTCTAATTTGGATTCCTGGATGTGATTGTTATTTTTCTAGTGTATTTCTATGGTCAAAAATTTCACACATTTACAAATACGAAAATAGTCTCATTAAATACCAAAATCAAAATTTAAAAAATTCGCTGTATTTCCAATTTTGATTCCTGGGTCTTGGCGACTTTTTTCCTAGTGTATTTTGGTCACTGAAAAATAGAGGTAAATTAAATAGGAATTATCTCTCAGAAAATAATGGAATAAAATCCGAAAACCATTGAGAGGACTTTTTTTAATACACTTTTCTAATTGTTTAAATTTAAATATTAAAAATGTGAAAATATACCGTTTTCAATGTTTATTGTAAGCCAACGAGTCACTTTCTCACTTTTAGTCGCTTCTTTTGAAAGTCGATCACTGCTTTCAGTTTTCTTTTCGAAATATATCTGTAATTCAACGAATTTTAAATTCAATGCTTTCACCTGTGTTTAGATTTAAGTATACAAATTTTCTTGGATTAAAATTAAAATTTCTTAAAATATTTTACTTATTTTTCACCATGGTAATTTATAACCTTTAGAATTGAATAATTTTAGGTACAAAACACGAAAAAGTAGACCAATTTCAAATTTATAGCGTTTTCTATTATAAATTGAACCATTCAAACCTCTGAGCTTTTTAAATTTTTTTTACTTTGTTAACACTTTTTTGTGTGTAGGAAATGACTTTCTTGCATCTGATAACTGTTTTTAGAGCAAAAAGAAGTAAAAAGAAGCAAAATTCTAAAATTGGATTTTTTTATTTTAGTGCTGATTTCGTGAGAAAAGAAAGAGCTGTTTAGCGTACAAAACAGCTTACAAAATCGAAAATTTACTGAGGAAAATGATAAATATTTTTCCGTATTCGATCAAAAAATAAAAAATTTGTGCACCAGATGGTTGCAAAAAGAAAGATCTTTTTTTTTATGTTGCGACTCTCGCCTCGGAAGGGCCGCAGTGCGCGAGTGCTCAGTCGGGTATATTGCGCAACATTATGCATTCCAATTGGAAACGGTTCAGGCGACCCTGACTCTTTACGTTTCGAGGGTACCGATTCAGTAACAAGGCCAGTGCGAGGAAACCCCCAAAACCATTATTATGTAGACTTGAAGTATATATATTTAGTGTTCGCATAAGGTAAATTTTTATCTCAGTGCTCATGGATTGTGTTTTTCGTAGACAAATATTGAACTTTCATTTTTTCACATCTATAAAATAATACAGTGAACTGTTGCTTATTTCAAGGCGCACTTATTTCAAGGCTTACCTATTTCAAGTGCGCCAAGCTGGGATATTTTAAATTGCGCAGTTCCGTCACCTCCCATCATGGTCCCTGCACGGTCTTGCCCGCGTCAGTGTCTGACCAGTCAAAAAGAGGCCCGAAGAGCGGGAAGCCCTCATTGCTTTGAATCGAGTATTTTAGCATGACGTCATGGGAATGCATACGACCTTTTGGAGAAAATATTCTAAACGTAAAAGTAAGTCATAAATGTACGAATAGTAATATTTGTCAAATGTATCATGCGTTTTCTCAGTCATGTTCCATTCTTTTGTCGATTGACGACCTTCCAGTGTCACGAAAAAAAAAAAAAAATTTGAGGTTAGTGTATCAAACCGATTTGCTCAGAATCGGATACTCTAACCACAAATTGCGGATAGTTGATTTTGTATTTCGTGAAACCGAAAGGTATTCAACCGATAAAAGGATGAAAACGAATTGCGAAAATGCATTCTACACTTGAAAAATATTACTATTCACACCTTTATAACTTTTAAGTTTAGAATATTTTCTGCAAAAAGACGTGTTCAGTCCCATGCCAAGATGTACCAACTATGCTAACCTTCCTGACATTTCCACCTATCCTAGCATGATCGTGACGTCATGCTATAAAACTCAATATTCCGCCAAATATTTGAGTCGTACTTTAAATTGTACTTTAGGAAGGAAATGTTATATTTGTCAGGTCGTGTGTAAAAAAAACACTTGAAACACACTGACATGCATGATGCGCAAATGCAAGGACTTACACATGCTAATAGCGCGCGTATCGATACAAAGCCGGGGCTGCCAATGAACGCCCTTGGAACAGGCAAGAGTTCGCTGTATTTAAAAAGATTTCAAACGATATCCTAAAATTTCGAAAACGAATATAGAAGATTTCAAAGCAAAAATTTTCAATTCGGCAAGATTACAAGTAAGTAAGTATACCATTAAGCCATTTCCCTTTCAGGGTAGGCGTGACACTACCCGATTTGGGTAGTGTTTCTAGGTGGATAGTTTCTTGTAGTAAATAACTATTACAAGTGTGCGCTCACCACACCAACGATGTGCCAACAGCACGCAGTATTCTCGAATGGTCACCCATCCAAGTACTAACCGCGCCCAACGCTGCTTAACTTCAGTGATCTTACGAGAACTGGTTTTTTCAGCGTGGTATGGCCGTTGGCCATAAAATTTGAGGAAAAATTTGAATAAGTTTAAGAGATAGTTAGAAGTTTTGAAATGATACAAAAATAATTGTGAGTGAATCAAAATGTAGATTTTTGAAGATTTCGAAAAAAAAATTTAGTGTATTTTCCAACGTTTATTTTGAGAGAATAATTAAAAAGTTTTTAAAACATTAAAAAAGATGTTCAAAATTATCAAAAAAGAATCTGGAAGATTTGAAAGCAATTTTTTTTTAATTTTGCAGAAAATTTTCAAAATTTTGGGAAAAATTTGAATCATTTTTTAAAAAATTAGGAGTTTCTAAAAACTTTCAAAAATCCCAAAACAAAGTGTAGATTTTTGTAGATTTTGAACAAACAATTTAGAAGCTTTTTAAGAATTTTGAAAGATTTCAAGAGAATAAACAAATTTTCTTAAGATTTTTCGGAAAATTTTTAATGAATTTGAATTTTACAACATTTATTTTAAGAGAATATGTATTTAAAAATATTTCAAAACATTCCAAAAGAATTCCAAAATTCTCAAAAAAGAATCTGGAAGATTTAAAGGTAATTTTTGTCATTTGGCAGAATTTTATCAAAATCATAGGAAAAATTCGAAAAATTTAAACAAATATTTAGAAATGTTTATGAAATTACAAAAAATAATAAAAAATTTCTAAAAACTTAAAACAAAATGTAGATTTTTGAAGATTTCGAAATAAAATTTTGAAGTGTTTGAAAGGTTTTAAGATAATAACAATTTTGTTAAATTACTGGGAATATTTAAAGAGAGTCGTTATTTTTACATTCTCGTCAATGAGAAGGTATTGGTTTTATGTGAAAAATGACTTTTGCGGATTGCATCAACTGTCGACGTTTTGAGGCCCCCTGAGTCAGAAAAAATAGTTTTCACGTCATCAAAAACACTTGAAAAACACTGGCATGAATGATGCGCAAATGCAAGGACGCACACATGCTTACAGCGCGCGCATCGATACAAGGCCGGGGCAGCCAATGAACGTCGCTTGACAAAATCACCCCACGACTCGCGGTAGAGGTGGGGGCCCCTCCAGCCTTGAAATACCCAAATGTTTACGTTTCGCGGCCCTTGAAGTAGGCAGGAATTTACTGTAATTACATCCGCTCAGGGAAATTTTTAAAATATCTTTTGAAGGAGATACAGTAGGGAGAATCGAGTATGAAAAAATTGCAACAAAATTCTTCTCGCTATTACCCAAAAACTACGCGTTATTACGCATTATTAAGTATTATTACGTATTATTACGCGTTATTGCGTATTATTACGCATTATTACGCGAGAAGTGTACGGAATTATACGCGAGTGAATACCCCCTCGTTCAGAGTATTTCTGTATATATAGGTAATCCGGGGTAATTAGATATAATCTATTAATAAATATAAATAAACATAAATAAATATAAATAAATATAAATAAATATAGATAAATATAAATAAATATAAATAAATGTAAATAAATATAAATAAATATAAGTAAATATGAATAAACATAAATAAATATAAACTATAAAGCAACAATTTAACCCGTTTATTATTGGAAAACAATTAAATGAACGACTGACTAACAAATTTCAATTCTCGAACACAAGCACTGTAGTTCGATTCAAATGTAGAGTAAACAGTAGTGATTAGCTTGTTCTTGTTCGTTGATTCAGTCGGCGACAAAAATTCAATTACAGCTCAGTACGTTGATTTTATTCATCCCCACCGGATGCTCAAGTTCCGTATCACTATCACTAAAGACAAATTTAATGCTTCTATAATACATCATTGAATTGCGCTATAGACTATTTGACACTTCTTTATTCAATGTTTATTTAAAAAAAACATTATTACTCTAAAATTTTTCGGGATGCATTAAAAAATACATTTTTATGAAAATAACTAATTTTTAATTTATTAACAGCTGTTCCTTAAGTAAAATAGTAAATTTGTTTATAAAAATTTCACATAATATTGAGTTTATAAATTTAAAAATCCATTATTAACAAATTTTTCAATATTTGGATTAACAAATTAGCGAAACAATGATGATTAATTTTGGATTGAAATTGTTTAAAATAAAATATATATATATATATATATATATATATATATATATATATATATAATGAACTATTTTAAATTGGAGACATTTCAAATTGGACAATTTTAGATTAGGTAAAATTTGAACAAAACAAAATATTTCGAGTGAATAATTTTCAATCAAAAGCTCTCAAAATTGAAAAATTTCAGACTAAAATTTTGAAGATTGGGCAATTTCATTAGAAAGCAGTTGAAATTGTATTATATCTAATTTTTCTGATTCCGGATTACGATTTCGAAAATAGAACAATTTCAAAACGTTAAAAATTGGATGTTTCAAAGTCAAAGCTTCTAAAAATGCTAGAATTTTAATGGTTTTTCATAAAATAACTGTAATTTAACTATGAACCTTTAAAATTAAATTATTCTAAAAAGTGTTCAAAATAAAAAGTAGTTTTAAATGCAAAACGTCAAAAATGAAAAAATTGCAATAATTCTAGGTAAATTTAAATCGTTTAAAAAATTCCTTAACAGTTCTCAAATTGTTAATTATACTTTCAAAAATTCAACTAATTTAATTTTAATTGCTAAATTAAAACTTATATAAGGGAAAATTTGAAAATTTTAGCGTTCAACATCAAAATTTGGCACTCTAAAATTCAAAATTAAGGAAAGTATTCAATTACTGAGGTATCAATTTCAAATACTTTAATTTTTATTTATTTTTAACTTTTTAATTTCAAATCGAGTATTTTTCAACACTTCATTTAGAATTATTACTCATTCTTGACATTTACCGATCAAATATTTTAAAATTTTTAATTATTATTTTTTTAAATCTTCAACTAAAAATCGGACAATTTCAAGGTATTATATTGAAAATTGGAAAGAAAAGAATACAAAATAAGATTGTTAAGATTTTCATTTTGGAAAATTCACAATTTTAGGCCTTTCAATTAAAAACAAAATTTTTAAGTTGATTTTGAAAAGTTCAATATTATGGAAAATTTTCAAATAACAAATAATTCAATTTTAATGCCAATTCTGAAATTTTCTGATTTTGAAGGCTTGAATTTGAGGAATTATTGTCTTAATTTTTCATTATTTTGAATTTATTCTGGAGGAATTTAATACAAAATTGTTTTATTATAAATCCTGTAAAATGAAAATTCTGCAGTCATCAAGTCCTTCAATTTGATATTTTACGATTTTGAAGAATTTGAAAAACCAGACAGTTTTGTGATTTTAAAATTGAAACCAATTTAAGCTTTTGATATTAAAAAACTTTTGTTTCAAGACCTAACAAATTAAACTGTTCTGAAATTGCCCATTCAAAACTATAATTTTAAATTGAAATTTTAAAGATAATTGTAAGCAGCATCCTGATAAGATTGCAAAATACTTTCTTAAAATAAATTTTTTTTGTGAGTTTTAAAATTTTTTCATTAAAAATGATGTTCATTCTCATTCTTAAAATCATGGAAAAAACTATTTTTTCACTAAATAGTGGAATTTTCAACCCAAAACATGAATTTTTAAGCAAGAGGATTCATTTTTTACTAAAAAAAATTTCAACAAAGTGGTAAAATTTTTAATTAAGAAAGATAATTTTACAATAAAAAATGGAATAGTTCAATTTTCAGATGAAAAAATTAATTTTTAACAGAATAGTCGCATCCTCAACAATATTGTTTAATTTTCAACAAAGTATAATAATTTTTAACCAAATAGTGGAATTTTCATCAAAAATATTAATTTTTTTTCTATTGGTCTAAAAAGACTAATTTTTATCGAAATACATGAATTTTTAAACAAGAAAAACAAATTTTCAGCAAAAATAAAATAGTTCAATGTCCAGTTGAAAAAATTAATTTTTAACTAAAAAAACGAGTTTTTAAGAAAATAGTTTAATTTTCAACCATACCAAGTAGTTGAATTTTCAAGTAAAAAAGATACATTTTCAAATTAATTTTCAGTTAAAAACATTTATTTTCAAACAAAAAGAAAACGAAAGTTAACAATGTGGTTAAATTTTCTACTAAAATAGTTGAATTTTCTACACAAAAACACGAATTTCCAACCAAAAAATGTCTTCTTAACAAAATTGTTGAATTCCCTACAGAGAAGATTAATTTTTCATTAAATTTTCAAATAAACAAAAAATTTCAATTTTCAACCCAAATCATGAATTTTCAACGAAGAAGATTAATTTTCGACCAAAAAAGAGGAATTTTCGACTATAAAAAGGATAAAATTTTAACAAAAAATGGAATAATTAATTTTTTTGTTAAGATAATTAATTAAAAATAATTTTTCAACAAAATAGTTGAAAACTATTTTGGATTACATATGTAAATTACTCCGAATTATCTGGATTACTCTGGATTAAAAGTTAATGACTTGTATTACTTAAATGACTTCGAATTACAAGTGGATTATTCTGGATTTTATGTGGATTACGTTGAATTACAAGTGGATTACCTGAATTTTGTCTGAATTACACCGGAATATAAGTGGATTACCCCCGATTAGAACTGGATTACTCCATATTAGAAGTGGATTGCAAATGGATTACTATTGGATTACAAGTGGATTACTAGTGGATTATTCCGCCTTACAAATGGATTTTTCCGAATTACATCGTGGGTGTGGTGAGCCCACACTTGTAGTTATTTACTACAAGAAACTATCCACCTAGAAACACTACCCGAATCGGGTAGTGTCACGCCTACCCTGAAAGGTAAATGGCTTAATGGTATACTACTACTACTACTACTTAAATTAACCGGATTACAAATGGATTGCGTTGAATTACAAGTGGATTACCTGAATTGCTCTGTATTACGTCGGATTACAAGTGGATTACCCCCTATTAGAACTGGATTACTCCATATTAGAAGTGGATTTCAAATGTATTACTATTGGATTACTATGGATTACAAGTGGATTACATTGAATTAAAAGTGGATTACCTGAATTGCTTTGAATTACACCAGATTATAAGTGGATTGCCCCCGATTAGAACTGGATTACTCCATATTAGAAGTGTTATGCTAATGGATTACTATTGTATTACAAGTGGATTACACGGGGATTACTAGTGGATTATTCCGCCTTACAAATGGATTTTCCGAAATACTTGATTAATTACGCCTACCCTGAAAGGGAAATGGCTTAATGGTATACTACTTAAATTAACCGGATTACAAATGGATTGCGTTGAATTACAAGTGGATTACCTGGATTGCTCTGTATTACGTCGGATTACAAGTGGATTACCCCCGATTGGAACTGGATTACTCCATATTATAAGTGGATTCCAAATGTATTACTATTGGATTACTATGGAGAACAAGTGGATTACTAGTGCATTATTCCGCCTTACAAATGGATTACTCCGA
>CAKNYM010050808.1:15703-57310 GCA_932195095.1 Andricus curvator | reverse complement strand
AAGTTTTACTATACAAAACCGATTATCAGAATATATAAATTACCATAACTTCCCTACTCTTTAATAAAATGTATTAATATTATAGGTCAAACGATTCGTCTCGAATCAAGGAATCTTTTATATTTTCGCATCAACTTTGAATTATGTTGAAGAAAAAACTTTTACTATAAAAAACCGTATGTTCAAATATTATGCATTGCCATAGCTTCCTTACTTTTCAATAAAATGTAATAATATTATAGGTCAATCGATTCGTCTTGAATCAACACAACTGTTCTATTCTCGCATCAACTTTGAATTATGAGAATGAGAAAATTTTTACTATAAAAATCGGTTTTAAAAATATATAAATTACCATAACTTCCCTACTCTTTAATAAAATGTATTAATATTGTAGGTCAATCCATTCGTCTCGAATCAAGGAATCTTTTATATTCCTGCATCAACTTTGAATTATGTTGAAGAAAAAATGTTTACTATAAAAAACCGTATTTTCAAATATTATGCATTACCATAGCTTCCTTACTCTTCAATAAATTGTTTTAATATTATAGGTCTATCGATTCGAATCGAATCAACACATCTTTTCTGTTCTTGTATCAACTTTGAATTATGTTAGCGAAAGAAGTTTTACTATAGAAGATCGTGTTTTTAAATATTATGTATTACCATAGCTTCCTTAATCTTCAATAAAATGTATCGACGCTATAGGTCAATCTATTCGTCTCGAATCAACACATCTTTTCTATTCTTGCATCAACTTTGAATTATGGTAATGAAAAAATTTTACTATACAAAACCGATTTAAAAAATATATAAATTACCATAGCTTCCCTACTCTTTAATAAAATGCATAAATATTATAGGTTAATCGATTCAACTCGAATTAAAACATCTTTTCTGTTCTCGCATCAACTTTAAATTATGAGAATGAGAACATTTTTACTATAGAAATCGATTTTGAAAATATATAAATTACCATAACTTCCATACTCTTTAATAAAATGTGTTGATATAGTAGATCAATCGATTCGTCTCGAACCAAGGAATCTTTTATATTTTTGCATCAACTTTGAATTATGCTAATGAAAAAAGTATTACTATAAAAAACCGATTTTTAAAATAATATTGAGTGCTAAAAAAAATACAATAAATATTTTTATAAATCCTTCTGTCAGTTTCAAGATATTAGTGAGGAAAATAAGCCTTCCAAATTTCATCAATTTATCTGCAACCGTTTTCTAGTTATCGTGTTCACAAAAAAGTATGGCATCCACACACACACAGCCACACGCATTTTTAAATTGAGGAAGGTTTAATCAAATAAATTTAAAATTTTTGGAAAATGTTACCATTACAAAGCTGCCTCTATGAGGAAGCAAAAATTAGAAAAATAATTTTTTTGGACCACCCTAGTAGTTACAGTAACTAGTTAAAAAGAAGTAGTTACTTCCCATCCCTGAAATAACGTAACTTTTCAGTAACTTTGTTAATTGTAACAAGTTACTACTCAACTTTGGAAAGGATCATAAACGGGGCATAAAATAAACAAGGAAAACTAAACCACAGGCTCTAAAGGAGCGTCGCCGCCCCTGGTTCTGGCTCGAGAAAGTGGGGGTAACCCACGTCGCGCAAGTGCGGTGCAGCGCCGGAGCCCAGTGAGTCCGGGGAGTCCGGGCAAGTAGAACTGTCGGTAGGGTGGTGTTGACGCGTTCGGCGACGCAAAGAGCTCGTACCATCTCATTGCCATCAACCCCGGAATATCAGTTTTACGTGTGTGTATCGGGTCAAAACATCTTCTCCAGGTGAGCTCGAATCTCTAGGAAAGATTTGGATCGTCGTCTGCAAAAATTCCGGCTCCGCGAGCTGTCACTTCGATCGCCATTTTGTGCCGGGAATGCGCGCCGTCGCCGACACTGCTCGCCGGTACATCGCGAAAGGACGAAGTCAAGGAACGACCTCAGGAAAGAATTTCGGCAGAAAAGTGGTGGTAAGCAGACGCCACTGAGTGATAGTGTTTGGTGTGACTTGTGTGGGAGGTACAAGCCTCACCTCGAAGTCAGTTTTCTTGGTTATCTTCTCCGTTTTCTCTTTCTTCACCTCGGCACCTCCTGCTCTCTCTGTCATTCCCTCAAACGCCCACTCCTTCTCGTGCCCTTCGCCCTCTGCGATCGAGGCGCTTTCGAAGGGGAGTCCTTTTCGAGTCGATTTCTTCTGAACTACATGTTTCCCCGAAAATTGGAAATTCCGATGGGTAATTGTATCACCCTTTACCACGCCTTTTCTCCCTAACCTTGAGCTGTCAACGATCATAACATTCCCGGAATTGGAAGCAACCGGTGCTCCGTTCTCATCTCAAACGGTCCAAGCTCCAAGGAAGCCTTGTTATCGGAGTCGATCGACCATCAGACCGGTCTCGCGATTCGTAGGACGATCCCGTGTGTGACCTCGAAGGAGAAAAGGGGCGAAATATCGGCGCCATACTGGCTCACTATAATTTTCAACCCAGGAATTCACGAGTTGACGCGAGAGAAATTGACCGAAGCTCACCTCTCCATCGATCGTGCCACGCTCCTTTCCTACGTGAAATCGATCTCCCGAATTTTTCAATATCCTTGGCGGGAATTTTGAAAATCTAACCTCTCAAAATCGTGATTTCGATTTCAGCGGATCCTTTTATTTGTCATTTGAAGAGTGACAGAGAGAGTGGAGTGTGGAGAGTCAGAAAGATGGCGAGAATTAGTGAGGCCGGAGAAAATAACGTGTAATTGGTGATATATTCAGTGAATGTTTTGTTCAACAGTGGACCAGTGCAGCGACCGTCACGAGGGCAGTTGACACGTCCTACGACAAAGTGAATTAGAGGAATAGAGGATGAAGGAGTGAGATAGATAGTGAAGTAGATTTCAAGTGAGAAGAGAACCGAGTGATTGTTAGTGTGTGTGCGAGGAAACGAGAAAGACAGTTTGGGAGAGCCGTGTGTGGCACGTTACAAGTTTTGTATATCAACGGGGGTCCTTCGCGACATTCTAGGCTAGGGGAAAGTGTAACTTATTCCCAGTTTCCCAAACACGATTTAAGGATAGCTGGTCTTTCTCGTCAGGAGGATAAAAAGTTTTTGCTCAGGTATGTAAACATTTCATATTTTTAATTTTTTTTTAATTCCCATCTAAAAAAAAGTGGTGGAACGATATCTCGGTTACACTGTTGTTGTTCAAAACCTTGGTTGCGACACTGCGTGAATAATGTGCTTGAAGTTCTGATCGTTCAATAAACGATGTTTTTTATTGATGGTTTTATAAACTAGAAGCAGTGCTAAAATATTCATGCATTTATTTTACAAATAGATTACAAAAGAAACTTAAAATGCATTATTTTAAATTGTATTAACAACAATATTTATAGATACAGTAGAAGTGAGAAAGAATATTTTTTTCTTTTGAACGTTCAGAACTTCAGGTATGTAAAGGTGACTTAGTTGCTGTTTTGTTTGTTTATCTATTCGTTACGAATAGATTACGAATTTTCTGCACTATGAAGTTTCTAAATCGAAATTTTCAAATTAGTAATTTTATTTCATGTTGACATTTATTTCGAAATGTTCCTAAACATTATGGATAAAAGTAAATTTTAATTAATTGGGAAATATTATAAACGATAATTTTAATTGATTTAGGTTTTATTTTAAGCTTTGAAGATTTCAAAACATCTCGAAGAAGAATCTGGAAGATTAAAAGGCAATTTTTCTAATTGTTCATAAAAGTAATGTAACAGATTTTAAATAAAAAATTTCCGATTACGCAAGTTTACAAAAATGTTAGAAAGATATTTGAGTAAGTTTAAGAAATATTTAAAAGCTTTGAAAAGATTTTAAAATAAATTAAAACTTGAAAAGATTTTAAAACATTTAAAAAATATATATATTTATGAAGATTTGGAAAAAAAGAATCTTTAAGATACCTGGTAAAATTCCAAATGATTTTCTTTGCTGAAAAATTAACTTTAAGAGAAAATTAATAAAGATTCCAAACGATTTCCTACATTACGATTACATAATTTTAGAAAAAATTGAAGTAAGTTTTAGAGTTATTTAGAAGTTTTAAAAAGACACAAAAATAGTTTTAAATACGAAAAGATTTCAAAACATTAAAACCCAATGTAAATGTTTGAAAGTTTCGAATAAGAAATTCGAAGCTTTTTATGATTTTTGAAAGTTTTAAATAGAAACACCAATTTTTTTTACATTTCTGGGAAAATTTTAAATGCTTCTTCATTTTTTAAGTTAAATTTTAAAGCAAATGTAACTATTTTGTCCAAAATTCATGTATTTTGTTGGAATTTCGTATTTTTTAACAGAAAATGAATCTGTTTTGGTTAAAAATTCAACTACTTGGTTGTCAGTTGAACTGCATTGTTAGAAATTAATTTGCTGGTGTTGAAGATTAAAAGACCATTTTTCTAAATGTGCATGATTTAAAGATCTAAAAAAAAAAGAGAAACAAAATTTCTGAAGGCTCCTAGTCAAATTTCAAATAATTTTTATTTTGAAAAATGAATTTTAAGAGAAATTTTGAAAAGATTTCAAAACATTTTTAATTATTACCTAAAACCTAAAATGTATAACAGTAATGTAAAGGATTTTAAATCAAAATTTGACAATTATGCAAGTTTACAAAAAAATTAAAAAAGTATTTGAGTAAGTTTAAGAAATATTTAAAAGCTTTGAAAA
Source organism: Andricus curvator (assembly GCA_932195095.1). NCBI lineage: Eukaryota > Metazoa > Arthropoda > Insecta > Hymenoptera > Cynipidae > Andricus > Andricus curvator. The sequence goes on along the minus strand of CAKNYM010050808.1, from coordinate 52,581 downwards.
GATTTTAAAACTTGAAAAGATTTCAAAACATTAAAAAAAATAGATTTATGAAGATTTGGAAGAAAAGTAACTTTAAGATAGCTGGTAAAATTCCAAATGATTTTCTTTGCTGAAGAATTAACTTCAAGATAAAATTAATAAAGATTCCAACGATTTCCTAAAATTTCAAAAAAATGTAGCCGATTTTAAATCAAAATTTTTGCAAGATTACATAATTTTAGAAAAAATTTAAGTAAGTTTCAGAGTTATTTAGAAGTTTTAAAAAGACACAAAAATAGTTTTAAATTCGAAAAGATTTCAAAAAATTAAAACCCAATGCAAATGTTTGGAAATTTCGAATAAGAAATTCGAAGCTTTTTAAGAATTATGACAGTTTTCAAGAGAAACACCAATTTTTTTACATTTCTGGGACAATTTTAAATGCTTCTTCATTTTTTAAGTTAAATTTTAAAGCAAATGTAACTATTTTGTTCAAAATTCATGTTTTTTGTTGGAATTTCGTCTTTTTTAGCAGAAAATGAATCTGTTCTGGTTAAAAATTCAACTACTTTGTTAGCAGTTGAACTACATTGTTAAACATCACTATTTTGTTTAAAATTAATCTTTTTTTGGTTGACTTCAACGGAATTTCGCAAAGAATTATAATTTTGACTATGAGACAGGGAATTTAAAAAAATTATAATTATTCTGAGACAGAACTGAGAATTTCCGTAAAGAATTATATTTTTACTTCAGGTTCATTTTTAAAAAATCCAGTTCCAAGTCAGAATTCATCACAATTTGAAACTTCCCTCTTGCAAATTTTGGAAGAAGGGTGTTACTGTATTTGGGAAAATAATTGTAATTCTCATTTGGAAATAAAAGAATTTAAAAATAAATCCCTGTTCAAATTTGGAATATAATTCTTTTACAAAATTGTCTGTTCCTACTCAAAATTATAATTTTATTTCCAAAATTTCATATAATCAGAAATCTTTTAAAGTGTTTAGAAATCTCTTTAAATTTCTAAAAATCGTTTGAAGCTTCCGGGACCTTGTAATCATTAAAGCTTTTGAACTTATTTAAAGCTTTTGAACTTTTTTAAATTGACAGCGCAATATTAACAATTGACCGGAGGAAACTGGAACATGACCGGGAATTGAAAATCATCCGACGGGTAGACACCCTGTTCAAATTATTGTACTAAAAATTCCAACTGAAAGTACTATCATAATTAAGAAACTCAGTCTCAAAAACAGCTTATCAATTCAAGCCGTTTATAAAAAAAGGGCCTAAGTAGCGTTTTGGTCAAAATGAAATTAAATACACAAATTAGATGAATGACGTCTAATTAATCTTAAAATCGGTTACAAAATATGATGATTATTGAGTAGGAATCTAACTAATTTTAAAAATGTCCGCTGATATCAGAGGTTATAATGTCAAATAAAACCGGTTAAATCTAAGTATCATGAAACCACCAAAAATTTGGAAACGAATGTTATTAATGAAAATGATTAAAATAAGGTTAAAAATTGTCTGTATTATTTAAATTCTGTAGAGTTTTAATGTCAAAATTCGTAAGACAAAAAGGGTGCAGGAAAATCAAAATTATATTCCGAAATGAAGACAAGTAAAGAATTGTGTTTAATTTTCCGAAGCCGCAAATAGAATATACTTTGTGGAAACGGACTCCCAGCAGAAATTTAGTTAGATCGGGTTTCCTCTGTAAATAATTTTTTGGTTAATTTTGATTAAAAATCAACTTTAAATCTCAATATAAGGCAAAAAAATTATTAGCCTGATTTTAGTGTCCATATAATTATTATTTCATATTTATGTTTACTTGTTTTTCTTTTTCCCTGAATTTATATTTTAGTGGTTATGTCCCTTTTTGATGCGCGGCTCAATTATAACAGTATAAAAGTATATAAAATAATAGTGACGAGATAAATTTTCATCTAAGTCTAATTATTATTGAGGCACATGCAAGGGGCAAGAGTCGTAATCAATATTGATCCAAAATGAATGGCTGATGGGTAGCTGAATGTGTAATGTAGGACAATTAACCAAATGCACTTCATCATCCGTGGTCTGGTTTATTCCCAAGAATTACGAAGAACACGTTTCTAAAGTGCTTTGCTATTTGAAACAATAACTTATTTCCTGGAGAAAGAATGTTTGAGAAAGGCATTCAGTATATTAAGAATTTGGAATCTTAAGCTCATACTTAATGTATATAAAGTTAAAATAAACGAATCATATAGTACGAAGGTTACGTTCGCATATAAATATTAATTTAAATCAAGGACGGGTTCTTCAAAAGTACATTCACAGGCTATATAATATTTTTCCTTGTGCCATTAAAGATTAAAGGTAGAAAAAGTGGCATTAAGATAACAGCGTGAATAATTAAAGTCTGTTTTAAAATCGTATCGAATTGATAGTGTCATGTTTATATTTTCTCACAACGGCCTTCAAAGGTCGCAACCATCACGCGGTTAACCTCAAAATATTACAATCTTCCTACGCCTACGGCATCCTAGATAACATTAATTATACTATCCTAATTCTAAACCACAAGCGAGAGATAATTTGATTTCACATCTTCACCTAGAGCCTATCCCAATGTTCACGTCAATTATTATATAATCTTTCTTTGTTACGTGCAATGTAAAAATACTACACTCAGAAAAATATCTGTTTGATATAGGATCAAACAAATATTTGATTGATCCAAACAAAATTTATTTGATTCAAACATACCATTGTTGAAATCAAACAAATGCATATTTGAATCAAACAAATTCTGTCCTTGATGTAGGGTCAAGCAAATATATGATCCGATCAAAGCATTGCACAATAAAGGAGAAACAGTTGACAACATAACAACTACTACAATCAAAATTGCAACTACATTTCTATGTTAGATTCTATTGTTCTTCCATTTGTAACAATTTGAATGACAAGTTTCTTATGTCGGTGATATACAAATTATTATTTATTAATTAGTTAAGGTGAAATTGGTTGCATTGTTCTGTACTATAGACGGAGATATGTAGTCTTTGGAATTTGCAGTTACTTCATACATAGAAAAAGAGCAATGTTCTATTTGCCGTTCATCTATAAATGTTTTTACACACGGAATACCTGACAAAATACTAGCATTAGGGATTACGCAAAGTATGTTTATTCAGAGGGTACGCAATATTCTTACGCGATTTAAATAAGGGATCGTTTCGGTCGGTTCTTTTGTGAAAGAACCATTTTTAACATTAGAATCAAAACAGTTTTGAATGTCTTTGCTTTGGAATGGAATGTTTATTCAAGCACATAGTCGGCAGGAGGAATCTCACCTAGTGGCATTTCATCTCGCATTTCATAATTCTTTATTTTATTAGCAAATGTGTCAAGTTTCTATGAATTCATGCTCTTGGAAGACATATACTGAGAAAAACGTACAGATTTCTAAGATCTAACATTGAAAAGTTCTGTTCAAGATGTTGACTCAAGTTTCTATATTTGTGCCTTGTTAAAGGTTAAGCCCGTTAAGGTTTCGCTGTCCTTGAAAAATTGTAAGGATGTGTATATTTCATTCTTTTAGATTTATTTGGCCGCAAATGTCTCTTGAGGTATATATTTTCATTTTTCGTTGGAATAATGTTGGAAACATTAGCCATATTCCAACTTGAGCTTCAATGCTGAACAGTTGTTACGTTGATTTTCTCTAGAAGTTTGTTCTAACTTCCAGTGATATGGTCCTACATTATATCATAGTCACTTCTGGCACAAGAGAATGAAAGTTTTAATTAAATATGGGTTACGTCTAGTTTTAGACGTAACGGTTTCTTGGTCCCAGACCACAGTAGTTGGATTTTTAGCAAGCCAGGAAAGTGTAGATTGAAGAAATGCACCGTTCTTGGGTCAATCACCCATGCTCTATTTATTTAAAAAAAAAAGTTAGTTTCAATTATTTATATGAAAGACTGTATATATGCTAGATAATAATGCAAAAAATGAACCGAGAAACCCGACTCAAAATCACATCTTGATCAGATGTGCTACTAAGTGAGGCTGAAGGCTCCAAGAACTCGGTCTTTTCTGACAGAGAAACTTGGCATTTCCAATTTCGCAACAATTATTAAATATTTGAATGACGATGAAATTAATTTTTAAGTTGTGTTGAAAATTATTCTTTTCTAGTTGAGCTTAACTTTAGTTTGTTGAAAATTTAACTATTTTGTTGAATTTTTTTTTGGTTGGAAATTAATTTTTTAACTGAAAATTTAACTATTCCATTTTTGGTTAAAATAGATTTTCTTGTTGAAAATACATCTCTTCGGTAGAAAGTTCAATTGCTTGGTATAAAATGATTTTTTTTATTGTTCAAAATTTCATATTTTCGGGTTGGAAATTCAACTGTTTGGTTAAATATTGAACTATTTTGTGGAAAATTCGATGGAGAAACTTGGCATTTGTAATTTCCTAACAATTATTAAATAATTGAATGACAATGAAATAAGGATTAATTATTAAATTAATTAATTAATTGTTGAATAATGTTGAAAATTATTCTTTTTCGGTGGAATTTAACTGTAGTTTGTTAGCAAGTGATTTATTTTTTTGTTGAAAATGTAACTGTTTTGTTAAAAATTCTTTTTTTGGTTGTATATTAATTTTTTAACTGAAAATTTAACTATTCCATTTTGGGTTAAAGTTGATTTTTTTTCTTTGTTAAAAATGCATGTATTTTGTTGAAGAATTCGTCTTTTTTTTGTACAAAATTCAATTACTTTGTAGAAAATGATTTTCTTGTTCAAAATTCATACTTTTGGGTTGAAAATTCAACTGTTTTGTTAAAAATTCAACTATTTTGTTGAAAATTCGATGGAGAAGCTTGCCATTTTCAATTTCCCAATAATTATTAACTAATTGATTGATGATGAAATTAACGTTAAATTATCAAATTAATTGTTGAATTCTGTTGAAAATTATTTTTTTTCTGGTTGAATTCAACTGCAGTTCGTTAAAAAGAAATTTTGTGTTGAAAATTAATTTTTTCAACTGAAAATTTAACTATTCCATTTTTGATTAAAATTGATTTTTTTATGTTGTAAATTCATATATTCTGTTGAAAAATTCATCTTTTTTGTAGAGCATTTAATGACTTGGTAGAAAATGATTTTCTTGTTGTTCAACATTCATACTTTCGGGCTTACAACTTCAAATGTTTAGTTAAAAACTTAACTATTTTGTTGGAAATTCATCTTTTTAGATAAATTCAACTCTTTTTGATTTAAAATGAAAATCCTTTTCAGTTAAAATGTCGACTATTACATTTTTCGTTGAGAATCAATGTTTCTTGGTTGAAAATTGAACTACGTGGTTAAAAGTCGAACTTCTTTGTTAAAAACTCAATTTTTTTGGTTGAAAATTCTTCATTTTAGTTGAAAATTTGTCTTTTTTTGGTAGAAAATTGATATTTTTGATAGAAAATTCATGTTTATAGTTGATAATTTTCAATTATTTGGTTTAAAATTGAACTATTTGGTTTTTTATTTATTATGTATATTATTATATATTATAATATGTATTATTTGGTAATTCACTATTTTGTCGCAAGTTCGTCTTTTTAAAAAATTATTTAAATTTGAATAAATTTTTCAAAAAATAAAACTGTGGAGTTTCAAAGATTTCAAAACAAAATTTAGAAGCAATTTAAGAATGTTGAAAGGTTTCAAGAGAATAAAAAAATTCTAAGATTCATGGGAACATTTAAAATGATTTTTTATTTTGAAAATTAATTTGAAGAGAAAATTGAAAAAGATTTCCTAAAATTTTGAAAAAGAATATAAAAGATATTAAAGTAAAAATTTTTAATCATGCAATATTATGATATTTTAGAAAAAATTGGGGTAAGTGTAAGAGATATTTAGATGTAGTTTTTAATTTCTTTGGCATTAGCGATTAATTATTGATTAATTATTAAAGATCTAAATTCATGATGGGGAAAATCAGTCGTTTTCCAATAGTGACAACAGCAACTAGTCACTTTCGTTACAAAAGATGTGTTTTTCAAAAAAACGACTAAAAATTAAATTAAATTTATCTGCAGTGTTCAGCAACGAATGTTATTAGTGCAATAGTGATGTGATGATTTTTTTACACAATTGTTAAGGTTAGTAATGTTATGTAAAGATATACATAAAAAACTGATGAGATTAGAGAAATTATGGATAACTCAAAACCAATTGTTTTCAAATAAAGCACAAAATTTGTGAATTTTCATTAATTTTTGTGGGTGATTCAAAACCAATCTATTTAGATTGTTACATTTTCACAAATAGGAAAAAGACACAATCCAACAAATTTTATAAATTTCTAAAAATGCTAATATTTAGTGCTTTAGAAGTCTGTTTTTTAATTCTGAATCTTTTTCATGCTCATTTTGCATAAAATTATTCATGATAAAATAGAATTCTGATCGATCTTAATTTAAAAATTTTCATTACTATAATAAAGCAGTTTTCTATTTATTCGTCATCGTTTTCTATTATATAATTCTTCAATTAGTTCATTTATGTTTTATCGTGAATTAGTTGCAATTATTCACAACTAATTTCATTTTATATTTTTTAATTCTATGAATATTCGAAAAATTATTGTATTTCCAACAAAAAATTATACAACAAAAAGAGTCATAATTGTATTTTACTTTCTGCAATTATATATTTTCCGTCACTGTTATTTGTATCGAAAGCATATTACTGAAAATTTAAATTTGGTTTTGTTTAGAAATATATCACTGAAGAGGACCAACTCATTAAAGATTAATTACAAAAAAAACCACTCTGAAAATCATTTACTTCAATACTATTAATTTGTTTAAATATCACAATACATAAAATTATGCATAGAAAAACATGATTATTTAGTGAGCGAAAATTAGTGCACATCCTGGATTAGTGTAACTAAATCCGCCTTTTTACAACGAATCCAACGATATAAAAAAACGCGATTTTTAATAAAAATTGCATGTTTCATCATCAGGACGGGAGTTATTGGTGGCAGAGCCTTTGTCGGAGGTTAATATTAATAGGAAAGGCACTCTCTGAAGACTACTTTGTCGACAATCGATTCGCCTAACCTAACCTTGCCTAACCCTCCTAACGTGTCGCGTCCTGCGTGCTAGGCATTTTGTTCGCAATGACATTTAAATCTGTGATCTCGACGGCTCGGCTGGAAATAACGTCCTGTTGTACAGAAACAGACGCGGACGTTTGCTGCCCATTGCCCCAATGACGCAACGGACGGGCAAGACCACGGCGGTTTCTCCTCCGCTGGAACATTACGGGCGGGCGGGCGTCTTGCCCGTAATGTTCCAGGAGAGGAGAAACCGTGGTGCACGAACGAAGAAGAATGAAAACGCTGCTCGAGCACGACGCGGTCGGGCGGGTAGGTAGGCTGCTTGCTTGCATGTTCGAGTCCTAGATTCTCGGTTTTGTATCCGCGTGAGAGAGATAGTTGGGGGAGGGGGGTAGCGTGGTGCTGAGGAGGAGTGAGATGCAGAAAAGGATCGACACGAGCCTTGCCGGTCCCACGGACCTCTCAGTGTCCTCAGTTCTTGAAGCTTCACCTCCACGATCCTCTTCTCAGTCTCACAATAATCAGTCCCCTTTCTCTCGGCCAGTCGCCTGCTTCCCCCCCCCCCCCTCCACCCTCAATCCTCTCCCTCTTCTCCCTCTCCAGCATCCTCGATCCTGTTGATCTTTCTCTAACGCAGAGCTTGTTTTCCTCGCACTCAACCGTTTCTCGATCTTCCTCTTCAGTCTCGCTTTCCGTACGTGTGTATGTACCAATACTGCATTCCGCGAAGGTACGTCACGAGGAAGGGAACGGTAACGAGTCGGTAAAGGATTCAGAGTTGGGAATCTGACCGGTCAAACAATATAGACTTTACACTCTTTTCCCTATTTTCCTCTGTTTTAAACTAATTTCTCTGTTTTTAAAAAATTTCCCCTATTACGCGTTATGCGAATTGAATTAATGTAAACTAATAAGAAAATGCAACGATTTTTCATTCAATGTTATTACTTTTCCTATTTGGAAAAGGTAATAATCCGAAAGATTGGTTCATAATCAACTACAAATTCTGTTTAATTTAAAAGTACTATTATATATTTAGTTAATTCATCTTTTTGGTTAAAAATTGTATCATTGAAAATTTGTTTTCTTTGGTAGTCAAGGCTCGGAACGGGTTACTTTTTAGTAATTTAGTTACTTTTTTTATGAAAAGGTTACTTTTGGTTACATTTTTTGCCCGAAATAAGGAAATGAATTAATTCATTAATCGTATTATTTTAAAACTTGTGAAAAATGTATAAATTCAAATTTTTTCAGTAAATTTGGCACTTTAGAGCCGGGAAAATTAGGGAATAAAAATAAAATAATAATCAGTTTGTATGTGAAATGTATAAAAAGGGCTATCAATTGAATTATTATGAATCCTGATTGAAATTGCAATTCAGCTAAAATTGCTAATTTTTAAATAAAAATTTAAACCTTTTTTGTTGAAATATCGAACTATGTATTATATTTTTTGATGAGAATTTACCGTCTTTGGTTGAAATTCTGTTAAAAGTTGAACCATTTTTGTTAAAACTTAATTTTGTTGTTGGAAATTCATCATTTTAGTTGAAAATTCGTCTTTTTGGTAGAAAATTAATCCTCTTCATTGAAAATCACCCTTTTGTTTAAATTTGGTTGGTAGATAAGTCTTTTGTCAAAAATCCATATTTACTGGTTGAAAATTCAACTGTTTTGTAAAAATTGGTCTTTTGACTTAAAAACTCAACAATTTGGTTGAAAAATAACCTATTTTGTTGAAAAAAAATTTTTTGTAATTAATTCTACTGTTTTTTTATATTAAATTGAAATCTGTTTTGGTTATTATATCAACTAATACATTTTTCGTTAACAAATAATCTTTTTTAGTCAGAAAAATTCAACCATTTTCTTAAAAGTTGAACTACTTTTTAAACATTCATTTTTTTGTTGAAGATTTTAATTTTGGTGGAAACTTCGTCTTTTTTGTTTAAAAAATCTTTCTTTTTGGTTACTTTTTTGTCACATTATTGTTACTTTTGGGTTACCTTTTTGAGAGAATTATGGGTACTATTTTACTATTTTTTGAAACTTGAACAGTTCCGAGCCCTGTTGGTAATAAATTAATCTCCTTAGCAGAAATTTCGTGTTTGCTGGTTAAAAATGTCACTGTTAGGTTGAAAATTATTCATCTGTTTTGTTTTAGGATTCAATTTTTTTATAGTATTTCATTGGTCGAAAATTCAACTATTTTTTTTAACATTCGCCTTTTTGGATAGAAAATTCATCCTTTTGTATTGAAAATTCATCTTTTTTTTTTAAAGTCATATTTTTTGGCTGAAAGATAATTCTTTTGAATTGAAAAGTCTACTATCATATTTATGTTTTACATTCGTCTTCTTGGATCGAAAATTTGTCCTTTTGTATTGAAAATTCATCTTTTCTGATTGAAAATTCATCTACTTTGTGAAAAATGCATTGTTTTGCTTAAAGACTTATCTCGTTGGATGAAAATATAACTATTGAAAATTGAAACTAAACTTTTTTGTTGAAATCTCAACTGTTTTGTCGTAAAGTCGTCTTTTTGACTTGAAAAATCCTCAATTTGGTAACATTTTTTTTTCTTTCTTGACTGAAAAATCTTTCTTAGTTGCAGATTTGTCTTTTTGTTTTGAAAATTCATCTTCATTCGGTGGTAACTGACCATCTTCATCTCTCTTGGTTAAAAATACAACTGCTTTTTCGTTTGAATACAACTGTTTTTGATTAAAAATTGAAATCTTTTTTGGTTAAAGTATCAACTATTGTATTTTTTCTTGAGAATTCACTTGTATTAGTTGAAAATTTTTTGGAAAATTCTTCTTTTTTCGTAGAAATTTAATTTTCGTGGTTGAAAACTCGTCTTTTTGGCTTCAACTATTTTGTTGAAAATTTAACTCTTTTGTTGAAAATTATTTTTTTTTTATTAAGCCTGCTTCTTTTTAAATTGACCATTCAACAATTTGGTTAGAAACTGATCTTTTTGGATTTAAAAGTAAATTTTTTTCTCAAAAATTCGACTTTTTAGCTGGAAAACTCGACTCTTTTATGAAAATTCATCTTTTTTGGTTGAAAATGAAATATATGTCAACATTGTCGTCTTGAAATCTTAGGAATATGGTACCTACATTAATTTGATTTAAAAGAATTTATTCCCCTATTTTCGTGAAAAATGAAGCTTTTCCCTCTGTTTTTAGGGTATTTTGGGCCCAGAAGTCTCCAAATAATTTGCAAACGACGTGTTTTTTTCTTAATTTATACTTAATATCAAGCGAATCCTCCAATGTCCTAGGAAAGATCCGTCTTCCCTTCATCAAGTTCGACCTTCTGCTGCGCTGGTACAAGTGAAGGAAGAATGTAAAATCAGATGTGTATTTGTCAATTCAAAGAAGCAATTAGATACAAAACGATGCTTGGAATTATGTGAATCAATTGAACAGCTGCAAGCAACAAAGGCCCATTTCAATTTTTTTTGTAGGAACAAAGGATCGTGCACGGTGAAGCTGCATTACTAACGTAAAGTTTTTATATCTTTCTGAGAAAAAATGAACATGACCACGTCTTGCACGTAGTACAATTGAATAAACCAAACAAAAAGGAATTGGGATTTTCGTTTCGCTAAATGTAAAGTTCAAGAATAAAAGAGGATAAATTCCATTACCGTTCTTTCTGAGATGATTATTTACTTTGATCTTTCGTTGACAATTATTAACAGCTTATATAAAATTTTTGAAAATGGATTTTCTCAAAAACTCCACTTTAAAAATTTTTACTTTTTTTAGAAGTAGCATATTGAAAAAGATACAAATTTATGATTTTTTTCAAAAATCACTGGCCAAAAGGGGAAAATGTGAAGAGGATGTTTTTTGGTTACAAATTTTACAAAGAAAGTCTTTTGCACTATTTCGATATCTGGCACCGGACCAGCTAACCCTCAATTACAAAGTAAATCACATAGCGTGTTCACAGTCTTTATCTCATTCATTATTTTTTACTGACTACTTTTGGTTTTTATCTTGGAAATATATGTATTTTTTACGCAGTTACGTTTCGAAAAAGAAACTCAAGAAAAGAAATCAACTAATTTTAATACATATTCTTAGAGTGGGAAATCAGGTAATTTTTTTGTTCTTTTGTTGTCCTTATTGTAGTTAGGATAAGTATTTTCAGGATAAAAACCAAAGAATAATCAGTACAAAATAATGAGTTTTTTGTACATTTTTTAACCAAAAAACACCCTATCGACATTTTTCCCCTTTGGCTAGTGATTCTCGAACAAAATTATTGGTTTACTAGGAACTAAATTCAGGGAATATGTAGTACAGATTACCATGTATGTCTAAAATAGCAATAAGAATTTAATAGTACAATTAACTTTTTTTAATGTCATTTTTTCAATATGGACTACATTGTGAAAAAAACTCAAATAACAAAATTTTCCTGGGCTTATTCTAAAACTGAATTTTCATAGAATTTAATCGACTTCTTGACAATACTGTGCTATCCTGAACAGGTTTTCTTGGTAAAATCATAGCCCATCCTGATAAAAGAATATTAATTTTGTCAACTTTTCTAGTATCTTTGAGTACTTTTTAAACTAATAATGACGTGTGAGATTGAGACATCCTGAAAATGTTTCTTTTTTGTTGAGAAAATTCATTTTGAAGAATCTAGAGACACTGCCTCTATTTTTCTTGAATCAATTGAAAGAACAGGCATTTCCACGTCAAATAAAGAAAGAAAATCCAAAATGACTATGCTTACATAAGCCGTGTTTACATAAATGATGTTAACTGATCATGATTAGGTGAATGTAAAAGAGAAGAAAAGAAAAATATCATTTACAGGATGAACATCGACTAATGTTGATAGATCACTGGGAACTTCGATGATACATATTTTTCTTGTGGGGAAATAGAGAGTGACTAGTGAGATCCGGAGCAGCGGACGAGAGAAAGGGAAAAAATTATTATCTTCGGCTTGGTTGAGTCGATTCAAGAAGTATAATTATGAATAAGTATGAACGCTATCAACAGTGACGGATGCGAGATTCCTGGAGCCCCAGGCATCAATAACCGAAACCGATAATTACAGATCGCCAGCATAAATTGAGATGTCTTTAAATCGGAACTCACAGCCGATTACCATCCTCATGTTTTAACTTCGCCAGTTATTAGAGCTAATAACTTTTCTGCTCAAAAATCGCTTTTCATTGGCAAAACTCTTGTAAATGCTTTTACTTAAATGTATACAGTATACACATAAACTTATAAAGAATATAAAAAGGTCATATTTTAATATTACAGGGTATTTTTTCATTATGAAAAAGTGGTATGCTGGTTTGTGGCTTAAGGCAGTTGTACCATAAATCAGATCTCTGAAAAAAATAGTTTTTCTATGGGCTGCGTCTAAGTCCTAGTCATCCCGAAATTTCGGGATGACTAGTCAAATTTATGAGAAATATTTTACTACTCATCCCGAATTTCCTAACGGCGAGACATTTGGTTTTCTATGATTTTAAGAATCAAAATAATATTACATAAATAAATTTTGAATTTCAATAAATATGGCTTATTTTTTCGGGAAAAACATTCTCCTGTTTTAGAATCGTTAAAACGATTGTTAAAATAATTTGTTTCCGTAGTTTAAAAACTTTTTTCATAAAAAAGAATGTTTTTCTTTCATAAGACATGAGTGATAATATCATTTCAATTCTTAAAATCATAAAAAACTTTTTTTTCAGAGACCTGATTTTTGGCACAACACATTGAGTCATTACATAATAAAAATGAGATATAGCAAAAAATACGTAATTTAAATCAAGTTCGCCTTTACATAAGCACGTATTGAATCCAGTGAGTAAATTCCCTTTGTCAGAAAAAAATGGAAGTTATGCACGTTGCGTAATACGAGCAAGAACGTATCATATTTTTATTATTAGTCTCTCGAGCGTTACACATATATAAGAAGAAGAAGAATAGTAAATCCAATTTTAGCAAAGTATTCTTTATTATTTGGAGGCTTAAGAATTTGTCAAACTTGGTGAAATTTAGTATGAAATTTGATTCTTCCTAAAAATTGGAGCGAATTCTTGTCGCTGACAGAGTGAAGCATGATGTAGTTTTCATTTTAGAAAGTAGCTACCATTTGCAGCCTGACTTATATCTCTCAAAGTAATTCATAACTAATGGCAGAGTATAGTATTGCATTCCTGGCATATTACATTTTATGCTGTACATATTTACTTCATTTTATTCCACACACAGAAGCAAATAGCACATTTAGGGTCTAGGGTTCGCATCTGAATTAAATTGATCTGGTAGATAAAATGAAAATTCCCATGGCTACATCTATCTACCAGATAAGTAAAACATAAATTCTTATTGAGAGGTGGATCAAATTCAAATTTAAAACAAGGAATTCATCCGAAAATTGTACCAGTTCGTCTGATTTAACTTTGTCAAACTAATGTTCTATCATCCCTTCTCAAGCAATGTCGTAAGTTCTCGGTGTCTCATCTTTGCGAGCAAGTATTTCACTGATGCTGTGGATAGTCGCCTTGAGGTTACATTTATCGAACAGAATAAATAAAACGTAAATCTTTAGTGTTAGGTCGATCAAATTTCGAACAAAGAACATTAGAAAACTGTAACAATTCCTCTGATGTGACTGTCTCAAATCAAAGAGTCACCGGTAAAGTGTTGTGTTTTGAAATGGAATTAATGTTCTACCACCCCTTGTCAAGCAGTGTCGTAAGTTCTCGGAGGCTCATCTTTCGGAAACAGCATTTTCACTGATGCGATGGCTACTCGACTTGATACTACATTTATCTACCAAGATAAATAAAACCCAAATCGTTATTGATAGGTGGATCAACTTTCGAAGAAAGAGCATTAGTAAACTCTAGCATTTCCGCTGAGAGTCACCAGTAAAGTGTTGTGTTTTGAAATGCAATTAATGTTCTACCATCTCTTCTTGTCAAGCAATTTCGTAAGTTCTTGGAGTCTCATCGTTGCGAGCCAGCACTCCACTGATGCGATGGCTACTCGCCTTGATACTACATTTATCTGCCAAGATAAATAAAACCCAAATCGTTATTGATAGGTGGATCAACTTTCGAAGAGCATTTTTAGTAAACTCTGCCAGTTCCGCTGACATAAATTTGTCGAATCCAAGAATCACCGGTGAAGTGGTGTGTTTTGAAATGCAATTAATGTTCATTCATCCCTTCTTGTCAAGCAATGTCGTAAGTTCTCGCAGTCTCATCTTTGCGAGCCAGCACTCCACTGATGCGATGGCTAGTCGCCTTGAACTCCCCTTGAACATTTGTGGCCCAGTCAAACACACCCGTCAGTCTCTTTCGTTCGTCCTTAACACTGGTATCCAGTCCTGAATATCTCCTCTCTTCCACGCCATTCTCGGATCCATTACCTTCTCTTTCTCTTGAGCTTTCCTTCTCTCTCCTTTTCCCCTTCGCAGTTGCAACTTATCCGTCGCCGTCAGTCTCGACTTCGCTGTTTCTCGTCCCTCCAGCTTGCAGCTCCAGGGCCCTTTGCCAACTAGCAGAATTGCCTGAAAACTTCTAGCCTAGCCTAGAAAGACCCCCTTTGAAATTGTTCTTCCCGGATGCCTCGGGTCTTCCAAACTTTGCCATCTTCTTCTGTCTTTGGGTGCCCCTAAGGCAAACAAGAATCAGGATTATGGAAATAAATGAGGAGAGTAGAGTGAAAGATTCCTGAACATTTTGGTTCACATAATATCTTGAATATACTCCTGGATTCGAAATTGTAGAGTAGACTGTAGAAGTGTAGAGGGTATCCAGGAGTGGATTAGGATTTATCAACCGGTCCGGTAAAACTTGCAGACCCGACCTAAAAGCGGTTCTATGCAATTTTTCAAAAATATTTCAGCAGATTTAAAAGTTTTGCAAAGGATTTCAATAGATTTGGAATTCGTAGGAGTTCCAAAGATTTTAATTATTTTAAGGAATGTTTAAAGCTTTCAAACGTCTCAAGGAATTTCACATGAATTAATTAAGAGATTTAATCTTACTAAGATTTCATTAGGTTTTGAGAGATTACAATTTTTTATCGGATTGCACAGAACTTCCTCAATTTTCTAAGGAATTCGAAGGATCTCATAGGTGTTAAAACTTTTTCTGGTATTTTTAATGATTCCAAGAGACTTAATAGAATGTCAAAGATCTATAAGGTTTTGGGATATATTAAAAGATTTCAAGGGATATTTGATAGATTTCAAGAATTTTAAGAGATTTTAGGGTATTTTAAAAGACTGCAAGGAATTTTTAGAAAATAAATAAATTCAAGGGATTTCAAAATATTTGAAGTATTTTAAGGTGCTTTAAAAGATTCCAAGGTTTGTTCAAGAGTTTTTAAAAATATCAAGGAATTTCCAAGGATTTAAATGATTTTTTAGGTATTTAAAAAATTTTATACAGTTTTACAGAATTTCCCAGAATTTCGGAAGATTTGGAAGGATTTTATAGGGCCTATAAGGTTTTATGATATTTTTCAAGATTCCAAGGAATTGTTAAAAGCTTCAACAAATTTCACGGGATTTAAAAATATTTCAAAGGTTTGGAAATATTTAAAAGTTTTAAAGGACCTTTCAGGTTTTAGGATATATTAAACGATTCCAATGGATTGTTAAGGAAATTTATTAGATTTCCGAGGATTTCAATTACTTTTATGGATTTTAAAAGCCCTCAGTATTTTAATAATTTTTCCAGGATTTGAGGAAATATTTCACGGGGTTGTCATGGGATTTTATGGGATATGCAAGATTTTAAGTGATTTTAATTGTTTTTTTAATGTTAAGGGCTGCTGACGGGCGGTCCTCGATTTCTTCCGGTCCATAACAGTCCCCATGTTCATAGACGCATCTGCTGGAATATTAAAATACCGACTTACATTTCCAGCTTAAAAATTTTTAACCTGGTGAAACCTGTACATACCTACAGTTTATTGAACCGCTCTCGGAACCACCTGTACTGATCGACACATCTTTCATCATCCTTTTATGAGTTAAGGGGCGGCCTCTTCATTCCTCGGGAAAATTTTCAGAGGCCAATCAAGAGGGAAATTACGTGTAAACATAGTCTTCGAACGACCAATTAGTTAGCAATTAGGAACTGGGTTTAATGGACTTTTATGATTTGAAGACAATATGACGAGAGGCGATATCTTTCTCCGGGAAGGGGCTCTCAACTTTTGAATTTAGTGGTCAGTTAATCGTAACCAATAATTATACGAAGAAAATGCTCGATGTGGCATTGTGGGTTTCTCCGAAAAGTCATAGACGTTCTTTGTATTGCTTTAGTTTAGTCAGTTTAGTGATTTAGTCCGAGTCATTCCATCGGTAATATCCCCTGTAGTAACTGTCCTTAATATAAAATCTCTACACGATATTGTCGTTTTCGATTCTGACGATTTTCGAGAGTAACACGGTGGTAACGTTTGCTTGCTGTAGGCCGCTCATATTCAACAGTAGTGTGTGTCTGTGTGTGGTGCTGCATTTGAAATCAGTGATGCTAACTGAGTCGCCTTTATATGCGCATGTTTGAATTGTAATATAGTTGATTGGCTGTAGTACGCGTGCGTATTGGAATTCCCAATGAGGATGCGAACTAGAACCAATAAGCGCCATTCTATCGAAGCATGCGCATGTCAAGGTGGTCTTTTCGGGATCACTTAGTTCGAGTTCGATAATAATACGTCACGTGTTTTTTCGTATTTTGTAATGCGCGGCTCAGTGTTGCCAACCGTTGCACGGTAAAGTCTGTAAAAGAAGTAATGAACCATAACCTCAATTGTGATGGTAGTCTGTTTTTAAACTGTTTACGCAAACAAGAAATTTTCAAATTAATCATTTTTACGCTCCGTAACTGTGATTTCTATCATGATTGAATTATATTTATCATATTAAATATCATTTGTGAAACTCGTGTACGTTTCGGTTCTACTTTCTCTATAGGATTGAAATCTCCATTTCCTTATAGTGACACATTCGAATAATTATTTTTTTTCGGTTTGAATAGAAGTATGTCAGAGATCTGTGTATGTTTACAGATCAAAAATTTTATAATTTAAGAAGATGTTCAAATTAAGAATTTTTAAGCTCTCAATGAGCACTGCTATTAAAAAAACACCGATACTTTAAGAAATTGATTTTGATAATTTGAAGGGATTTTAAAGAATAAGTTCAAAGACTATAAGGTATTTTTTTTATCCAAAAGGAATTTTCAAGATCTTCAAACAATTGCAAGGAATTTCAAAAGATTTCAAAGAATTTTGAATATTTTGACTTATTATAAAATATTTTAAAGAATTTTATAATTGATTTCACTAACTTAATAGGATTTCAGAGGATTTAACAAATTGCAATTGATTCTAAAAGATTTAAAATTGATATATTGTGGGAAAATATTTCAAACAATTTCAGTAGATTCCGAAGAATTTTTTATTTATTTTGATAATTTGAAGGAATTTAAAAAAAAGACTGGGAATATTTTAGGGCATTTGGAAAGAATCCAAAGCATTTGAAAGAGATGTCAATAATTTCAATGAATGCCAAAAGATTTTAAAGGGTTTGAAATATTTTAGGTTATTTTAACAGATTTCAAGGAATTTTCAACCGATTTTAGTAATTTAATTGATTCACAAGGATTTTTTAAGGAATTTTTCAAGATTGGGAATATTTTAGGGTATTTCAAAAGAATCCAAGGTATTTCCAAGAGATTTCAACAATTTGAAGGAATTTCAAAAATATGTAAAGAATTTGGAAACTTTTAGAGGTTTCTTGAAGATTCCAAGGATTTTTCATTTGATTTCAGTACTTTAATTGATTTCAGAGGATTTGCAATATTCTGGAGTAACTTAAAAGATTCCAAGGAATTTTTTTTTTATTTTGATAATTTGAAGGAATTTGAAAAAAAAAAAGACTGGGAATATTTTAGGGCATTTGAAAAGAATCCAAAGCATTTGAAAGAGATGTCAATAATTTCAATGAATGCCAACAGATTTTAAAGGGGTTGAAATATTTTAGGATATTTTAACAGACTCCAAAGCATTTCCAAGAGATTTCAATAATTTTGAGGAATTTAAAAAAATGGTAAAGGATTTGAGAACTTTAAGAGTATTTTAAAAGATGTCAAGACATTTTCGTAAGCTTTAAAAAGTTTCAATTGATTTTTAAAGATTTAAAGGATTTCAATAATTTGAAAGAGTTTCAAAGGATTGGAAATAATTTATGGTGCTTTTAAAAATTGCAAGGGATTTTGAAGAGTTAAAAAAATTTCAAGGAGTTCTAAAATATTGTGAAGGATTTCAAATATCTTAGGGTATTTTGAAAGATCGTATGAATTTTTGAATTGATTTCAGTAATTTAATGTTACTCATAGGATTTGAATTATTTTATGGTATTTTAGAAGATCTAAAGCATTTTCAAGAGCTTTAAAATGTTTCAATTGATTTCCAAAGGTTTGAAAGGATTTGATAACTTTAACAGTATTTCAAAAGATTCTAAGGAATGTACAATTGGTTTCAGAGGATTTGAAATATTTTAGAGTATTTAAAAAGATTCTAAAGCATTTTCAAGAGATTTGACAAAATTTGCATGGGGTATTGTATCGAAGAGTTTTCTAAAATTTCGAAAATATAGATCGATTTAATAGGACCTATGCCAGGTTTTAGGGTATATCAAAAGATTTCAAGCAATTTTGAATTTATTTCGGTAACCTAATAGAATTTGAAATGATTTAAAATATTATAAACTATTTTTAAAGAATTTAATGCACTTTCAAGATATTATTAATTTTTTTATGGAATTTTAAAGGCTTTGAATGACTTTAAGAGGAATGAACAAATTTTTCTGAGAGTTTAAAGAATTTGTTTACAACTTTGGAATATATGAAACTATTTCATAGGACTTGCGAGTTTTCAATATATTTTAGAATATTTAAATGAATTTTATGCGATTTCCGAAGATTTCAATGATTTTAATGGATTTTAAAAGCTCCCAAGGCAGTTTCAAAAATTTTCCAGGATTCAAGAAAATACTTTAAAATTTCATATAATTTCACGGGATTTTATAATATTTCACTGTACTTTAAGAAATTCATTAACAAGAAGTGAGGGGTTTTTTAGGTTTTCACAGATTTGTAGAGATTTTCAAATATGTTTTGCAATTAATTTGAATTCACCACGAATTGTTACTCATTCATTCAGAATTATTTTATTATGTCTTTCGAATTTTGTTGATTTACCTGAATTCTTTTGAATTAAATCAATAATTCTATTATGTTCAATGGATATTTTTTTCAGTTTGTGTTTAATTCGTCTTGAAGTGTTTTAACCTCATTTTGAATTCTTCAACATTCAATAAAATTCTTTTGAATTCCCTTGTATTTTTCCAAAATCATTTTAAAATTACTAAAATCAATTACATTTTTTGGAGTTTTAAATTTTTTCCAATTTATTTCCATATTTTAAATTTTAACTTTAATTCTTTGAAGTTTTATGAATTGAATTTTTCGAAATGCTTTCAAATCCAAAAGAACATCAGTCACACTATTGATGCACATATTTACTTTAAGTCACTTTTTGGATTAGAAATGAGTCTTGCTGCAAAAAACGTCGAATTAAAAATTATTGCTGCGCACTCCCGAGATATTCTCTGGATATCTGCTTTTAGACAACTTCGCATTCAAAATACAATACTTTCGAATAATTTTCAATCCGACGTTTCTTGCAGGGCAATTTCTCTGATTTTTTTTCACTATTGACACTATTTGACACTTTTTTCAAGCGATGACGCTGTTTTGCTACTATTTTAAAAAAAAAGACACTATTTTCCAATTAAAAACACGAATTTATCAACCACTATAGATTTTTTGAAGAATAAAAAATTGACAGATTTTCGCAGAAGGAAAAAAAATATATTGTTTGAAAAGTTTTTGTTTAATTTAGTTTTTAATAAGAAAGATACTGTAACGTTTATAAAGGCCTGGAAAGTTCTATCGACAGGATAATTTTCTTCTTATAATAAAAGAATTTAATCATTTTGATGTAAACAACAGATACGATAAAAATGTTCACACAAAAATGTTCATGTACAAAAAAGTTATACTAAAATACATTTTACTTTTTCGTAATAACGTGCATCATTTATGATAAAAATTAAAAAATTAATTTTTCATGAAAAAAATTCACCACATCTGTCAATGCATAATAAAATATTAGTGGCAAATGGATTACTATAGAGTATAAACAGCAATAATTGCGGAGCAAATAGACAATTTAAAAATTTGTTATCATATTTCTTGAAAACTGAAAGATTGGTAATTACTGCCACTATTCTATGTATCATTCATTTTTTTAAACTTTGTAAGGCTTATATAATAATGAAAATTAATATTATTTGCAGTATTTATCAATTTGAAATTTATATGCTCATACACATGTTAAAACGAATAATTCACAATTTATTTTATAAATAACATTTCTTTTAATTTATAAAATAAAAAATGTAGTACGCCAATATAATTTATAAATAAGTTAAGTGTTAAACAAATTTAAGAGCCGATTATAATAAATTGAATTATAATTATATTCACAATTTTTTCAAGATGATAACGGTGACAGAAGTTACCTACAAATAAATTATGAGAAATCCATTACTCCTTTAGCTTCAACATGATCCTGTAGTGCCTTCTAATTATTTTTTACGAATATTTTGTAACATTAATCAAATATAAATAACATATAAAAAATAAGTATTTGGTTTATTCTTTTTCATAACAGAAATTAGTAGGCGCGCGCCTTGGCGCGCGCACGACTACTAGTATATCCCTAAATAACTGCATTTGGTCCGCACGAATTAGTCCTGTGGACGTCAGAATTTTGTACAGCCGCTTTTGTGTAAATAAGTGGAGACGAGCGCGTCTTCCGGGCGCCATGAAATCTGTTTTCACCTAAATAGTGCCTTCTCTTTATTATTTCAGTTTCTTTTTGTGTGGCTGTAGGTCAGGGAAAACCTGGAAATTAGGGAAAAGTCAGGGAATTTTATTGGGCAGGAAAAAGTCGGGGATTTGAAAAGAAAATCTTGCAAAAGTCAGCGATTTTCTATAAGAGGCACTTCAAATAACTGTCATGGGTAATTAACTTCCGCGTTTTTTAATTTTAAGGGCTTTTATTCTGTTTATAAAAGATTCTATGTTTAAAATGTTACAAGATTGTTGAGGATTCAACTATTTTGTTGAAAATTCGTCTTTTTTGGTTGAATTCAACTAATCTAAAAAAACTAAATTTAATCTAAAAAATTCAAATCTTTTTTGGTTAAAATATCTACTATTACATTATTAGTTGAAATTTTATATTTGTTGGCTGACAATTGAAGTACGTGGTTGAAGATTGAATGACTTTCTTAAAAACACATTTTTTGTTGAAAATTAGTTGTTTTTTTAAATTGAAAATTCAACTACTTGGGTAAAAGTTGAACTGCTTGGTAAAAATGTATTTTTTTGGTAAAAGGTTCATCTCCTTCCTGGAAAACTCAACTATTTTGTTGATTTCTTATTTTAGTTGATTTAAAATTAATTTCTTTAACTAAAAATGTAACTTTCCTATTTTTGGTTGAAAATTGATTTTTTTTTAGTTGAAAATTTAACTGTTTTACAGAAAATTCATCTTTTGGCTTGAAACTTCATAAATTAAAAGGAAATTTTTTCTTTCTTGACTAAAAAATCTTTATTTGTTAAATATTCGTCTTTTTGGTCCGAAAATTCATCATCTTAGTTGAAAATTCGTCTCTGGTTGAAAATTTGACTGTTTTGTTCAAAATTCATTTTTTTTTATTTTGTATTTTGTTGGAAATTCGTCATTTGTAGTAGAAAATTAAACTTCTAGGTCGAAAATTCGTCTTTGGTTTTAAAATTGATCTCCTTTGGTAGAAATTTAATCTTTTTTGGTTTTGGAAAATTGCTCTTTTTTAGTTGAAAGTTTGACTGTTTTACAGAAAATTGGTCTTTTGGCTTAAAAGTTCAATAATTTGGATGGAATTTATTATCTTTCTTGACTGAAAAATTATTATTTGTTGAAAATTAGTTGTTTTTTTAAATTGAAAATTCAACTACTTGGGTAAAAGTTGAACTGATTGGTAAAAATGTATTTTTTTGGTAAAAGGTTCATCTCCTTCCTGGAAAACTCACCTATTTTTTTGAATTCTTATTTTTGTTGGATTAAAATTAATTTCTTTAACTGAAAATGTAACTTTCTTATTTTTGGTTGAAAATGGATTTTTTTTAGTTCAAAATTTAACTGTTTTGCAGAAAATTCTTCTTTTGGCTTGAAACTTCATTTTAAATGAAATTTTTTTCTTTCTCGGCTAAAAATCTTTATTTGTTGAAAATTCGTCTTTTTGGTCCGAAAATTCATCATTTTTGTTGAAAATTCGTCTCTGGTTGAATTTCAAAATTCATTTTTTTTTTATTTTGTTGGAAATTCGTCCTTTGTAGTAGAAAATTAGACTTCTGGGTCGAAAATTCGTCTTTAGTCTTAAAATTTATCTCCTTTGGTAGAAATTTAATCTTTTTTGGTTTTGGAAAATTGCTCTTTTTTAGTTGAAAGTTTGACTGTTTTACAGAAAATTGGTCTTTTGGCTTGAAATTTCAATAATTTGTATGAAATTTATTATCTTTCTCGACTGAAAATCATTATTTGTTGAAAATTCGTTTTTTCGCATGGAAAATTCATTATTTTAGTTGAAAACTCATGTCTTTGGTTGAAAAATGCACTGTTTTGCAGAAAATTCATTTTTGTGTTTTGAAAGTTATTTTTTTTTCATTGAGAATTGATCTTTTTTTAGTTGAAAATTCCACTTCTTGTTTAGAAATTGATATATTTTGTCGGAAATTCGTTTGTTTTTTTTTGTAGAAAATTAAACTTCTTGGTCAAAAATTGGCTTTCTCAGGTTTAAAATTCATCTCATTTGGTACAAATTCCATCTTTTTTATTGAGATGTCAAATGTTACAATTTATTTGAAAATTCGTCTTTTTTGTTATAAAATTGAACTTCTTGGTAGAGAATTTTTCTTTTTAGTGTTCAAGTTCATCTATTTTGGTAGAAATTTCATCTATTTGGCAGAAATATTACATTTTTTTGTTGAGAATTCATTTTTGCAGGTACAACATTCAAGTATTTGGTTCAAAATTTAACTATTTTTTTTGAAAATTTAATAATTTTGTTGAAAATTCTATTTGGACAGAAAATTCGTCCTTTTGGTTTGAAAATTCATATTTTTTTATTTTAGAAATTCAACTGCCTTCTAAATAATGCAATTATTTGGTTGAAAATGTAACAGTTTTTGGTTGAAGTTCAATGTTTTTTGTTTGAAAATTCGTCTTTTCAGGTTAAAAATTCATCAATTTGGCTAGAAATTCAACTGTTTTGTTGAAAATTTAGAAAATAGGTCTGGTAAAAAACATCTTCTATTGATTTATCCAATCGATATCATCTCTATTTTTGTAATTCTGTGGTTTCGAATGAGCTAAATCTAAAAATAACGCAGCATTTCTCCAGCGAATCCGTTTAGCGAGAATTACTGTTCGCGAGAAGGGGTTTGAAATATAATTTACCATGCAGAGGACGTCTTCTTAGTCAAGTTTGGCAATACGCATATGAAAATCTCATTAGAAGTTACGTGCTGAATACTTAAAACTTATCTTTAAAGCCGCATCAACAGGATGTTATGCCGGTGAATGTGCTACTTTGGAGGAACACACCGGAAGGTCCTTACTTCCTCTTCCCTTGAAATTTTACGAACTTTCTCGTTTTCATCGAGTATAGATTCAGATTTTATGTTCTTATAAGTTTATTCGAAGACTTAGCTCTTCAAAATGTATCGAGAATTCTAAAAATACTTAAAATCTTGAAGTGTTAAACGTAAATCAGTTATTGATTAGAACTCGCATTTGCGTGGACGTTTGGCCAGGGTAGAGGAAAACTGCAGAAAACCGTCTCTCGAATTCAGCTGTTTTTTTTCGAAAGTCGAGTTTTGAAGGTAGACGTTTTACCACGACTATTTTTTGTTGAAAGTTAATTCTTTTTAATTGAAAAATCTACTATTATATTATTGGTTGAAAGTTCATCTTTTGGGTTAAAAATTGTATTATTGGTTGAAAACTTTATTGTTGAACTACTTTATTCTTTCATAAGAAACAGGGAGATTTGACCAGATCATCCCTCACGAAAAAAATCATGAAAAAAATATAGTCGCTACAAATTATAAGATACAGTTACCATTGCCAGTACTAGTGAGAAATAACCATTAGATGTTCAGTAATTTCGCGGTGGAGAAGCGTGTCAACGAGTCCTTTGCTTCGCACTTCTTGCTTTCGACGATGCGCGAAATATTTACTGAGCGCAAAGCGGTGCTTGAATAAATTGCAGCATAGAGTCAAAAGCTTACACCCCTCTAAGAGAAAAAAAAACTTGAAAAAATCTCAAAACGGAAGCGTGGAAATGATGACGTGTCGAGTAATCATTCTAATCATGTCTCAACTTTTACCAGTACTTTTAATTAATTAATTTATTTATTTACAGTAGATAAGTCTAGTGGAAGTAACGTTACGTATTTAGATAACATTTAGTGTGTTTCCTATCAGATTTTTGGTTCGGAATTCATCTCGTTTGGTTAAAAATTCTACTATTTGGTCGAGAATTAATTAATTTTTTTGAAAATGCAACTATTTTTTCAATAAGTCTTTTTTTTGTTAAAAATTCATCTACTTGGTTGAAAGTTGAACTACTCTGTGAAAAATTCATTTTTTTTGGTTGTAGATTCATCATTTATGTTGAAAACTCATATTGTCAGGTAGAAAATTGGACTGTTTTGTAGAACATTTCATCTTTTTGGCTTGAAAATTCAACAGTTTGGTTCAAAATTAACTTTTTTGTTGTAAATTCAAATATTTGGTTAACAATCAAACTATTTTTATAAAAATTTAAGCATGTGGAAGAGAATTGAACTATTTTTTAGAAAATTCACTTTTTTGTTGAAAAATTATGTTGTTGGGTGGAAAATTCAACTGTTTTGTAGATAATTCGCCTTTCTCTCTCAAAAATTCAACAACTTTTTGAAAATTGATGTATTTTGTTTAAAGTTCGTCTTTTTGGTAGAACATTAATATTCTCTGTGGATAAATCCATATTTTAGGTTGAGAATTCAACTATTTTGTTAAAAAATCGTTTTTGTTTTCGTTTTATTAAACTGGTTGAAAATTTGTCTTTTGGTAGAAAGTTCACCTTTTATAGTAGAAAAGTCATGTGATCTGTCAACTGCCTTCCAAAAAGTTCGTCTTTTTGGCTTGAACATTCAAATCTTTTTGGTTGAATTTCAATATTTTTTGTTGGCAGATTCGACAGTTTGGTTGAAAATGCATCTTCTTAGGTTTAAAATCAAACTATTTTGATAAAATCATCTTTTATCGTAGAAAAATTTTCTTGCTTGGTTGAAAATAAACTTTTTTGTTGAAAATTTAATTTATTTAGAAAACAATTCGTCTTTTTGGTACAAAATTAACTTTTTGGGTTGAAAATTCTCATTATCTTCAAGATATAAATTTTTCTCTGACTGATAAAATGTTGCCAACTTTTGTATAAATATCTCGCAGAGTATGCTCATGAATAATAGAATACCAAAAGTTAATGTTAATCAAAGCATTCTTTGATTGAAATTTTCTGTAATTTCACAATTTTTCCTTCTTTCGAAGCTTACGTCTCACAATGAATGTATTTGCATTGGTTTTAAATTGCTCTTTTCGTTAAGATTGAAATGGAGTTGACTTTCATGCATGTACCAAGCAATCGATTCAATTGGAATTTTGTACGCTCTACTCAACTACGTATTCGCATTCGATAACTCCGTTTTAAGTCCGTTACGGTGAAAACGCAATCTACATGACTTTTATAAAAGAGTGAATGTGCCAACAAAGAAACGTGTCAATCAACTCAGTAGTTCATTTGAAAATATTCATTATTCATGCCTATATTCGACTAATGAAATGCAGACTATTTTTTATAAACATGATTTTAATAAACGAAACTCCTGCAACCTGAATAAAAATTACCCAGAGTGACTACCAGATGGATGATTTAAAATTCTCGGTTTTCTCCCGATCAATTTTTTCATTTTCTCGGTCTATTTCCTGTTCCAAATCAGAATTAGAATTATTTTCTAAAATTCCCCGCTCCAAGTCAAAAAGTCTTTATGATATTCATTTTTGTATATTCGAATTTTCAACCAATTTTTAACCAAGGAGATTAATTTTCTACCAAAAAGACGAATTTTCAACAAAATACATGAATTTTCAACCAAATAGTTGAATTTTTAATTTAAAAATATGAATTTTCAATTAAAAAGTTACATTTTCAACCAAAGAGATGAATTTTCAACTAAAAAAAAATAAGAATTTTTATCAAAACCGTTAAATCCTCAACCATACTAGATTATTTTTTAACCAATTGTATTAATAATTAAAAGAGTGAAATTTGTAACAAAAAATGTTAATTTTCAATAAAATGTTTGAATTTTCCATCAGAGATGAATCTTCAACGAAAAAAATTATTTTTTTCACAGTAGTTCAACTTTTAACCAACAAAGATGAATTTTTTACAAAATAGTTTGATTTTTAACCAAATATAATTCTCAATCAAAAGAGAAGAATTGTGAACTAAAAATGTAATGCTAAACTTTTCCATTGAAAAGAATTAATTTTCAAATGAAAAATATGACTTAAAATAATAAATAGCGATAAAGAAGAATTTTCTACAAAACACTTGAATTTTCAATCCGAAAATATGATTTTTCAACAAAAAAATTAAATTTTTACGAAATAGTTGACTTTTCTACAAAAAGTTGAATTTTCAACAAAATAATAACAATTTTAACAAAAAAGGTGAATTTTCCGTCTAAAAAAATTATTGTTGAACAAAATAGTTTTCTAAACGGTAAATGTAGTAGTTGATATTTCAACAGAAAAGTATTTTAATTTTAATTGAAAACTGTTGAGTTCAACCAAAAAAATATGAATTTTAAACAAAACAGTTGAATTCTCAACAAAAACCGATTAATTTTTAACCAAACGGTTGTATTTTTAATTTAAAAAATATTACATTTTCAACCCAAAAATATGCATTTTCGACGAAAAACTTAATTTTCAACTATATTTTTGTATTTTTCATTAGTTTCTATTAATTCAGGTCACATTTAAGCGAAAAAACGAGAAAAAGAGAAAAGGGGGGAAGTTTCTTGAAAAATCTTTCTTGGTTGAGGATTCAACTATTTAGTTGAAAATTGATCTCTTGTTAAAAATTCGATTTTTTTGCTGAAAACCATTTTTTTAACTGAAAATTAAATTATTGCAGTTTAAGATTCATAATTTAGGTAAAAGTTAATCTTTTTTATAGTTGAACTGTTTTGTTGAAAATTTATCTTTTTTAATTTGAAGTTCAACTACTTGGGTAAAACTTGAACTACTTTTTACAAAATTTATTTTGTTGGTAAAAGGTTTAAAAGTTGGTCTGATTTAAATTTAATTTTTTAAACCAAAAGTGTAAGTTTTCTATTTTTGATTGAAAATTGGTCTCTTTTAATTGAAAATTTGACCCATTTATTGAAAATTCGACTTTTGGCTTGAAAGTTAAAAATTTGAATACATTTTTTTTTCTTTCTAGACTAAAAAATCTTTATTTTTTGACAATTCGTCTTTTTGGTCTTAAAATTCATAATTTCAGAATAAAAATTCATCTCTTCGGTTGAAAATTTGACTGTTTTCTTGATAATTCATTTTCTTTACTGAAAATTTACCTTTTTTAGGTGAAAATTCAACTTTTGGTTTGGAAATTCATCTATTTTGTTGGAAATTCGTCTTTTTAGTAAAAAATTAAACTTCTTGGTCGGAAATTCGTCTTTTTGGTCAACTTTTTTGATTTTGGAAAATTGATATTTTTTAGTTGAAAATTTGTCCGTTTCATAGAAAATTCATCTTTTGGCTTGAAAGTTAAAAATTGGAATACATTTTTTTTCTTTCTCGACTAAAAAATCTTTATTTTTTGAAAGTTCGTCTTTTTGGTCTTAAAATTCATAATTTCAGTATAAAAATTCATCTCTTCGGTTGAAAATTTGACTGTTTTCTTGATCATTCATTTTCTTTGCTGAAAATTTATCTTTTTTAGGTGAAAATCCAACTTTTTGTTTGAAAATTCATCTATTTTGTTGGAAATTCGTCTTTTTTTAGTAAAAAAATTAAACTTCTTGGTCGGACATTCGTCTTTTTGTTCAACTTTTTTGGTTTTGGAAAATTTATCTTTTTTAGTTGAAAATTTGACCGTTTTATAGAAAACTCGTCTTTTGGCTTGAAAGTTAAAAATTTTTATACATTTTTTTTCTTTCTCGACTAAAAAATCTTTATTTTTTGAAAATTCGTCTTTTTGGTCTTAAAATTCGTAATTTCAGTATAGAAATTCATCTCTTCGGTTGAAAATTTGACGGTTTTCTTGATAATTCATTTTCTTTACTGAAAATTTATGTTTTTTACGTGAAAATCCAACTTTTGGTTTGAAAATTCATCTATTTTGTTGGAAATTCGTCTTTTTAGTAAAAAATTAAACTTCTTGATCGGAAATTCGTCTTTTTGTCAACTTTTTTGGTTTTGGAAAATTGATCTTTTTTAGTTGAAAATTTGACCGTTTTATAGAAACTTCGTCTTTTGGCTTGAAAGTTAAAAGTTTGAATACATTTTTGTTCTTTCTCGACTAAAAAATCTTTATTTTTTGAAAGTTCGTCTATTTGGTATTAAAATTCATCTCTTCGGTTGAAAATTTGACTATTTTCTTGATAATTCATTTTCTTTACTGAAAATTTATGGTTTTTAGGTGAAAATTCAACTTTTGGTCTGAAAATTCATCTATTTTGTTGGAAATTCGTCTTTTTGGTTAACTTTGTTGGTTTTGGAAAATTTATATTTTTTAGTTAAAAATTGAACTGGTTTACAGAAAAAAACATCGTTTGAGTTTAAATTTTAACAATTTGGATGACTTTTAATTTGATTTCTGTAAAAAGGGGATAAGGGGAAAGAATGTGAAGTATGTATGTTATTTTAAAAATATCCAAGCTTCTAAGACTGTCTTCCAACTCCACTCGAGACTTTGGTGACGGAATTGGGAAATTATCGGCAGGTGTCTGTCTATGACACAAAGCAGAAGATTCCTTGTCTTTTGTTCAACGGATCTAAATTCTAAAGGACGTGTCGCATCGACTCGCGGTGCGTTAAACTTTTCGCGAAAAGAAAGGAGGTCGAGTGCAATGTCGAGCGAGCTCAAAGTATGCTTACTCGAGGGCGGTTGCTCTTCAGCGAGAAGAGTCGCGAGGGCCGTATGAAGAAAACGAGAAGGTCCAGAAAAGAAGAACAAGAAGCCCTGTAGAAAAGGGGCACTGTGTCTTCCAACAACTTTTACGCAAAAAAAAAACTCAAGAGCAGAAAGGAATGTAACAGATTCCAGATAAAAGAAGGATTTACAATTCTGCTGGTTGATAAGAGCTGAGAAGTAGGCAAAAATTACAAACCGAACAGGTTCTTATACGTTCCGAACATTAGTTTCACGTTTTTCATTGTGAAGTACTGATATCCGTACCCGCATACAATGTCCCGAGTACAGTTAATTTTCGCATCAAGTTTAACTTTAGATAAATTTACAATTCAATTTGTAATCGCATTTCCAGACTTCCCAGTCGAAGTAAATAAATAAATTGTTCTTAATAATAATAATGTATTGGCACCGTGTTCCTAAGATTTCAAGTCCAATTATATTGCGAATTTTCAACGAAATAGTTGAGTTTTAAACCTAAATAGTCGAATTTTGTAAAAAACATTTGACTTTTAAATAAAGTTGGGTGTTCAAATCAAAAATACAAATTTTTGATAAGAGATGAACTTTGAACCAAGAAAAATTTTTCAGTGAGAAAGAACAAAAAAATACCATTTTTTCACTAAACCAGGGCTCGGAACGAGTTACTTTTTAGTTACTTATCTTATGAAAAGGTTACTTTTGTTTACATTTTTTGCCCGAAATGAATTAATTCATTAATCGTATTATTTAAAAACTTGTGAAAAATGTAAAAACTCAAATTTTTTCAGTAAATTTGGCACTTTAGAGCCAGGAAAATTAGGGAATAACAATAAAATAATAATTAGTTCCTATGTAAAATGTATAAAATTATTATGAATCCTGATCAAAATTGAAATTTAGCTAAAATTGCTAGTTTTTAATTTAAAATTTAAATCTTTTTTGTTGAATGTCGAACTGTGTATTAAATTTTTCGATGAGAATTTGTCTTCTTTGGTTGAAATTTCATTAAAAGTTGAACAATTTTTGTTAAAACTTAATTTTTTTGTTGAAACTTCATAATTTTCATTGAAAATTCGTCTTTTTTGGTATAAAATTAATCTTCTTGATTGAAAATCACCCTTTAGTCTAAAAGTACATCATTTTATTTGAAAATTCATCTTTTTGGTTAGAAATGTACTTATTTTGTTGAAAATTCGTCTTTTTCGGTTGAAGATTCCCCTGTTTTCGTAGAAAATTCAACTATTTGCTTGACAGATAACTTTTTTATCAAAAATCCATATTTACTGGTTGAAAATTCAACTGTTTCGTAAAAATTGATCTGTTTGGCTTAAAAACTCAACAATTTGGTTGAAAAATAACCTATTTTGTTGAAAAATCGTCCTTTTTTAATGAATTCTACTGTTTTTTATATTAAATTAAAATCTGTTTTGGTTATTATATCAACTATTACATTTTTCGTTAAAAATTCGTCTTGTTTATAGTCAGAAAAATACAACCATTTTGTTAAAAGTTGAAATACTTTCTTAAACATACATTTTTTGTTAAAGATTCATAATTTTGGTGGAAACTTGGTCTTTTTTGGTAAAAAATCTATCTTTTTTGCCAAATTATTGTTACTTTTCGGTTACTTTTTTTTAGAGAAATATGGTTACTATTTTACTGTTTTTTGAAGCTTGAGCAGTTCCGAGCCCTGCTAAGCAGTTGCATTTTCTACAGAATAGTTGAAGTTTCTATAAAATTTCTGAATTTTTAAGCCAATAATATGACTTTTATACAAAACAGTTAAATTTTTAACCGGTAAATATGAATTTTCAACAAAAAAGTTCATTATTAACCAAACAATGTAATTTTCAACCAAATAGTTGAATTTTCTACCAAACTGTTTAATTTCCAAGCTAAAAATTCAACTTTTATACAAAAAAGTTGAATTTTCAACCCAAAAATATGAGTTTTTTACAAAAAAGTCCATTTTCAACCAAATAGCTGAAGTTTCTATAAAAATGTTGAATTTTCAACCAAAAAAGATGAATTTTTAAGTAAAAAAGACAAATTCTCGACAAAACAATTTAATTTTTAACCCGAAAGTATAAATGTTCAACAAAAAAGTTAATTTTCAACTTTCAACCAAGTAGTTGAATTTTCAATAAATTAATTAAATTTTCCGCCAAAAGAGATGAATTCTAAGTCAAAATATAATAGTTTTTTTCTTTTCAGTTAAAAAAATTATATAACTTTCAACCAAAAAGATTACTTTTCTATCAAAGATGAATTTTTAATGCAAAAAGTCAAATGTTCAACAAAACAGTTGAATTTTCGACCGAAAAGTATGACTTTAACGTAATAGTTGAATTTTCAACCAAAAGCGATTATTCTTTAAACAAAAATGTAATAGTGGACTTTTCAGTTCATAAGAATTAACTTTTAACTGAAAAAGATGACTTTTCAACCAAAATATGAATTTTCTTTCCAAAAAGACAAATTTTCAACAAAATAGTGAAGTCAACCAAACAAGAAGAATTTTCAACCAAGCAGTTGCAGTTTCAACAAAAAAAGATTAAATTTCATCCAAGAGATGAATTTTCAAACCAACAAGAAATTTAAAACAAAATAATTTATTTTTGAGCCAAGAAAGATTTTTTAGTTCTGAGAGAATGAAAATTTCAACCACATTATTGAATTTTCAAGCGAAAAAGACGACTTTTCTACAAAAGTCTTGAATTTTCAGTCCAAGAATATGAGTTTTTAACCCTGAAAGTTCATTTTCAACCCAAAAAGACTAAAGAAGTTTAAATAATCATTGAAGTTCTTTTTTAATATATTAAAAACATTACGTTTGTAAAACTAAATATTTATTGTTATTAACACATTTTCTTTTTTTCTAAGTTTATAAAATCGTAGTCAAATTTTGCGAAGTATGACTTAATTCTTGAAAATATTATTGAAAAAGAAATTAAAACAGCAAATATTATTTTTCTTTGTATTGATTACCGTCAACGGAGGCTAAGCGGGGTATATGCGGGGGAAAGCGGCGCACCCTTATTTCTATATTTAAAGCGCGATATCGCTTCTTCTAGGTTTTTCAATTGAAGTTTTACCATTGTTGGTTGTAAGTCTCTATATTTTTTTCTTAAAATAAGCAAATACCGTATTCAGAAATGTAGAATCAAGGGTGTGCCGCTTAGCCCCGGCTTACGGTAGCTAGTTGTAGAAATTTTGCAAAAAAATAATCATGTAATTGCAAAGTGAAAATTGTGATAACGCGTTTAATGTGATGCAGACTGAGCAATATTTAGACGATTTGCAGTATTTATGTAGGTTGAGTTGATGCCGACAAAGTTTGTGAATTTAATCTCCGGGGCAACTTAAGTTTAGTTCGCACACGTGTTACTCGCGTGCGGAGTTGTGTTCCCACATGACGGTGATTGCACTACTGCACGTGCTGTCTAAAGCTGCCCGTATGTTGAGATTAATCGAAAAAAGCAACCATTGCAGGCTGGTTGAGATTTTTTTTTGCCTGCAGACATCCGCAACGAATTTAAGCTGAGCAGAGAATGGTTTCAATTTAATGTATTTGGTTTGCATTCGATTTCAAATTCATAAAGGGGAAAGCAATTTTTATGTTGAAAAACTGCGGCATATAGTTACATAGAGCTGGATTTTTATTTATTACGTACACTCAGAAAAAAATTTCTTGTACCAAAAACACTGTTCGGATATACATGAAAATTGGGTTGAATCAAACAAATTTTTGTTGATTCAACAAAACATTTGATTGGTACAAGAAAATTTGGTTGTTGAATCAGCCAAATCCAATGGTTAAAACAATCAACTAATTTGGTTGTGTCAACCAAATATTTTGTTGTTCATATAAAAACCGTATCCTATAGTTGAACCAACAAAAATTTTGTTGATTTAACCAAGTCGTTTTCTGAGTGTATCTATAGTAAAGATACTTTTGGACGTACTTCCTTCCGAAATCCAACTATTTTTGGTTGAAAGTTCATTCTTTTTAATTAAAAAGTTTACTATTATACTTTTTTCAGATTTATCTCGTTTGGTCACAAATTCTACTTCTTGGTCGAAAATTGAACTACTTGGTTGAAAGTGGAACTGCTTTGTTTTAAATTCATTTTATTGGCAGAACATTGAACTATTTTGTCGAAAATTCATTTCTATTTTTGTTAAAGTCTACTTTTTTTACCTGAAAGTTAACTATTCGATTTTTGCCTTGTTTTTAGTTAAAAATTCATCTATTACACTTTTCGTAAACAATTCATCTTTTTTTGTTAAAAATTCAACTAGTTGGTTGAACGTTGTACTACTTTCTTAAAAATTCATTTTATTGGTTGAAGGTTGAACTATTTTGTTAAAAAATCGTTCTTTTTTGGTTGAAACTTTTATTTTTCAGCTCAAATGTAATTACTACATTTTTGATTAAAAATTATTTGTTTTTATTTCAAAAATCAACTATTTGGTTGAAAATTTAACTGCTTGGTTGAACTACTTTCTTAAAAATTTATTTTATTGGTTGAATATTGAACTATTTTGTTGCAAAAATTTTTTTCGCAAAATAAATTTTTTTAATTAAATCTAACTACTACATTTTTTGTTAAAAATGATTCGTTTTTATTTGAAAATTCGTCTTTTTTGGTAGAAATATTTCGTTAAAAAATGAACTATTTTGTTGAAACTTGTTTTTTTTTCTAGAAAATTATTCTTTTTTTTTACCAGAAAATTTAACTATTCCATTTTTAATGGAATAATGATCGTTTTTAATTGAAAACTTAACAACTTGGTTAAAAATAAACTTCTTTTTTTGTAGAAAATTAACTTTTTTGTTGAAATTTTAACTTTTTGGTTGATAATTCAAATTTTTTATTCCAAATTTAATTGTTTTGGTTAAAATTGGTCTTTTTGGGTCGAAAATTCTATTATTGTGATAGATAATTCTACTGTTTGGTTGAAAATGAACTTTTTAATTAAAAATTGATAGTTTTGTATCGAAAATTTATATTTTTGTTTTGAAAATTGTTTTGTAGAGAATTCGCGTTTTTGGCTGGAAATTCAACAATTGGGTCAATTCTTGTTTCTCTCCTGGCTCAATAATCTTTCGTAGTTGAAAATTCAATTCTTTTTGAAATTTCGTCTTTTTCGTTTGAGAATTCCAATGTTTTTGATTTAAAATTGAAATATTTTACTGCTTGGTTCAAAGTTGGACTCCTTCATTAAAAATGCAGTTTTTTTAATTCATCATTTTCGATAAAAATTCATATCTTTTGTTGAAAATTTAACTACTTTGTTGAAAATTCGTTTTTTTTACGAAAATCAATGGTTTTAAGTAAAAATTTTACTCTTCCATTTTTGGTTGAAAACTTATCTATTTTATTTGAAAATCAACTTTTTGTTTGCAAATTTATCTGTTTTATTAAGCATTCGTCTTTTTGGATTGAAAATTCAACAATTTGGTTGAAAGTCCACTGTTTTTCGTTGAAGTTTAACCATTTTTGTTGGAAAAGTCGACTATTTTGTTGAAACTTTGATTATTGCGTTGGAAATTCAACTATTTTGTTGAAAAGTCATATTTTTTGGTAGAAAATTTAAGTGATTGTTAAACATTCGTCTTTCTGGATAGAAAGTTCGTCCTTTGGGCTGAAAATTCAACGATTTGATTACAAATTCTACTATTTTATTGAAAAGTCATATTTTTTTGGTAGAAAAGTTCTTTGTTGCAAATTTAACTGTCTTATAAAATATTCGTCTTTCTGAGTCGAAGATTCAACTATTTGGTTAAAAATGCAACGGTCTTTGGGTTGCATTTTAATCTTTTTGTCTGAAAATTAGACCATTTGGTTGAAAATTCGACTGTTTGGTTAACAATTCAAATATTTGGTTAAAAAATCAATTATTTTGTTGAAAATTCGTCTCTATTTTGCTTAAAGGTTCAAGTATTTAGTTGTAAATGCAACTGTTTGGTTAACATGTTTTTTGTTTTTTTGTTTTATTGAAATTTCCGCTATTTCCCCTCTTTTGAGAGCTAGAGCATTTCGGGCTGTGAAGTCTGAGCTATTGAAAATTCAAGCATTCTGGGAGTGGATACTTGATGGTTTACGCAGCGTTGTTCCACTTTAGAAACTGGAGTTTTGTGAAGAAAGTTGACGCGTTAATGGGAATTGGCTTTGCGACAAAGTGACACAAACAGAGTATGACAGGAGTGCAAAGTGCTGGGATCCGCGTCATCGAGGCGAGCTGAGGGGAGCGGCTCGCCCGACAAACGAGGCTTAAAACTCCCCGGGCGATCGGTTGATGCAAGAGGGACCTTTAGGCAGTTTAGGCTCAGGGGTTTCTAACCCTTCCGTTTACTTTGCCCAGATAGCCAGAGTACAAACTGCCGTACTTTTGAAGAAAGGCTCCATCTACATTTTTGATGAAAAATCATTTTTTTATATCGTTGGATTCGTAATGAAACAACGAATTCATCTGTACAAATGGTAATTAAATATTCTAATTAACTTCAGAGATAATTTGACCCTGATTACCCTAGATCTATACAGATTTTTGAGGAATCTGGAGAAATAATTTTGAAGTAAGGCTCTATATACTACTAACCGGAAAAGCCGGGAATTAACCGGAAATACAAATTCAGCCGGAAATCACCTTTAAAGTTTTAGAAAATGTGATTTTTTTATTTAAAAATTTGTAGCTATGAGGTCTCGCATACAGTGTTTTCGGAAACCTGATTGGTGAGATTAAGAATTGATTAAGAATTTTCTGCACCATTAATTTTCTAAACCAAAATTTCCAAAAAAAGTCATTTTATTTCCTGATAAAATTTGATTTTTTAATAATTGCAAATAATTCGGTGTTTTACATTTTGTTACCACACTACAATTCGTTACAAAAAAATTACTGATACCGTCTAAGATTTCTCGGAAAATTTCAAATGATTTAGATTTTATTTTAAAGGATTAATTTTAAGATTTGAAGATTTAAAAACATGTCGAAAGAGAATCTGGAAGATTTTAGACAATTTTTTTATTTTACAGTAGCTTAAAATTATTTAGCGCAAAACTGAATTATTTCCAAAGATATTTAGTAGTTTTGAAAACATTCGACAATAATTTAAATCTTGAGAAGATTTTAAAATTTTTTAAACAAAATCTAGATATCCGAAAATTTCTAAAAAGAATGTAGAAGATTTTAAATCAAAATTTTTCAATTTTGCAAAATTACAAAAGTTTAGAAAAAATTCGAAAATTTTAAGAAATCTAAAACAAAATGTAGATTTTTTTGGGTGATTCAATCCAATTCATTTAGATTATTACAATTTCACA
>CAKNYM010050808.1:0-15693 GCA_932195095.1 Andricus curvator | reverse complement strand
AAATTATTCATGATAAAATGGATTTCTGTTCTATCTTAATTTTAAAAATGTAGATTGTTAAAAATTTCGAAAAAAGAAGAAGAAACTTCTTAAGAATTTTTTAAGGTTTCAAGAGAATAAAAATATTTTCTTAAGATTTCTGAGAACATTTTTAATGGTTTTTTATTTTTTTAAATTAAGTTTTAAAGATAATTTCAAAATAAGTAAAAAAATATTTTAAAAATGTAGATTTTAATGCTTTTTTTTTTATTTTGAAAGACTTCAAAATTTGAGGAATATGTCGAGTCAGTTTTGAAGATGTTTAAAAATTCTTTTCTTGGTACAAATATAAAAAAATGCATTTTTTATGCAATTTTAAAAAAATGCAATTGTTTGTATAAAAATTAATCTGTTTTGGCTGAGGATTTAACTATTTTGTTGAAAACTTGTCATCTCCAGTTGAATTTAACTTTAGTTTGTTAAAATTTAATTTTTTTTTTGGTTGAAGATTAATCTCTTTAACTATTCCATTTTTGGTTGTAACTGGATCTTTTTTAGTAGAAAATTCACCTATTTTTTTAAAAAGTCGTCTTGTTTGGTAAAAAATTAATGTTCTTAGTTGGAAATTCATCTTCATGGTAGAATATTTTATTACTTGGTTGAAAATATTTTTGTTTAGTTTGTTGGAAATTCATATTTCCGGAATGAAAATTCAATTGTTTGGTTAAAAATTCAACTATTTTATTGAAAATGAAACTATTTCGTTGAAAAATCGTCTTTTCACAGAAAATGCATCGATTTGGTGGTAAATTAGATTATTTGGATTAAAATGAACTTTTTTATCGAAAATTAAAATTTTTTGGTTAAAAATTCAACTATT
Organism: Andricus curvator; assembly: GCA_932195095.1. Classification (NCBI taxonomy): domain Eukaryota; kingdom Metazoa; phylum Arthropoda; class Insecta; order Hymenoptera; family Cynipidae; genus Andricus; species Andricus curvator. Next base: position 14,834 of record CAKNYM010050808.1, on the reverse strand, counting down.
TTGTAGAAAATTCGTCTCTTTTGGTAAATTTTTTAACTTTTTTGGTTATAAATGTAACTGGTTGCAAAATAATCGTTTTGGTTGAAGATTCAACTATTTTGTTGAAAATTCGTATTTTTCAACAATAATTAAAAATTTGAAAATATTAAAAAGTTTTTTTTTAATTTGAGTTCAAGAATGTTGAAAGGTTTCAAAACATTTCAAATAATTTCTCAAATTTCGGAGAAGAATATAAAAGATTTTAAAGCAACAGTTTTCAATTTTGCAATATTGTTAAATTTAAGAAAAAATTCGAAAAAGTTTAAGAGACATTTAGCAGTTTTGAAAAGATTCAAAAATAATTTAAAACTTGTAAAAATTTCTCCGATGATTTTGTATACAAAATTAAGATATATTTTTTAATTTCTTTGGTATTAGCGATTGATATTGATTAATTATTATTGAAGAGTTATTTAAAAAAAACCATTATAATTTTATTTTTCAATTCTAAGCGAATTTTACATTAACTATGTTATAAACCAATGTAATTATAATTAAACTGTCATGATGAAAGATTGAAAATAGTTTTTTATAATTACTTTTCAATAATTAATCATTAATTAATCGTTAATCCCTATTTGGGAACACGTTTTGAGCACCGGAAGTTTTGAAGTGAATTCAAGACATCCAGGATTGTGTTCTGCAATCGTGGACTAAAAACTGGTAGTTTTCGAGACCTTTCCGCTGCGTTCCGGGACTGAGTCCTAAACTGCTATAGAAGTCAGTCCTAAACTGCTATAAGACTCAATCCTAAAACTATTATATGACTCAGTCCTAAACTGCTAAAGAACTCAGTCCCCATTTTTCGAATTCCATTTCTTTTTAATATAGATAGAGCCTTTTTTCAAAAGTACGGCTTCACCAGAACCATCCAATTCAGGCTGAGATTTCTCTCTTTCTGCTTTGATTTCTCATATTATCCATCCTTTCCTCTCATTTGCAAAGAGATTAACGCGCTCTCTGCGAAGACATGCCAGAGCTTCCAAGAACGACGTTGCTTTTCTTCTTACGCACCCTGGACCCTTTTTTGCCAGCATTTCGCACATACTTCTCTTTTTGCCTTTGGTTTTCAGTCGGCGCTGTTTCTTTGCAGTTGGAGCTCTCCCTCATATTTTTAGTGTGATTGCAAATTTAAAAAGATTTCAAGTCACGACGGTTATTTCTTTTTTATTTTTGAGGTGGAGAGATCGGGACGAGAAGATGCTGTCCAATCACATTTTCGTCAAAAGTGAACTTCAGGAATTTTGCAGGGGATAATGTATTTATTGAATAAATTGGTCTCAAGGTTGGCTGCTTCAACTTTAGAGCGACTTTCAGACATGGAGAAACTTTTTATACTATTGGCTAAAATTGCAGACTTCACACTCTTGCCCCTTTTCCTTTTTTTAAAGAGAATTTCTCTTTTTTTCCCGTATTTTTAAGAATTGTTTTCTTGAAAGTTAATTCTTTTTATTTGAAAAGTGTACTATTATATTTTTGATTCAGATTTCATCTCTTTCAGTTGCAAATTAAATTTTTTTTAAATATTCTACTATTTGGTCTAAAAGTAACCGTTTTGGTCAAAAATTCAACTGTTTGGTTGAACATTCGTCTTTTTTGGCTTGACAATTTAACATTTACGTTGATATTTTTTTTAGTGACTAAATAATCTTCCTTGGTTGAAAATTCAACTCTCTTGTTAAAAATTAGTTTTTTTTGCTGTGAAAATTCATCTCTTTGGTAGAAATTCCACCTTTTTTTGTTCAAAATGCAACTGTTTGGTTAAAAATTAATCTTTTTTTCGTTGAGAATTTAACTATTTTATTAAAAATTCATCTTTTTTGATTGAATTCAACTGATTTTTATATAAAATTGAAATATTTCTTGGTTAAGTATCAACTACTTTATTTTTTCATAGTTAATTTTTATTGGTTGAAAAATTAATTACCTGGTTGAAAGTGGAACCAGTTTGTTTTATTATTTTTCTTGAAGATTCATCTTTGGTTAAAATTTTTTGTAAAAATTTAATCTTTTTTGGTTAAAAATGTAACTGGTTTGGTTGAATATTCAACTATTTGGTTAAAAATTCATCTTTCGTCCTTGACAATGAACCTTTCTGTTAAAAAATCATGTTTTCGGGGTTAAAAGTCCAATTTTTCTCTAAAACAATCTCCTATTATTCCTCTATTTTCGTGAAAAATCATCACATTTCCCCTGTTTTCAGAGAATATTGGGCTGTGAAGTCTGTAATTGGACTTTTTTTTACTGTTTATCATCCATATTTCGAAAGTAAAAATTTGTATTTTTATGTGAAGATCAGAATTTTTTTTATTGTTAAGAATTGAAATACTTTGTTTGAATTAATTTTTGTTTTGGCTGAAGATTCATAATTTTTATTAAAAATTCCTTTATTTGGTTGAAAATTTAACTATTTTTTTGAAGATTCGTTGTGAACTTAAACCTTTTCACTTTCGGTTAAAAATTCATCTTTCTTATTTAAATATTCAACTACCTGGTTGAAAGTTGAACCTCTTTGTAAAAAATGCTTTTTTTTTTAAATTCGCCTTTGATTAAAAATTCATCTCTTTGTGTAAAAATGTATTCTCTTTCGGCTTAAAATCTAACAATTTTGTTCGAAGATTCAACTATTAATTTGGTTGAAAATTCATTTATTTGGTCGAAAATGTAACTATTTATTGAAGATTTGTTGTTGTTTTTTTTTGTGAAAATCAATTTTTTAACTGAAAATTTAACCTTTCCATTTCTTGTTAAAAATTCAACTACCTTTTTGAAAGTTAAACTACTTTGTAAACAATTCATTTTTTTGGTTTTAGATTCGTCTCTGGTTGACAATTCATCTCTTTGGGTAAAAATTTAATCTTATTTGTATAAAAATCTATCTGTTTTGTTTGAAGATTCAACTATTTTGTTGAAAATTCTCTTTTTTGGTTAAATTCGACTGTTTTTTTATTTAAAATTGAAATCTTTTTTGTTGAAAATTCAACTACTTGGTTGAAAGTTGAACCCGTACTTTTTTATAAATTAATTTTTTTGGTTGAATATTCATCATTTTGGTTCAAAATGCATTTATCTAGTTGAAAATTTAACTAATTTGTTGAAGACTCGTTGTGTTTTTGGGGCGAAAATCACCTTTTTGAACTGAAAATTCAACTATTTGTTGAAAATTCGTCTTTTTTGATCAACAGTTAATTTTCTTGATTAAAAATTTGTCTTGTTTTATTTTAAAATTCATCTTTTTCGGAAAAAGTCATCTTTCTTGTTTAAAAATAAAGTTTTTTGTTCAAAATTAATCTTTTGAGGTTGAAAAGTCTATTATCATATTTTTGGTTCAGAATTCATCTCTCTTGTTTAAAAATTCTACTATTGCTTGAAAATTGAATTATTGTTGAAAAATCAACCTTATTGGTTGAAAATGAAATTTTTTATTTAAAATTCATCTTCTTTGGTAGATTTTTTTTTAAATTGAAAATTCAACTATTTTGTTGAATATGTGATATATTTTGACCTGATATCTTAAGCTTTTTATGTTGAATTCAATATGGTACATTGTTTGAATTATAGATAAAAGATAAATGTCAGTTTCTAGCTCAAAAAATTTTAAAGTATCTTCGTAAACTTCTTACTGTCAAGGATCAGAAAGAACTCACGAATGGAAGCTTGTCATTCCTCCTAATACTTTCTGCCAACGTTTTTTGCTTTTTTTTTGCCTTTTCGATCCATACTGCTTCCTCTGGATGGAACTTTAATCCTCGAACGATTCGAAGGACCCGTCAATCTTGTTCGACGTTATCTTACCGAATGCCTCGCCGAATGCGACTTGAAGGGTTTGTGCGTATACTGATAATACGGTGCCATCCTTTCGACGTCTCTTTTATTTCCTCTCGAGTTCATTTTTCACTGCAATCTACCTCCTCCAAGTATTAAATTTCTACTCAAGACCTTTTAATTTAACCTGCTATTAATAAATCAAGGAAGAAAACTCGCAGACTTTACAGTCTTTCCCCTATTTCCCTTTTTTTTTAATGAATTCCTCTTTTTACCATGTTTTCAAGAAACTTCCCTTTTTTCCACTTGTTCTCGTTTTTTCGCTTAAATTCGAAATGAATTTGTATGTAGAACCCAATCAGAAAAACCCACTATTTTTGGTTGAACGTTAATTCTTTTTAATTGAAAAATCTACTAATTATATTTTTGTTTCAGAATTCCTCTCTTTTAGTTCAAAGTTCTATTTGGTTGAAAATTAATTATTTTGTTAAAAAATCTTCTTTTTTGGTCGTAATTTCCACTACTTGGTCGAACGTTGAACTACTTTAAAAAAATTTAATTTTATTGGTCGAAGATTGAACTGAAAATTCAACTATTTGTTGAAAATTCGTCTTTTTTTATAAAAAATTGATCTTCTTTATTAAAAATTCATATCATCGGGTTAAAGATTCCACTTTTTTGTAGAAAGTTCGTCTGGTTTAAAAATTCATCTTTTTCGGAAAAAGTCATAATTCTTATTTAAAAATGAACTTTTTTTGTTCAAAATTAATCTTCTCATGTTGAAAAGTTTCCACTTGTTCTGGTTTTTTTGCTTAAATGTGAAATGAATTAGTAGAACCTAATCAAAAAATCCAACTGTTTTTGGGTGAACGTTAATTCTTTTTAATTGAAAAGTCTATTAATTATATTTTTCTTTCAGAATTCATCTCTTTTAGTTAAAAATTCTATTTGGTTGAAAATTTAATTATTTTGTTAAAAAATCATCTTTTTTGGTCGTAATTTTCACTACTTGGTCGAACGTTGAACTACTTTGTTAAAAATTTTATTTTATTGGTTGAAGATTAAACTAATTGGTTAAACATTTTTTTGGTTGAAAATTGATATATTTTGTTAAAAATTTGTCCATTTCGGCAGAAAATTAATCCTATTTGTTGAAAATTGATCGTTATTAATTCAAAATTCAACTAGCTGCTCAAAAATGATTTTTTTTTTTTTGAAAATTCGTATTTTGGGTTAAAAATTCTATTATTTTGGTAGAAAATACAATTGTTTGGTTAAAAATAACCTTTTTGGTTGAGAATTAATCTTTTTTGGTTGATTTCAACTTTTTTTCATTTAAAATTAAAGTGTTTGTTGTTGTTGAAGTATCGACTAATATTACATTTTTCGTTCAGAATTCCTCTTTTTTGATTGAAAATTCAAGTACTTGTTTCGAAATTGAACTCCTTTGTTAAAAATTCATTTTTTTGGTGGAAGATTCATCATTTCAGTTTAAAATTCTTCTCTCTGGTTGAATTTAACTATTTTGTTCAAAATTCGTCTTCTTTGGTTGAAGATTCATCATTTTAAGCATTCCTTTTGTGGTTGCAAATTTGTCTTTTTTATTTGAAAATGCAAGTATTTGGTCGAAAATTGATCATTTTAGTTGAAAATTCGTCTTTGAGGAAAGAAAATTCGTCTTTTTGAATTGAAAATTCAACTGTCTTCTAAGAAATTCGACTTTTTGGCATGGAAATTAAACTATTTAATTTACAATACAACTGTGTTTGGTTGATTTTTTTTATTTGGTTAAAAATTTATCTTTGTAATTTGAAAATTCAACTATTTTGTTGAGAATTCGTTTTTTTGCTTGAAAGTTTAATTGCTTGGTTGATCATTATTTTTTTTTTCATTTAAATATTTTGGTTGAAAATTAAACTGTGTTGTTAAAAATGCAACATATTTCGCCTTAAAATCTTAAGCATCTTGTATTGAATTTAATATGGCAGCTATATATTCATTTGATTTGAGAGAATTTATTCCCTTATATTTCCTATTATCCCCCTATTTTCGTGAAAAATCACCCTATTACCTTTTTTTGAAAGCATTTTGGGCTGTGAAATCTGAACTCGCATCAGCTCAGGTTAACAACATTTCTTTTAACTCGATTAAATTGAAAGAATTATTTCGAGCATCTGATTTATATGCTTTCCTCCTATTTCCGTTTGTTGGAGAAACTTCAGAGACAAATGTGAGAGTTGTTGACGATCTTTTTATGCACATTTTTCATATTTTTCTGAAGCTATCGGAGTTCTCGAGCAGGATATTCATTCTTTTATTATACAGATTTGAAAAAGAGCGTACACCCCATCTCTTGTCGTATTATATGTTAGTACGATATTTTACCTGACTGATGTGTAGAATTCACATATTTAGAGATGTAAATTTATTTTTTCCAATACGCACGCGGAAAATGCGACTTTGTTGGCCAGTTTAGAGACAGCAAAATGACCGATTTCTCGATCATTGTCCGCGGAAATGGGAAAAGAAGAGCAAATCGTTGAGAAATGTAAACAGCCTGGGTAAAGTACTTTGCCCACGTTTTTCTGAAATGAATCATTAAATAAGAATAATTATTTTTTCATGTACCTATCCCTGTGACAGATCATCGTTTCATGTACCTATCCCTGTGACGAATCATCGTTTCATGTTCCTATCCCTGTGATAAATCATCGTTTCATGTACCTGTCCCTGTGACGAATCATCGTTTCATGTACCTATCCCTGTGACGAATCATCGTTTCATGTACCTATCCCTGTGACGAATCATCGTTTCATGTACCTATCCCTGTGACGAATCATCGTTTCATGTACCTATCCCTGTGACAAACTATCCTGTGCAACTAGTGGCCAGAATAGGTAACTTCGAATGAGTGTAAAAATGAGTTGCACAATATACTATATTTTCTTTGCTTGAATTGTATTATTTGTATTATTTCCCATTGAATCGCGGATTAAATTTTAATGAATTTTTATTAATAATTTATATTTTCACATGAAATATTACCCTATTTCATTTTACATGGCTGAAAGTTAAATTTTAATAAAATGCCGTAATGTTCTCGGTTTATCGAACTAAATTATGTAAAATCTAACAAATGAATATTGTCCGTGTAGGCTGACAGTTACTATCGTTACTAATATGAGCTACGTACGAGTACTCATAACCAACAAACCATTTTTTCAGTGCATTCTACTCTCTTTGGCGATACTTGAGAGACAAATGTGAGAGTTGTTTATGATCTTTCTATGCACATTTTTCATATTTTTCTGAAGCTATCGGAGTTCTCTCGACCAGGATATTCATTCCTTTATTACACAGATTTGAAAAAGAGCGTCCACCCATTTCTTGTCGAGATGGGCCTGAAGAATCATTTCTCATCTTGCACCACATGCTTCCGCCATTCGCGACACGCGAACTATGGAAATAAAAAATGAAAGAAGAATAGCAGCAAGTCATTAAAACTTTCAGCACGTCGTAAGCGACACTCATGAGATACGAGTCCGATCGTGTCTCAATTGAAGAACTTATCACGAATCGAAAGACTGTATAGTGATATGTATAATAACGACTCGTTCGAGCTTCCGTAGACGGGACAGTAAATTTGGTAATCCTTTTAAGTCCTTCCTTCATGCTGGGTCCCTCGAATCGAATTTATAACGAGGAACCACTTTTGCTTAAATTAACTTCAGAACTTTGTCAGTGAGCCTACTCCTTATTAACCTTGGAGCCAAGTTGGGGCATCAAGCATAAGGAAGCACAAGTCCTACGCGAGACGAATAAGCCTTAGCTTCCCATCATTGATCTAATTAGCAAGTCTACGATCTCAGATACTTCGTCATTGACAATGTAAATTTTCTTAGATACATATATACATTTCTGTGAAGCTTAGCTTAATTTAGTTTATAATTTAAGCCAGGTCTAGATAATTTATGTCAGTATTTCCTTTATAAGTACGATTATACCAATCCGTAGACTTTACACTCTTTCCCCTACTCAGCTGAAAGTTAATTCTTTTCATATAATTCAAAATTTAACTATTCAATTTTGTATTGAGAATTCATATTTTTTGGTTGAAAATTGAAATATTTGGCTGAAAATTGATCTACTTTGTTAAAAAATCATTTTATTGGTTGAATTCTTAACCTTTTTGTGGAAAATTCTGTTTTTTTGTTGTAGTTGAAAATCAACTGTTTGAACTTGAAATTTAACTGTTCCATTTTTGGTTAAAAGTGGATCGTGTTTGGTTTAAAATTCAACCATTTGGTTGAAAAATAACTTTTTTGTTGGAAATTAAATTGTATGGTAGAAAGTTCATCTCTTTGCCTAAAAATTAAACTGTTTTGTTCAAAATTCGTTTTTTTGGGTTGAAAATTCCATCATATCTGAAAGAAAATTAAACTTTTTGGTTGAAAGTTAACTTTTTAGTTAAAACATTATTATTTTCCGAGGTAATTCGCCTTTTTCGCTTTCACAATTCTACAATTTGGTTGAAATTTTGTTTCTCACTTGACTAAAATCTTCCTTGGTTGTTTAGCATTAAATCGTATTCGTAACGATATTTTTTTGATTATGTAATAATTACTTTTCCGTGCAGAAAATTCATTTTTTTGGTTTGAAAATTCATCTCTTTTGGTTGAAAATGAACATTTCTGTTAAAAATTCATCAGTTTGGGTATAAAAGTCAATTTTATTCTAAAAAATTGGATTTTTTAAAAGAATTTATTCCCTTATTATTCTCCTATTTTCGTGAAAAATCACCATATTTCCCCTGTTTTGAGATCATTTTGGGGTGTGAAGTATTATATGTATTTTTTATGTATAGATTGGGAATTTTGTTCTTGTTAAATAGTGAACTACTTTGTTTAAATTAATTTTGTTGTTGTTCAAAATGTAACTATTTTGTTTGAAAATTTGTCTGTTTTTACAGAAAATTAATTTTCTTGGTCAAAAACTAATTTTTTTAATAAAAATTAATCTGTTTTGGTTGCAGATTCAACTATTTTGTTGAAAATTCGTCTTTTTTGGTTGAAGTAAACTTTTTTTGATTTTTTAAAAATGTTTTTCTAATGGAATATCAACTATTACATTTTTCGTTGAAAATCATCTTTTTTGTTTAGAAATTTAATTATTTGGTTGAAAATTCAACTATTTCATTGTAAATATAAATGTTTGGTTGATAATTGATGTTATTGTTGTTGAAAATTTAATTATTTTGTTGAAAATTTAACTATTTTGTTGAAAATGTAATTATTTTGTTGAAAATTAAACTATTTTTTAAAGTCATTTGTTGTTGGGTCTCAAATTATGTAGTATTTTGTGGTTGTTGAAAGTTCAAGTATTTGATTGAAAAATCATGTTTCTTGGTTGAAAATGCATCTTTTTCGGGTTTAAAAGATAACTCTTTTCTAAAAAAATTCGACTTTTTAGCTTCAAAACTAAACTCTTTCGTTGAAAATTTCACTATTTTGTTGAAAATGCAATATATTTTTACTTTGAATCTGAAGTGTTTTATATTGAATTCAATGTGATACCTATACATCAATTTTATTTAAAAGAATTTACTCCCCTATTGTCATGAAAAATCAACCTATTTCACCTGTTTTGAGACAGTTTTTGTCTCTGAAGTCTGCAATTTAATTTATCACCGTAAATATTTGATTTTCATTTCTGTTGCAGAAGGGTCAATATTCAATTGTTGGAGTATGCTCTATGGTTGACGTCGGATGAAAGGAAGCATCAGCGAACACGATTTTGTAAGTTTTTGTTTATGTTTCTATCAAGTAGATTAAATTATTTTGTGAACGTTTGGGACTAGCAATTTTTGAAATTACGATTGCACGCTACATGGTAAAAAATAATATAAACAGATTGCTTCACTCAATGACAAAACATAACTAAACTAAAGAATTGTATTTTTATTTGAGATATAGCTTTTTATCTTATGGCATGGATATTCCGTTTTCTCAATTTTACCAAAATTTTGTTTACTACACTTAGAAAAAGGTTTGTTTAAATCAAACAAATTCTTTCTTTGATATAGGGACAAACAAATATTTTGTTGAATTAAAGAAATATATGTTCGCTTCAAACAAATTTTATTTGATTCAAACAAATTCTATCTTTGTTATAGGGTCAAACAAATGTTTGTTTGATTCAAAGAAACATTTTACTGAGTGTATAAATTGATGAGAACCCATTGGTATCAAATTTTAGACAATCACGATAAATAAATTTTCAAAGCTATTTTAGTAGTGTAGCAATTCAGATTGCTCACGCAAAGAAAAGGTTTGATAGAATGTAAGTTTTCCAAATTTGCAAACAGAAAATTCTGTAAGTCAGTCAAATTTTTTTCCGTGCAGTATACTACAGAGTTCGCAATGTGAAAACAATAATTTTCACGACCTGCATTAATATTCAGCTGATGCATAAGCTGTTTACTCAGCAAATGTCAGTTCAAGAATTTACTTGATTTTTCATTCTTAATGTTGAAGCATTCCCGGAAACAGAATGGAAACTACAAACGAGAAAGTCACTGGCATACAATGTCTGTTTTCGTTTTTTCCCCTTATTACGTGTGCATTCTGTTTAGCGGGAAATGTACACAAAAATAAATGACTCGTTGTTAGCATTAGTCAGACAACACAGATTTCAATAATTCCTAAAGTGGAAGCGGCTACCATTTGGAATCGTAAACGCGTTCATCTCGAACATTTCGCAGCGCTCAGCAACCATTCCTCAATGTATATTGCATCGATCCGGAGGAAAAATAATGGCAATAACAGTAATGCTGGCTGCGTGTGGCACTCATATTGAGACCTTTCACGTCGACACAAATCGATTTTGTTGGAAAGAGACTGGGTTATGAAGTTGTCGAGAAAAACTTGAGAATCTGTAATAGACATGCACGCATAAATGTATATTCCATGGATGCGTATGCAGCGCAATCGACTAAATTCACATTCCTATGTGCATGTGAAATTCGAATCCAATTGTTGTGGAAATTTAACTTCTACCATCAAACAAATGTACCTGATGTTCTGAACGTTCAGATGAACGAAATATTTTTTCCCTATTCTATTTTATCTACAAATATTGTTCCAACTACAATTTAAAATAATGCACTGTAAGTCTTTTTTGTAATCAATAATTTGCAATATAAATAAATTAGCATTGTAGCATTGTTTCTAGTTTAAAAGTCATCAGTAAAAAATTTCGTTCATTTGAACGTCCTGAACTTCAAGCACATATCAAACAACAAGAATTGGATCCACACGGAAAAAAATTATTGAGTACGAGAGAATCTAGAATATTATATTAAATTCAAGGAATGTGTTCGCTTAGATTAGGTAAAACGTTTCGTTACTTTATATAAACATTATCCTTTTGCGGAAAACTTCACCTAAGCTAACAGCCAAATAATTCGGTTTCTGTAAAAAATATTTTCACGTGCTTATTTATTTCGGCAGATTGTGTATAATTTTATTATCTTTAAATCTTCTTTAAGGAAAACATTTAGTTTATAAATTTAGAGTATCCAGTTTTTCGTCTGGTATCCAGTAAATTAATATCCCTCAATTCGGCATAATGCGTTTATACAAAATGCCTGTAAATTATTGAAAGGATATGAAAGGCTATTTCCAGCGTAACGATCGATCCTCTTTTGTAACTAACACAATGACATCTCCTTCTGCCGGAGAATTATTATAGTGATTGAACCAGGGTGGGCGTAGGTCAAGGAAAAGTCCGGGAATTTTATTGGTCAGGGAAAGTCAGGGAATTTGCAAAAAATCTTGCAAAAGTCAGGGAATTTCTATAAAACGCACTTTAAATAACTGTCAATGATAATTATTTCAATTTTTGAATTTTAATTTGGAATTGTTTTATTTAGTTCTTTGAATATTATTGGTCAGGGAAAAATCAGGGAATTTTGAAAATGAAGTTTTGTGGTCATCCTGATATAATACCTTTGTTAGTAATTTATTTTCCTTATATTTACATTTTTTTTTGCAGTTGCTTCCACCTTTTTGGTTAAAAATTCGTCGTTTTGGATTGAAAATACAACTATTATGGTAGAAAATTAACTTTTTGTTGAAAATTCCTATTTTGGTGTTGAAAATTCGACTAAAACCTTTTTGGGTCGAAAATTCAACTGGTTTTTGAAAATTCGTATTTTTAGTTTTTTAAATATTTTTTAAATAAAAATGCAACTGTTTGGCGAGCTGTTTGGTTGAAAATGAATCTTCTTTGGTTATAAATTCAACTATTTAGGTACAAATTCAACTATTTTGTTCAAAATTTAAGTATTTTGTTGAAAATTCAACTCGTTGGTTGAAAATTTAACTATTTTTTTGGAAATTCATTTTTTTGTTGTTTAATCATCTTTTATTTAAAATACCATTTTGTTGAAAATTCAACTATTATCTTGAAAATTCGTCTCTTTTGCTTTGAAGTTCAACTATTTGGTTGTAAATGCAACTGATTGGCTAAAAATTAATTTCTTTTGTTGAAAATTCAACTTTTTGGTTGAAGTTTAATCTTTTTTGCTTGAAAATTTGTTTGAAAACTCATTTTTGTAGCTATAAAATTAAAATGTTTGATTAAAAATTGAACTATTTTGTTTAATTTGCAAATTTAAATTGCAAACTCATCTTTTATGGTCGAAAACTAATCTTCTTTGTTTGAAATCTCTTTTTTGGTTAAAATGCAACGGTTTGTATGAAAATGAACTTTTTTGTTGAAAATACATATTTTCAGTTTGAAAATCGGACTATTTTGTTGAAAATTCATATTTTCGGGTTGAAAATTAGACTATTTTGATGAAAATTCGGGTTTTAAAAATTGAAGATCAACTTTTTTACTGAAAATTTAACTTGTCCACTTTTTGTTGAAAATTGACCTTTTTTAGATGAAAATTCAACTATTTGATTGAAAATTCATGTATTTTGTACAAAATTCTTTTTTTTTGGTAGAAAATTGATCTTGGTAGAAAATTCTTCTTTTTGGTTTTAAAATTCATCTCTTTTGGTGAAAATTTAAGCATTTTTTTTGTAAAAATTAAACTCTTTGGTTCAAAATTTTAACTATTTTGTTGAAAATTCGTTTTTTGTTGTTGAATTATCAACTAATAGATTTTTTCTTAAGAATACATATTTTGGCGAAAATTCAACTGCCTTCAAAAAAATTCGTCTTTTTGGGTTGAAAATTAAACTATGTGGTTGAAAATGCAACTGTTTTTGTTTGAAGCCTAATCTCTTTTTTTTGTTTATTAAAAATTTGACCTTTTGGTTCAAAATTCAACTATTTTGGTAAAAATTTGTCCTTTCTGCTTTGAAGCTCAACTATTTGGATGTAAATGCAACTGATCGGTAAAATTTTTCTTTTTTTTTGGAAATTCATCTTTTTGGTTGAAAACTCAACTGGTTTTGGTTGAACTTTAATATTTTTTCTTTGAAAATTTGGGTAAAAATTACGAAGTGTCTCGTCGTCCTGAATTTTTGGGATGACTAGTCCATCCCCTTTTCCAACTCACCAATTTTTTGGGACGACTAGATGCAGGTACAGCCTAAAAATTAATCTTGTCTAATAGAAAATTGAATTCTTTGGTTAAAAATTCAACTATTTTGTTGAAAATTCGTTTTTTTTTATTGCAAATGCATCTTCTTTGGTAGACAAGTGATTTTTTTGGTTGAAATGAAAAATTAAATTTTAAATTTTGTTGGTTTGTTCCGTTAATAAAAGATTCTATATTAAAAATATTATAAAGTTAAAATGTTGGACTTTCAATATTAATGATCAAGGAAAAGTCAGTGAATTTTGAAAAATAATTTTTTCGGCCTCCCTGTTTATAACTATAAGAACGAGTTTCCCTTAACAACAGTTTGAATACCAATTACCTCACAAATACCAGACTGGAAAAAACGCTTTGTTTAAAACAAGAATAACTTGAGCTATATTCCAAGTTCACCTGTACAATTTAATAAGTACAATTTCTTTTGGTAAGAAGGTAACCTGCACACGCACATGTGAACGGAAATCGACTTTCACTCGCCAATTCCAATAACTCACTCAAGGAATTAATTGTGAACTGAAGCAGTAAATACAACTAAACACCTACTTCAATCAGTGAAAGAGAATAATAAGATTTATTTTATTTATATAAAAAGTCTAATTAACCACACATGATTTAATAAGAAGTAATGATTCGTTCCAGCAATTCTTCGCAATATGATTTTACGTTAACACCAAGTGGAGAAGACTTGCAATTTTTTGCCCACATATATGCATTTGTGTGTGTACGGTGTATAATGGGTTTATCTCTTACTTCCTCTCGCAGGAGATACACTCATCATCTCGAGTCACTGATTATTCTATTTCGGAACGACGATAAATTAAACCCATCTTGAGTATTTGTCGTGGGCGTCTATTTAATAGACTGGCATTCGCGAAAGGCTGGCCAAGACTATTTTGGGACTACACGTGTATAGTTCGTCGGGCAAGTGTAAATTTCAAGTAGGAAATACAAAAAGAGTGTAAACGTAAAGCGCCATCTTCTTGTAGTGTACGACTAAGAATTCGTTGACAGCGGCTAATAAATGGGTCTTTCATTTTGGCCGCGGCGTGATTTATCACCTCGCTATGATTGTTCTGATTGATTTGATTATTAAAAAGAACTGCTGACCTTCGAGATATAGCGGTTTTATAAATCACTGGAAACTTGTATGAGTATCAGCAAGAGTTTTGTAATATTTAATTGAAAACGAATACTTAAGTTCCTAATTTGTGTTTCTTCAAAAAAGATTTATCAATCTGGATTTGGCATGGAAAACCTGGAAATCATTATCGAGATAGCTCTCAAGAATAATATATTTTCAAATTTGATTTTGAAATTGTTTATTCCGTTTATAAAAGATTCAGGTCCCGGAAGCTGGAATTACAACATTGTCATATCGATATGGGCACTATGCCATAATTTAGTGCCTATTTAGTGC
>CAKNYM010050807.1:211199-221295 GCA_932195095.1 Andricus curvator | reverse complement strand
TATATATGCACTGCACGCATTCTATACACGATTTATAAATAGATTAGCTCCAAACTTTCGACAACAAAAATGATGTGAAACGTCGATCGATTTGAAAAGGAAAAAATTATTTTATATATGATTATTGCACTTAATTTACGATTATTCTTACACAATTGCACGCACAGAGCCTTACACATATGATCGCACTTTAAATAAGTATTAGAAGATTAATACATTTTAGTTGAAATGTACAAAGTTAAATACCTAATTAAAAAATGGAATATTCCAAACTCATCAACTGCAATTCTAAATGTTTTAACTTGAGCAATTTTTAATTTTTTTAAATTTTTACTTGAAAATTTAACTATTGTTGAAACTTTTTTTTGTTGCAAATTAATTTTTTTAAACTCACAATTGAACTATTCCATTTGTGTTTGAAAATTGATCTTTTTTAGTTGGAAATTCCACTATTTGGTTGCATGTTCAAATTTCGTTCAAAAGTTATATTTTCGGGCAGAAAGTTGGTTAAAAATGTAACTATTTGGTTGAAAATATATTTATTTGGTTAAAAAGCTGTCTTTTTAGTTGAGAATCAAACTACTTCGTTAAAAATGCACTTTTTCAAACTGAAAATTGCAATTTTTGATTGAAAATTATTTTTTGTATTGAAAACTTATATTTTTGAGTTAAAAATTCGAGTGTATTATAGAAAGTACATTTTTGGCACGAAAATTCAATAAATAGGTAGAAAATTGGTTTTTTCATTTGAAAATTAGTTTCTTGAAATGAAAATGTAGCAATTCCATTTTTGGTTCAAAGTTGATCTTTTTTATTTTGAAAATTCAAATATTTGGTTAAAAATTTATGTAATCTGTTAAAAATTCGTCCTTTTTTTGTAGGAAAATAATCTTCTTGCTTTAAAATTCGACATTTTGAATACAATTTTTTTTTCATTGGCTAAAAAATCTTTTTTGGTTGAAAACTCAACTCTTGTTGAAAATTCGTGTTTTTGGGTTAAAGATTCAACTGTTTTGTAGAAAATTTGAATTTTCTCTGGAAAATTCAATAGTTTGGTGATTTTTTAACAACTTTGTTAAAAATTCATTTCTTAGTTAAAAATTCATCATTTTAGTTAATGTTTTTTATTGTTTGTTAAAAAGTAGGGTTTTTAACTAACAATTGTAATGTTTGGTTGGAAATTAACTTCTTCATTAATAATTCATATTTTCGTGTTGAAAAATCAACTGCATTGTAGAAAATTTAACAATTTGGGAGAAAATTCAGTTTTTTCAATTGAAAATTAATTTTTTGAAACGAAAACATAACTAGTCGATTTTTGGTTGAAAACTTTTGTTCTTAATTCAACAATTCAACTATTTTGTTCAAAAATTATCTTACTCGTTAAAAATTTAATATTGCAAAAGTTAAAAATAAATTTCTGGCTCAGTTACAATTTTTAATTTTTTTAAATTTTTACTTGAAAATTTAACCATTGTTGAAACTTTTTTTTGTTGCAAATTAATTTTTTTTAACTCACAATTGAACTATTCCATTTTTGTTTGAAAATTGATCTTTTTTAGTTGGAAATTCCACTATTTGGTTGCATGTTCAAATTTCGTTCAAAAGTTATATTTTTGGGCAGAAAGTTAGTTAAAAATGTAACTATTTGGTTGAAAATATATTTATTTTGTTAAAAAGCTGTCTTTTTCGTTGAAAATCAAACTACTTTGTTAAAAATGCACTTTTTCAAATTGAAAATTGCAATTTTTGATTGAAAATTATTTTTTGCATTGAAAGCTTATATTTTTGAGTTAAAAATTCGAGTGTATTATAGAAAGTACTTTTTTTGGCACGAAAATTCAATAAATAGGTAAAAAATGGGGTTTTTCATTTGAAAATTAGTTTCTTGAAATGAAAATGTAGCAATTCCATTTTTGGTTCAAAGCTGATCTTTTTTATTTTGAAAATTCAAATATTTGGTTAAAAATTTATGTAATCTGTTAAAAGTTCGTCCTTTTTTGTAGGAAAATAATCTTCTTGCTTTAAAATACGACATTTTGAATACATTTTTTTTTTTCATTGGCTAAAAAATCTTTTTTGGTTGAAAACTCAACTCTTGTTGAAAATTCGTGTTTTTGGGTTAAAGATTCAACTGTTTTGTAGAAAATTTGAATTTTCTCTGGAAAATTCAATATTTTGGTGATTTTTTAACAACTTTGTTAAAAATTCATTTCTTAGTTAAAAATTCATCATTTTAGTTAATGTTTTTTATTGTTTGTTAAAAAGTAGTTTTTTTAACTAACAATTGTAATGTTTGGTTGGAAATTAACTTCTTCATTATTAATTCATATTTTCGTGTTGAAAAATCAACTGCATTGTAGAAAATTCAACAATTTGGGAGAAAATTCAGTTTTTTCAATTGAAAATTAATTTTTAAAACGAAAACATAACTAGTCGATTTTTGGTTGAAAACTTTTGTTCTTAATTCAACAATTCAACTATTTTGTTCAAAAATTATCTCACTCGTTGATAATTTAAAATTGCGAAAGTTAAAAATAAATTTCTTGCTCAGTTACAATTTTTTTGAAAATGTGCAAAACCTGTTTTTTTATTGAGTCATATGCACACATTTAAAAAAATTGAATATGTCGAAACTGAAATTTATTCAGCTTGAACCAAAGAAACATTTTTTATTTTTATTTTTCGTAAAAAAATGTTTGTCGTGAATTAGGATTTTTGGGATTTCATATATTTTTTTGCGATTTTCGAACGTTATAAACACCACGAAAAAAATGTTTCCCATGGATAAAAAATAATAACATGTTTCTTTGGTTCAAGGTGACTCCATTTCAGGTTCGAATCAATCCAAAAAACATGTTTTTGTAGATTTTCCAACAATTTTCAAGAAGGCAAATTTTTTTTCAATTAAAAAATATTGTTTAATTGTAAATTTAAGAAAGAGAATAGAAGATATTAACTGATTTCAATTGTTTTAAATTTAGATTGAAAGTGTTAATTATAGTAAGGATTATATGACAAATCTTGGGAAGAAATATTTATGAGAACGATGTCAAACATATCAAAATTGTGTATTTAACCAGTTTTATTTTTTCCCGGACTTTTTTATTTCACTCTGGATGGGTTTCCAACGATCTAAGTATATCCAATTTTTAAAAATAAATCTTTAATGGCAGAAATCATTGAAAAATCATTAAAAGTTATTTAAAAATGTAACGTTTCTTAAGAAAAAGTTGTTTGTTCTTTTCGACATATGAAAATAAATGTTTAATCTTTCCCCTATTTTCCCCTTTTTCGTGCGAAAACAACCCTATTTCCCCTTTTTTGAACTCCTTTTATGCTGTGATCCCTGTAATATCATAGATCGCGATATCATAGTAGTATGGTAGATTTTATGGTTGTTGAAAATCTGAAAAAAAAATTAGAAAATATATTTTTTTTCATGGAATGGTAGTAATTTCTATAAATATCAATGTGAAAAGGTTGAAAAAATTATTACTACGTGAAAATTTGAAATTAATTTGAACTCAAATTTTATTACAAATTATTTTTTGATTATTGGTTCAAAAAATGATATGTCGAAAGCATGTATTATTCTACTAAAAAAAAATTCTTCCAAATAATATAATATTTGAACCTAGGTGGCTTAATCAATTACGATCCTAATCAATTTTAGTGTTATAATAAATTAAAAATATCATAAGCAGAAAATTCCATAGTAGAAATAATGTAAAAAAAGTATTCTTTTTATATATAATTGTTCAGAATATTTTTAAATTCTGAAAATTTTGTACAAAACAAAAAAACAGTATTGAAGTATAAAGTAGAGTTATTCACTACTATGTTGATTTATAATAATTATATCAACTGATGATATTTTTTTAATATAATATAGGTTTCTGAATTTTTATTTCAGATTCTGATACAATTTTTGTCCTCATTCGAAATTTGTTGAAAAATTAAGAGAAGTTCAAAAGTTTCTGAAAATATTAAAAGTCAATTTATTCAAAATTCCGAATGAGAAGAGAAAATTTTTTTGTCTGAAAAACAAAAATTCACGTTTTTTGCCAAACCGACACAAAATACGAAAAAAGTCAACGGAATAAAATTCTTTTTCTAAAAAAGTTATAGAACAATGTCTCTTGACACTTTTTTCTATTTGTCGTTGTTTTCGAGAGTTTTGTGAAAATGTTTATAGAATCCGTTAAGATTTATTTATTCCCAACAATACAATTTTACGGTGTCATAAAGAAAAGCAAAGAATAACATAAATTAACAGTTTCAACAACTTTTACATGTAAATTTTTCCTTTGAAATCGACATTTTTTAAATAATCGATACTATCCATTTTTTGTGACCTACTTTATTTCTCGACAAAAACGTTATTAAAACTGCTAAATGAAATCCTTTTTCGTTTTTCATCGCAACAGAAGATTGTATCGTTAAGAAAAAAAATTAATCTTCAAGGATTTTATACATATTTTCGCAAAAATCTTGAAAAGAAACAATTTTATTCTTCTGATTTTTTTCATATCTTGTGTCGTTTTAGCAAAAAATATGAATTTTCCTTCTTCAAGCAAACAAAAATTCTCTCGTCTCAGCAAGACGCTGGCACAAGGCAGAATATCGTGGAATACACTCTTTACATTAAGACGAATCTAGAAAAAAATCATGAGAAAAAAAACGGTGGAATCACTTTTGAACTTTTTAAAAATTTTCTCATGGATTCCGAAAGAGAACGAGAAATTCTATCAGAATCAGGGATAAAAAAATAAATACCTGTGTTAGATTACAAAATATCACTCCGCGTTAACAAAAATTTGGACCATTTTTTGATAATCCGCGTCTTCAATTTGAAAAATTAAAACTTTCAAAACTTTATGAAAAAAAAAGTTTCTAAAACTCAAGGCACTTGCAATCAGCAAACGTTGGGAAACTTTCAAAATAGGAGTTTTATAAGTAGACAGGTCAAAATTGCGGAATTAAAAAAATGATTAATTTTGCAATTAGCGATTTTAGAAGAAGATATTCGGAATCTACCATTTTTTTAATTCCTGGATTATGTAATTTGTTTGAAACGTTTAAAATTTTTCATGAGTTTAAGGAACATAATGGAGACACTGAGAACTGCAAATATGTAACTGGGAATGACAACTAGGCAAAGCCTAATTCATTTTCCTTCACTCTACACTCAAAATTAAAAAAATATATTTTCAAATGGATGAAGATTCTAGCCTTTTTTTTAGAATAAATCCATATCGATTCACAATTACCAATAATATGTTAATATCAAATAAATCAATTATTACATAGAATATTAAGTAAATCTCAAAAGTGCAGAAAACGAGACGAGTTATAATTTAATATTCAATTTAATTTGAGATGTCTGCTGCAAATAACTATTCTATATTATTCAAAAAATTATCGAGACGTATTTGAATATGATCCAACTTACTGACAATTGTATTAAAATTATTGAACGTTTAAAACCGAGTTTAAAATGCAAAGCCGTAATATATTCGCTAAGCATTTTTCACTTGAGACGTCAAATCAACATGGCGTCTATATCTGGAGGGAAACCAATGACTTCAAAAACTATTTAATGAAATAAGAAAATCGATTTTTTTTACAAAAAAAATGATTTATATAAATTATTATATGTATATTTTTTATATAATTATGTATTATTATTTATTATATTATATTTTTTCACAAAATATGCGGGCAGGACTGTTTGGGAGCTGTCGAATTTGTGTAAGACCGTGTTTCACCAGAGATTGCTGAATAAGCTGCGATGAATGGGCAGGTGCTCACTTGTGTATATTACTCAAATGAATTGAAAAATATCAAAAATATTATCTTGATTTCAGAGAAATTGAAGTGCACTTTTACGAAATTCAAAGGCATTCAAAAGAATTTGATAAAGTGCCTAAGAATTCAAGGTGAGTTTACAAGACTTCAGGGTGAAGCGAAGATATTAAAAAATAAATTTTAGTCCGACGCATTTGGCATTATCCTAACTATATTTCTTAATGAAAATGTACAAAACATAAAATATTTTAATGCAATCATTTTGTGTTTAAAATTTGTAGAATCGAGTAGATTGCAAAGGAGTCAAAGTTTAATTACCTCTGATTGCTTGTATGCAAATCTATAATGGGTAAAATTGATATTTCATAGAAATTAACACGTATGAAAAAAATCAAAATATCTCAATCAATCATTTATCGATTTATGTACCGTAAGTGTATACGTATTACGAGGATGAAGATGAGATGAAATAACTAATGAATGATTTCATTTAACATCCGGTCGCGCCACACCAGACATTGACACGACCTCGAATAAAATATGAAAGCTATATTTTGCAAAGAACCGTAATCCTATAAGACCATTAAATTCAAAAATAAACTCTAGACTTAAATTTATAAATTAACAATTCAAATTCAAAAGCGACTACATTTAAAAAATGTAAATCTTTGAAATATACAAAAATCGAGAATCATTCAATTAATTTATCGTATTTCATTTTAAGAAATGGGGAATCATCTTTTCGGAACATGCGAAATTTTTTAAAAATTTAGAGGAATATTTTGAAATGCCTGAAAAAATCGAAGCTTTCGACAAATTTGGAATCATTTTTAAGTTAATAAATGAAGAGTAAGACAAGGAAAGGGCTCAAACGCCATTTTGAGGATTTTTGAGGAAAAACAAGAAATGTCGAGAATTTTCAATTTGGAAAACAATACTAATTCGAAATGATGCAAAAAACTGTACAAATTTTTTTTGAATAACATAAAAAAATCCTTTTGTCAAAATTAATTTAAATAGTTGAAAATTAATTTTTTCAACTAAGAATTTAACTATTCCCTTTGAGGTTGAAAATGTATCTTTTTTGGTCGAACATTCAACCGCTTGGTAGAAAATTTAAGTATTTTTTTAAGTTTTTAGGTATAAAATTATTTCTTTTAGTTAAAAATGTATACATATTTTGTTGAAAATTCGCCTTTTTTGCAAGAAAATTAATTTTTTGATTGTAAAATCCAATAGTTTGATTGAAAATTAATCGGTTTTAGTTGAGGATTCCAGTTTTTTCTTGAAAATTTGTCTTTTGTTGGTTAAATTTAAAACTATTACATTTTATTGTAGAAAATTCATCTTTTTAGGTTGAAGATTCATAATTTTCGTTGAAAGTTGAACTACTTTGTTGAAAATTCGTTTTTTGAGGGGGAGGAGAGGGGGCAAACAATAATTTTTTTACTGACAATTTGACTATTTTGGTTGAAACGGTTTGGATTGAAAATTAACTTTTATGCTTGAAAATTCAACAATTTGGTAGAAAAACCAACGAATTGGTAGAAAATTCAACTGCTTTGTGAAAAATTAATTTCTTTTTAATTGATAATCAATTTTCTTAAATGAAAATTGAACTATTCCGTTTTTGGTTAACAATGGATCTTTTCTAATTGAAAATTTCCAAATGTATATCATTTTTTTCAATTCGTCTTTTTTGGTAGAAAATTAACCTTTTTGTTTAAAAATTTCACTATTTGGTTAAAAATGTATGTATTTTGTTGAAGATTCGTCTTCTTGGTTAAAAGTTCTTCTTTTTGGTATTAACGTTCCACTATTTCGTTCAAAACTCACCTTTTTGTAGAAAACTCGTCTTTTGGCTTAAAATTTGAACATTTCGGATAAAACTGTTTTCCTTTATTCACTGAAAAATCATTTATAGTTGAACATTCAACTCTTGTTGAAGAATCGTCTTTTTTGCTGGAAAACATTTTTTTTAAATTAAATATGCAACCTTTGGTTGAAACTAAATCTGTTTTAGTTGAGGATTCAAGTATTTTGTTGTCAATTCGTCTTTTTTGGTTCAATTAAACTGTTTTTGATTTAAAATTAACATCTTTTTTGGTTTAAATATTAGATATTACATTTTATTGTTGAAAATTTCTTTTTAGGTTGAAACTTGAATTCCTTGATTAAAAGTTGAAGTACTTTCTTAAAAATTAATTTTGTTGTTGAAGATTCATAATTTCAGTTGAAAATTGAACTATGTTGAAACTTCGTTTATTTTTTATTAGAGACAAATTTTTTACTTAAAATTTAATTATTTGATTGATAACTAAACTTTCTGGGTTCAAAATACTTTTTTTTTTTAAATTCATATTTTCTGGTGGAAAATTCAACGTTTTTGTAGAAAATCCATATTTGTGGTTTGAAAATTCAAGAATTTGGTAGAGAATCCAACTATTTGGTATAAAATACATCTTCTTTGTGAAAAATAATTTTTTTAAAGAGAAAATTTTTTTTTTTTAATGAAAATGTAACTATTCCTTTTTTGATAAAAATGTATCTTTTCTAGTTTAAAAATGCAACTGTTTCGGTGAACATTTTTATCTTTAAAATTTTTTTAAATCAGTGCGTTTTGTTGAAGATTCGTGTTCTTTTTTGAAAATTCATCTTTTTGTAGAAATCTTGTCTTTTTTATTTGAAATTTGAACATTTTTGATGAAAAGGCTTTTCCTTATTGACTGAAAAATATTTTTGGTTGAAAATTCCACCCTTCTTGAAAATTCTATTTTTTTAAGTTGAAAATTCATCTCTTTTAGCAGAAATGTAATCTTTTTTGGTTAAAAATGCAACAATTTGGTTGAAAGTTGAACTACTTTGTTAAGCCTTAAGAAACACAAAGATTTTTTGGTGACCCCTAAATAAGTTCACGAAAAAATTTATTCGGCAAAAATTATATAAGACACAGGAGGAGGGGTCAACACTTATGGACCCTTAAAAAAGGGGGTCAAAATGACAAAAAAAAAAGTATGTAATTTAGGCACGGTCCCTAATTAAGACTTTATTAATTGCACACCTGAGCAAATTTATTATTAATGCTTTATTTACGAGTCACTTAATCAATTTCAGGAAGGCTTTTCGAAATTGAAGTCCAAACTCCTCTTTCGTGAGTTTAATGACTATAATTCCATTTTCTCCGCATAATTGGAGGTCTTGCATCGTACAACCTACACGTGTCAGTTTTTTGGTTTTATTTTTTGATCGGAGGGGCGAAAAAGAAGAGCGAAAAGTTGTAAGAGTCAGTTTAAGTGATCCCTTTAATTGATCGATCGCGTAAATCGAGGGCGTAACTCGTTGCGATTAAATCGGGAATGCGCAGGTCGCTTATGCTCGTAAGCAGATACATGCAAACTGCATACAGCTGCTAATAAAGTCATTATATACTCGCGTGCAGACTCCGCACGCAGTAATGCGATGAAGCGTTAGTAAAAATTTTATAATTTCACCAGATCTCATCCCCATAAAGTAGGAAAACTTGGCTATATTAATATCAGGTGTTTTACCTGTAAATTAGTGAAATGACCAATTAGTGTTGTGGTTTTACATACAATAATAATAATCTGCGCATAGTTTTTTTTTCGCACTTCTGAACTCAAGTCAAGGTATTCTGAGGTCAAGAACAGTCAAGAACAGCCTTATTAGACGTTCATTTCACAATCAGGGTGGCGATTCGGCGGACGATTTCCAATTCCCGGTCATTTCCCGGTTTTCCCCGGTCAAGTTTTTCAATTTTCCCGGTCAACTCAAAGTAACATATTTATATTTTCCGCAAAACGCAAACATTTATTTTAATTCATGACGCTCGTTCTAAACATCTTTTAACACAACAGAGCAAAATGTTGCAAAATAAATGAATTTTGAAAAAAATACTTAAATTTTCCACTAAAAAATATCCATTTTTCAGAAAAAATGGAATAGTTGAACTTTCAGTTTAAAAAATTAATTTTCAACAAAAAAACGGATTTTCAACAAAATAGTTCCATTTTCAACCAAAGTGATGAATTTTCAAATAAAATTATGAATCTTTATCTGGAATAGTTGAATTTGAAACCAAAAAAATAAATTTTCAACTAAAATGATGAATATTTAACTGGAACACTTGACAATTTTTCAACCAAATACATTAATTTGTAAAGAAAGGTTTGAAGTTTTAATAAAAGAAGACAAATTTTCAACCAAATAGTTAACTTTTCAACTGAAAAAATAATAATTTTCAATCAAAAATGGAATAGTAACATTT
>CAKNYM010050807.1:178962-196520 GCA_932195095.1 Andricus curvator | reverse complement strand
GAACCTTTTATGACCCACCAGTACCGATTTATGAAGTTGAAAATAATGGTTTATTCTGTTTATATGGAAAAAACTTTTTTGATATTCAATACACAACAATATTACATGTAGAGCATTTGTTCGCGTCCTTGAGACACATCGATTGACCCATTGATGAACCTTTTATGACCCACCAGTACCGATTTATGAAGTTTCAAAAAATGGTTTATTCTGTTTATATAAGAAATTTTTTTTTGATATTCAAAATACGACAATATTACATTTAGAGTATTTGTTCGCGTCCTTGAGATGCATAGACTGACCTATTGATGAACCTTTTATGACCCACCAGTACCGATTTATGAAGTTGAAAATAATGGTTTATCCTGTTTATATGGAAAAAACTTTTTTGATATTCAAAACACGAGAATATTACATGTAGAGCATTTGTTCGCGTCCTTGAGACGCATCGATTGACTCTTGATGAACCTTTTATGACCCACCAGTACCGATTTATGAAGTAGAAAATAATGGTTCATTCTGTTTATATAAGAAAATTTTTTTTTATATTCAAAATACGTCAATATTACATGTAGAGTATTTGTTCGTGTCCTTGAGACGCATTGATTGACATATTGATGAACCTTTTATGACCGACCATTACCGATTTCTGAAGTTTAAAAAAAAACGTGTGTATTCTGTTTATATGAGAAAAACTTTGTTCATATTATGAGTACTATAGTACTGTATCTGACATGTTTGGTTGCGTCTTCGAGACACGTCGAATGACTTATTGACGAACCTTCTATAACCTATTGTGATCTAGCAATACCGATTTATAAATTGAAAAAATATGTTGTTTATCTTGTTGACATAAGGAAAACTTTTTTATTATTGGGAATACAACTATAATGTATATAATATATTTGTTCGCGTCATCGAGACGCATCGATTGCCAAAATTAAGATTTTTTTCATGATCTACCATAACTTATCAATATCGTTTTTAAAATTTTCAACAAAATTAGTTTCCTTGTTTATAATAATTGTTTGCGTCTTCGAGACGCGTGGATTGATCTTTAAACGAACTTTCGAGGACCATTATTGATTAATCAATAGCTACTCAGAAAGTTTTACGAAAAGTTACATTGTTTCTATGAGGTTTCAATTTGAAATATAAAACTACCGTAGGTTAAATGTTGTTCATTGTAACAGAACACATGAATTGACATTTTGGTGGGCCCTCTGATTTTCTGAAAATAAAATTTTCGGACAGACAGAAACATAAGCTTGAAAAATATTGAAAGTTTCCATTTTTTTCCTTTGTTAGGGAAAACCTCCCTCTATGAGGGAGCAAATTTATTTGATACTTATGAGGAAGTAAAATGCTCATAAAATGAGCACAAATAAATACACCCATAGTGAATACGTCCATAGTACTTCGCAGCCGTATTATTGTTTATAGCAATTTTCCCTTAGAACAGAGATATTAAGTCGTGGTTTTTCCGAAATTTTCAACTTATTCTCAACTTTTCAGTTAGAGCGTGGCAATAATCAATTATATTTAACAAAGATAATCGTTTAAACAATTTATTATTATTTATAATAATATTCTCTTAGAATAACGCTAGAAAGTTGCAGTTTTTTTCGAAAATTTTCGACTTTTGTCCACTTTTTAATAAGAGTGAGACAATAATTATTTCAAGTTAACAAACATAAAGGATTCAAGTATCTTGTTGATAATTCGTCTTTCTTGGTTAAATCCAACTGTTTTTTTTTTCACTAAATGTAAAAATCATTTTTTTTTTAAATATCAACTGTTACATTCTTCGTTCAAAATTCATCTTTTTCGATTGAAAATTAAACTCCTTGGTTGAAAGTTGAACTATTTTCTTAAAACTTCATGTTTTTAGTTGAAGATTAATAATTCTAGTTAAAATTCCTTTTTGTTTTGGTTTAAAAATAATTTTTGTACCTACAAAATTGACTATTTTCTTGAAAATTCAACTGATTAGTTGTAAATTAAGTTTTTTGTTGAAAATTCATATTCTCGGGTTGAAAATTCAACTGTTTTATAGAAAATTCGTCTTTTTGGTTCAAAAATTGAATAATTTGGTATAAACTTCAACTATTTGGTACAAAATTGAACTGTTTTGTACAAAAGTTGTCTTTTTAATTGAAAATTAATTCTCCTCAGTAAAAATTGGACTACTTCAATTTTGGAAAAAATGGCTCTTTTTTAGATTTAAAATTGAACTATTTAATTTAAAATTTGTAGAAACAATAAAAATATAAACTAAAAATTAATAAAATAAAATTTGAACTTACATAATATCCATTGTTCAAACTAGTCAGTTGAAAATTTATGTAATTTGTTGAAAATTCGTATTTTTTAAAGAGAATTAATCTTCTTGGTTAAAAATTCAACTATTTGGTTAAAAATTCATCTTTTCTGCTAGAAAATTAATATTCTTGGCTGAAAATTAACCTATTTTGTTGCATGTATTTTGTTGATAGAAAATTCGTTTTCTTGATTTGAAAATGCATATAAAAAGTTCAACTTTTCTGGTTAAAAATGCAAATGTTTGGTTGAAAATTAATCTGTTATGGTTGAGGATTAAACTATTTTCTTGATTGTAAGGAAGAGTTTTAAATGTCATTTTTTCAAAATAGTAGCAAAATAGTATCATTGCTAAAAAAAAACTGTCAATAGTGTCAATAGTGTGATGAGTCCGAGGCCTGCTTTTTTAACATTTCTCTTCAAAATTAGCTATAGAATACAAATTATTAATTAATTTTTAAATATCACCACCATATGTATGTTTTATAGGGCTCCATAAAAACCCCATAAGTGAAAAATTGGGTTTTATTCGAGTTTCTGGCGTTAGTTATAATTTTTTTGCGGTTTTTTAAATAAAAATTGTCTCTAATACATAAAATACTACTTTATACTAATAATTAGATGTTTACATAAATTGCTTAAATAATTTATTATTGTTTTTAGCAATTTTCTCTTAGAATAGAGTTAGAAAGGCGCGGTTTTTCCCATTTTTTGAACTTCTTCTCAACTTTTTAATTACAGTGAGGTAATAATTAATTCAAGTTAATAAACATAATTGTTTCAAACATTTATTATTATTTTTAATAATATTCTCTTTGAATAAGGGGCTATTCAAGTATTACGTAAGCATTTTGAGAGAGAGAGAGGGGGGGGGTCTGAATAGATGCTTATTGTATATTTGTAATACGAAAATATACTTACAATGGGGGGGGGGGGGGTAAAGAATAGGGAAAAGTATGCTTACGTAATACTTGAACGGCCCTAATGCTAGAAAGTTGCGATTTTTTTCTGAAATTTTAAACTTTTTGTCTACTTTTTACTTAGAGCTATGTAAAAATGAAGGCAATTTAGCAAATATAATTTTTTAAACAAATTATTATCATTTGTATCTATCTTTTCCTATAGTAATGCAATATAGTTGCGGTTTGTTCTAAAATTTTCCACTTTTGTCAACTTTTCACTTAGTGAGGTAGTAATTAATGCAAGTTAATAAACATAATTGTTTTAAGAACTTATTATTATTATTTATAACTATCTTTTCTTAGATAATTGCTAGAAAGTAGTGGTTTTTTCTGAAACTTTTAACGTTGCTTTGGCAACTTTGCTTTGGTAAATTTTCCTTCAAATAGTTACTGAGAGCTTTTTTGCTGAAATTATTATTATTCATTTTACTAAATTTTCAGTTAAACAAAAGCTGAAAATTTCATAAAACACGCAACTTTCTAGAATTACTCTAATAGAAAATAGTTATGAATTATTATAATTATTTAAAACAATTATATTTGTTAAGTTTCATTAATTATTACCACTCTTTAAATGAAAAGTGGGCAAGAAGTTTACAATTTTAGAAAAAATCGCAACTTTCTACCATTCCAAAGAGAATATTATTTAAAATAATAATGAATTATTTAAAGAATTATGTTTGTTCACTTGAATTAAATATTGCTCGATATAAATATAGCTTGAATCAAATATATAACTGTTTAAACAATATATGTAAATACGTGATTATCAGTATAAAGTAGTATTTTATATATTAGCCAAAAACTCGCAAAACTCAATCATTCACTTATGGGTTTTTTGGGGCCCTATAAAACAGACTTATGGGGGTTATATTCATTTATTTGTATTTTTTGTGTGGATTTGAACAAATTCGGACAAACCCTACATGTATACAATGGTTTACATACTTGAAAAAAATGATTCATTTTGTAAATATGTAAAAAAATGGAATCTTTATAGAACTTATACTTCTTGTGTATAACATAATTTTTAAATATTTTGTAAATTAGTTAAGTAATCAGTTTTTTCGTACTAAAATTTAAAGAATACCTGTAAGCTTTTTTGAAACTATCACTTGAAAATATAAAAAACATATTGTTACGCGATACATTACACTAATTAAATTTTTATTAGATTTTTCGTCACAAAAGACGGATAAATAGTTGAATAAACAATTTCAATAAAATAAAATAATTATTTTTTCCATTATTATTAAGAAAAAATAACTTATTTTGATAAAATAAATCTTATATTGTATAATTTGCATTATGCTTATATGCATATTTTAAATAAAAAAAATAAAAATTGAATTCTATAAATTTAAAATCTATCAAAAAATTTACAGTGCAAAGACCTTTAAGTTAAATCATGTTAAGGGTCACAGTGAAACAATTGAATTTACAAATTAAAAAAATAGTGGATTTACCATCCAAATTTTTTTTCAGCAAATCTACTTTATATACAACCGTTAGTAATGCAGAATAAAAAATATTGTAGCTAATCAATACTTGTTTATTTTTCAAATAAATTATATGTACAAATGTAAAATGCAGGCATTTAAGGCAACAAATATGTAATCTTTTCATCAGAATGGTTCAAAATTGTCCTAAATATGTTAATATTTTAAACAAATTCACAGAAAAAACAAAATGTAATCTTTACAGCGATTTGAGTTTTCTTTCGATGCAAAAAAATTCAACTTTATCTAATTGAAAATTACCAGCAACAAAAATTCACTTCTGTTTTTTTTGTGTTGTATTAATGTATACACTGTTCAAATATGAATATTTGTTTATACAAATTACTTGCGTTGCGTTTAAAATATTAACAACTATTTATGAAGGTCAACGTTTTCCCTTGGAAAATCACTATTAAATCAATTTAAGGTCTTTTTAGTGAAAGCAGCATGTCTTTCTATGTATAAATGACCGAATCGTGCATTTGTTTATAGAATTTATTTATAACGTTAATTTTACATCTTCTTATAACATGAACCATTATTAATAACAATATTTTTTATTCTGCACCACCAACTTTGAAATTTGTTTATAAAAATTGATGAAAACATTACATGAATTAATTTCGTGTATTATATGCTACCACAGTTACTACACTTATTTCGATTAATCCCGAGTTTATTTCGATTGTCAAAAATTTTGATTTTTGAGAATTTAAACAAAGTTCCCCATGGGTACGAAAATTCTGGACATTTTTGTATATTCAGTTTTTAATATTGAATTCTAATAAAAAATTAAAATAAGAAATATAACTTTTGTTTAAGTTAGTATTTTTGGAAAATGAACAAAAATGATATTTTTTAAACTTCAATTATTTGTTATTAACACTTTTTTTTTAGTTTTATGTATGACATGTCTGTCTTTAATTTCAGTGGGCAAGCAAGTCATAATTTCCTTGGATCTCAAAAAGATTTTTTCTCAGACTTTACATTTCTTAAAAATTTGTGATTTTAGTGGTTGCTGACTTTTTTAACAGCTGTAATGTCTAAGAAGAAATTATTTGAACTCTTAGGAAATTATATCTTGCTTCTCCAGTGCAAACTAAAAGCATGTTATACATAATACTAAGAAAATTTTAAATTTGAATAAGAATTAACTGAATCTTAACAATTGTCATTTTATCTCATCCTCAAAAACTGCTAACTTCAACCAGTTATATTTTTTTAATATTAATTTTTTATTAGCATTTAATTCCAAAAACGATGCACACAAAAAAATTACCATAATTTTCGTACCCATAGGGAAATTTTATTACGTTCTCAAAATTCAAAATTTTGTCCTCATCGCGACACCGTAGGACTATTTTTGAATTCAAAAATTCATTAGAGATTTTTTTGTAATAAAACGTAGCAAATTTTCAGGACTGGCCATTTTCGATTTTTAAAAATTTTGTATGTTCGTTCCATCCGAGTTTTAGGCATTGAATTTCTGAACTGATTCTAAAATTTTTTTTAAATTTAAGTTTAGATAATTTCAAAGAGGTCTGTCGAATGCGATTTTACAAAAAAGAAATATTTTTGTAATAATTGACTGAAAATTTTTTTAGATAAATCAATTCACTTCTGCCGGATTTTAATTTTCTACTCCGGCATATTTTTTCGGAGATCAATTTTTTAACTTGGAATTACCCTAGAATTATATGGAACTCATTATGAATTCTTTGGAATTCTTCGGAATCCCACTCACAAGGAAACTGCGTTGACGATAAAATAGGCCGGAAGAGAAAATTAAAATCCACCATAATTTACCGGAAGGCTGTCCTCGACCTATTTTTTTCATTCCGAAAGTAAAATTTTTGCACAAATATTCCTATTCAAAAACATATAATAGTTATCATTGTTTTGAACAACTTTTATATAAACATATTTACGGTTGTTTATACCAATTTTTTTAATGTAGAACTTTTTTAATGAAAACGTTTATAGCAATCTGTTCTGCATAAATATCATTCTTGAGATAAAAAAAATATTGCGCAGGAAAGAAAAGCTGTCTTTATGTTTAAAATGATAAATATGCGAATTTGTTTATCAAAATTCTTTATAACAGTTGCAATTGTTCTTCAATGGCGATCTATTGTGTAATGATATTATTTTTGAGATAGAAAAATGATTGCGCAGAAAATAAAAGTTTTATATGTTCAAAAATGACAAATAAACGAATTTGTTTATATACATTGTTTATAACCATGATAATTGTTTCGTTAAGTGTTTGGTCGTAATTAAATAATTCTAATGTTACATAATTTAACAAAATTAGTCAAACTAACTCATTTAACAGTGAAAATACATCAGATAAAACTTTTTTCCAATAATTTGTTTATAACAATTGAAGAAATGAAGGAATGTCAGCCAAAATGAAAATTCTCATTTGGCAAGAATAAATTTACTAAATTTATATGTTTTTGGCCAAAAATCAATAAATTGCCCAAAGTAGGTGGCACAAACTTAAAAAAATTATGTTATTTTGCATACTGCAACTTCAATGACAAATGTCTAATAAGTTTCAATTTAAAAAAATACTTTGAAAACGGTTAAAAATACGACCTACAAATATCTTTAAATAGTTTTTTCAATGTTTCTGAGCAAGAATTTTTACATTTCTTTTTTTTTACTCCAAGCATTTAAAAATCGCAATTGAAAATTGATCAAGTATATACCCACCTGGAAATCGTGTTCACAAAAAAAAATGTTTTGTTCTCAGGAAAAATGACTCTGGCACAGGGGATAAGAGAAAACGCATTTGGATTTTCAAAAAAAAAAAAACTTTATTACCGAAAATCAAAAGAAGTTGCAACTGTAAAACGGGGACGCATTATCTGGATCATATTTTTATACGAGTGGCTACTTTTTTCTCCTGCAGACCTACAGAGTTGCATATGTTTTAAGCTGGTCCGGAAATTCGGCAAATTCTGTCCTGAAATAAGTGTGAGATCATGACTGCAAGGTGACTTTCTCACGAATAAAAACATTATGGTTTGCCATTAAATTTAAGAAATAAAATATATGCAAAACATCTTAAACTTGATAAAAAAAAACCCTAATGACTTATACATATATGATCGAATCCATTCCAAATCAGGCAGATTCAACAATTCAATTCAGAGAATTCAGATAATTCAGCGAATTCAGAAAATTCAGAGATTCGGGGGATTCAGAGAATTCAGGGAATTTAGAGAATTCAGCGAAATAAGCACATTCACGAAATTCAGAGAATTCAAGGAATTCGTAACGTTTAAGGTATTCACAGATTTCAGAGAGTTCAAGGAGTTCAAAGAATTCAGAGAATACAAGGAATTCAGAAAATTCCCGGCATTAAGAAAATTCAAAGAATTGAAAAAATTGAAGAAATGAGAAGAATTCAAAGAATTCTAGGTATTCAAATGACTCAAGGAATTTAGGAAATTCAAAGAGTTCAAGAAATTCAAAAGAATTCAAGGGTAATTCAAAGTTAATTCAAGATTAACCGAGAGATTTTTAAAGAACTTTGAGAGAATTCGTGGCTGATTCAAAAGAATTCGAAAGAATTTAAGAGACATCATTGTAAATTCAAAAAAATTCAAGAAAATTCTAAAGAAAAAAAAATAACTCAAAACAGTTCAGAGAATTTAAGGAATTTGCGTAATTTAGAGAGTTCAAGGAATTCAAAGAATTCACAGAATGCCTGGAATTCATAAAATTTACGGAATTCAGAGAATTCATAGAAATCAAGGAAGTCAAGGAATTGTAAGAATTGGAGAAATTGAAAAAATTAAAAGAATCGAAAGAGTTCAAAGATTTATAGGTATTCGAACGCCTGAAGGAATTGAGAAAACTCAAAGAGTTCAAGGAATTCAAAAGAATTAATTAATAATTCGAAGTTAATTAAAAAAAAGTAAAGGTTAATTCGAGAGATTTTCAAAGAACTTTAAAGGAATTCCTGGTTAATTCAAAAGAATTCGAAAGAATTTAAGAGAATTCGTTGTAAATTCAAAAAAAAATCAAGAAAATTCTAAAGAATCTAAAATAACTCAAAAGAATTCAGAGAATTCAAATACTTTCAAGATTTCAAAGAATTTCAAGATCTCAAAGAATTTCAAGATTTCAAAGAATTATAAGAATTCAAGGAATAATAAGAATTCAAGGAATTTCAAGGATTCAAAGAATTCAGATGAATTTAAAGGAATTCAAAGAATTTCAAGAATTCAAACAAATTTGAAAGAATTCAAAGAATTTCAAGAATTGAAAAATTTTCAAGAATTTAAGGTTTTATAAGTATTCAAGGAATTATGAGAATTCAAGAAATTAAAAGAATTCAAGAAATTCAAACGAATTCAAGAAATTCAAACGAATTTAAGAGAATTCAAGATTAATGCAAGCGATTTGATAAAAATGTAAGAGAATTTGAGTTAATTCAAGAATTTAAAAAAATAAGAGTACTCATTGTGAATTCAAAAGATTTCGAATTTTTCCAAGATTCAAGGAATTCAAAAGAATACATTGAATTTAAAAGAATACAGAGATTATAAAAGAATTCAAACAAATTCAAAACATCCAAGAATTCAAAGAATTTGAAAAATTCAAAGAACTATAAAATTCCAAGGGAATAATTAAAAGAATTCGAGGAATTTGATGAATTCAAATAATTCAAGGTATTCAAATGATTCTAGGAATTCAAAGAATTCAAGAAATTCATAAAGTTGAAGGAAATAAAAAGAATTCGAGGTTACTTTAAGGTTAATTCCAGAGAATTCAATGAATTTAATAGAATTTAAGAGAATTTAAAAAAATACGAGTATTCAATATGAATTTAAAAGAATTCACGAAAATTTGTTTATATTTTAAATAATTCAAAAGAATACGTTAAATTTAAGAAGAATCCAGAGCCTACAAAAGAATTCAAAGAAATTCAAAGAAATTCAAAGAAATACAATAATTCAAAGATATAAAATTATTTAACGAATTCAAATAATATAAGGTATTCAAATTATTCAATGAGTTTAAAGAACTCAAGGAATTCATATAGTTGAAGGAATTTGAAAAATTCAAGGTTAATTCAAGAGAATTCAAAAAATTCAAAAGAGTTCAAGAGAATTATAGGTCAATACAAGAGAATTGAAAAAATTGAGAGTTTCATTGTAAATTCAAAGGAATTCAAGAGAATTTTTCAAAATTTTAAAGAATTCAAAAGAATACGTTAAATTCAAAAGAATGCAGAGATTACAAAATAATTCAAACCAATTCAAAGAAACAAAATAATTCAAACCAATTCAAAGAAACAAAATAATTTAAAGAATTCAAGCAACTACAAAATTTCAATGAGTTGAAAGAAGAATTCAAGGAATTTGAAGAATTTAAGAAATTCAGAGTTTATAAGGAATTCAGAAGAATTCAAGGTTAATTTAAGAGAATCCAAGGAATTCAAGGTTAATACCAGAGAATTAAAAAAATTAAGGATATTCATTGTGAATTTACAGGAATTTAATGAAAATTTTCAAAATTTAAAAGAATTCACAAGAATTCTAAAAAAGAAAAGAATGCAGAGAATACAAAAAATTCAAACAAATTCAAAGAAATCAAAGAAAAATAAAATTATTTATCGTGAATTAAGAAAAATTCAAGCAATTTTTTTAGAATTTTGAAGAAATCAAAAGAATCCGTTAAATTCAAATTAATGGAAAGATTACAGAAAAATTTAAACGAATTCAAAGAAATAAAATAATTTAAAGAATTCAAGCAACTACAAAATTTCAAGGAGTTGAAAGAATAATTCAAGGAATTTAAAGACTTTAAGAAATTCAGAGTTTAAGGAATTCAGAAGAATTCAAGGTTAATTTAAGAGAATCCAAAGAATTCAAGTTTAATACATGAGAATACAAAAAATTAAGGATATTCATTGTGAATTTACTGGAATTTAATGAAAATTTTCAAAATTTAAAAGAATTCACAAGAATTCTAAAAAACAAAAGAATGCAGAGAATACAAAAAATTCAAACAAATTCAAAGAAATCAAAGAAAAATCAAAGTATTTATCGTGAATTAAAGAAAATTCAAGCAATTTTTTAAAAATTTTGAAGAATTCAAAAGAATTCGTTGAATTAAAATTAATGGAAAGATTACAGCAAAATTTAAACAATTTCAAAGAAATAAAATAATTTAAAGAATTTAGACAACTACAAAATTTCAAGGATTTGAAAGAAGAATTCAAGGAATTTAAAGAATTTAAGAAATTCAGAGTTTAAGGAATTCAGAAGAATTCAAGGTTAATTTAGGAGAATTCAAGGT
This sequence comes from Andricus curvator, assembly GCA_932195095.1. Taxonomy (NCBI): domain Eukaryota; kingdom Metazoa; phylum Arthropoda; class Insecta; order Hymenoptera; family Cynipidae; genus Andricus; species Andricus curvator. Next base: position 185,422 of record CAKNYM010050807.1, on the reverse strand, counting down.
TAATACAAGAGAATTCAAACAATTGAGGATAAGCATTGTGAATTCACAGGAATTCAATAAAAAATTTCAAAATTTGAAAGAATTCGAAAAAACAAAAGAATGCAGAGAATACAAAAATTCAAATAAATTCAAGGAAAAATGAAAGTATTTATCGTGAATTAAAAAAAAATCAAGAAATTTTTTTAAACTTTTGAAGAATTCAAAAGAATTCGTTAAATTCAAATTAATGGAAAGATTAGAGAAGAATTTAAATAAATTCAAAGAAATAAAATAATTTAAAGAATTCAAGCAACTACAAAATTTCAAGGAGTTGAAAGAAGAATTCAAGAAATTTAAAGAATTTAAGAAATTCAGAGTTTGAGGAATTCAGAAGAATTCAAGGTTAATTTAAGAGAATCCAAAGAATTCAAGGTTAATACCAGAGAATTAAAAAAATTAAGGATATTCATTGTGAATTTACAGGAATTTAGTGAAAATTTTCAAAATTTGAAAGAATTCATAAAAATTCTCAAAAACAAAAGAATGCAGAGATTACAACAAATTCAAACAAATGCAAAGAAATCAAAGAAAAATTCGAAGAATTCGTTAAATTCAAACTAATGCAAAGATTACAAAAGCATTTAAACAAATTCAAAGAAATAAGATAATTCAAATAATTCAAGGAATTTAAAGAATTCAAGGAATTCATAGAGTTCAAGGAATTCAAAGAGTTCAAGGAATTTAAAGAGTTCAAGGAATTCAAAAGAATTAAAGTTTAATTCAAGAGAATTCAAGGTTAATTCAAGAGAATTCAAGGTTCATTCAAGAGATTTAAAAAGCGTTTGAATTTTCGAAAAAGATTTTTTTACCGGAAATCAAAAGAAGCTGCATCTGTACGAAAAGGAGACACATTAAGTGGATCATATTTTTATACGAGTGGCTACTTTTTTCTCCTGCAGACCTACAGAGTTGCATATGTTTTAACTTGGTCCGGAAATTCGACAAATTCTGTCCTGAAAAAAGTGTGAGACCATGACTGCAAGGTGACTTTCTCACGAATAAAAACATTATGGTTTGTCATTAAATTTAAGAGATAAAATATGCAAAACATTTTCATCTTGATAAGAAAATCTGATGATTTATATACCTATGATCGTGTCGATTTCGAATCAGGCAAGTTCGATACTTCAATTCACTGAAACTCCCCACAAAGAAATACATTGTTTTCAGAGGAAATCAAGCGAAACATATTTTTCCGATGACGGAAAAAAAATTCGACAAAGTTAGGTTCATAATTAACAATACAGTGACGATTTGCTTGAAAATATATAATGTCGATTTTAACTAAAACCCATACTTAAACGTACAAAGAAATGTTAATGTAAAATTTTGAAAGCGTAAAAAAAGTTCTACAAAAAATACCCCTTGCACTATTTTTATATCTTGCATTGTTTACAAGAAACATTATATTTTTATTCGAAAAAAATTTGCCAGTCTCAAAAATCGATTGTATGCTCTATTTTCTTTTAATTTTGTTTGGAAATATCTGGTTAACGAAATTGACCTTTATTTTGGGAACCTAAAAAGGTTATCAAAGGCTGACTCGATTGGACAAATGATTCAAAAGTTAGTGTGGCTACAACATTCAGGTAAACACACAAACATACATACACACATACAGATAGACACCGACAAAATTTTATGATTTTTGGACTTTGTGAGTACTAGAGTGTTTTTTAAATATTTTACACTGGAACTTGGATTGAATGAGTCCGGATTTACTGCGTTCAGAGAATTTTTGCGTAACCACCAGCAGCGTAGCGACAAAGGCACAGTGCGCGGTAATATTATGTATTCGAATTAGAAATGGTTCGCACGCCACTGTATGTTTACATTTGGACGGTCTGGATTTACCACTGTAGGCCACTGAAGCCACGCCCGAAACCGGTGGTAAATCCAAGTTCCAGTGTAATTTAATGTTCGTTCCAATGGAAAAAGGAAACAAAAAAGGAGACACATCAGCTCGTCCTCTACGTCCTCCAGTTCATCAGAAGATGAAATCCATAGATTCAAAAAGATTAAAAAGCTTCTCATTAGAATTGAGAAGTTGGAGAAAGATGCAAAGAGAGCGAAGGCAAGAAGCCACAGAGTGTCTGGTCCTGATTCGTTGATGTCAGAATCATTCAATCCAGGTAAACTCGTTTGTCCTTTTAGTGTGAATATGTTCCTTGTAACCTTTATCGGGCTCTAACCTGAATATTGTCAAAAAGCATATTCATTTGATCTAAGATGGCATCCTACATTACGATCAGGCACATGCAAAATCGCTTAAGAAGATCTTTACTGTTTTTAAGATATTCTTCTTAATTTTGGGCTCTAACCCGATAGAAATCATTGTTCTAACCAAAAAAAAATTCTTCAAGACCTCGTCCTTAACGTAAGATCTAACCTGTCAGAATGCAATGGTCCTAACCCAAACATTCTGCATATGCCGTTAAGCTGAAGTGTGGGCTCCAACCCAGTAAAAATATTTGGTCTAACCAAAAAATGTTTTCGTTGAAGGCCTCTTTTTTAATACGAGATGTAGCCTATCAGAATGCAATGGTCCTAGCCTAAACAATCTGCATATGCTGATAAGCTTAAATGTGGATTTAACCCAGTAAAAGCATTTCGTCTAACCAAAATTATTTCTTTTAAGATATTGCTCTTGGTGTGGGCTTTTGCCATTTAGAATTCAATGTTTCTAACCTAAAAAGAATTATATATGATGACGAGCCAATTGTTCTAACATAAAAATAATTTTATATGCTACAGAGCCAATGTTCCTAACATAAAAAGAACTTCATATATGATGAGCTTTATGATATCTATAAAACAATATTTTATTTTTCTATTCAGAAATATTTATTTTTTCCCATTGCCTTGATTCAGGTCCTTTTTATCATGGTTTGATTATGATCTTACCGACGGAGCACATCTCCACTTTGCCGACAGTGGGAACAGGAGCAAATGTAGTTTTGTGTAGACTGTAGATCTTGGGTCGACTACGAATTCAGTTTCTTGCCCGAGTGCTTCTTCCAATATCAATTCCTCAACTGGTAAGGTTCTTATACCAAGCGTTCAGAAAATAATCGAAAAGTGCTTAACCAAAGATAAGACACTAGCTCCGTCAATTCGCCAGAACTTTGAAGTCCGCTGGAAGGAAATAAAACAGATCGGCTTGCTTTCTGAAGAGAAATCATCAGAATTGATTAAAAAATAACCTCTTAAAGAAGCTTTAGTTACTATACTACTACGGGTGAGTTTTTTTGTCCCGATCTTGTTGAAAAGGTCAAATTAGCAAAGCTAGACGATCGCGCATCGATGCGAGGTGTGCAGAAACTGTGACTCCTTTTTCCAGGATTTTTCGAAGAATCGCCGGTTCCAAAATCTTTATCACCCACAGCCTTCGTTGAAGACAGCCAACAGGAACAAGAGGGATTTTAGGAGGAATTAAATAATTCAGTCATGAAAGTCGCTGGTGGACTTAGATATTTTATATAGGTATGGAAATCAATTTTTTCTGACCCGATTTTTTTATCTTTCAGTCTTACAAAATACCCTTCCATACAATCCCAAACCAACAGCTTGCACATCATAGAAATTTTTATAAACAAAAAAGAAGTTTTTTTCCTTAGTATCTGAACAAATAGAGAAGGAATTTTTGTTTACACAGATCATTTCAAATTGGAAGATCACAAACCTGCGATTAGATTAATGACTAAAGATTGCTTGATGGCTACCTTAGATTTAAAAGATGCTTTGAACATAATCTCGATTGACGTAAGTCATAGGAAATACCTAAGATTTGAATTTGACAGTAAACTTTATGAATTTATCTGTGCACCTTTTGGCATTTTCACGACACCTTATATTTTTACAAAGCTTTTAAAACCAATAGTCTCCTATCTCAGAAAGTCAGGGTTTCTTTCAGTTATTAATCTTGATGATTTTTTTATGATTGGCCAAACGCACACCCAATGCTTGAGAAATCTCAGCGAAACCCCCGAATTGTCACAAACTTAAGGGTTTTCAATCAACGAAAAAAAGAACCAGGTTATTCCAAGCACCACTTCTTTATTTTTGGGTTATATCTTTGACTATTCCGAAATGGTTCTTAAGTTTTCTACATCAAAAAGATTAGCTGTTTTGAATCAGATTAAAAAACTTCAAAAATTCAACGAGTTTAAAATCTGAGACTTTGCCAAGTTCATCGGTTCTATCGAATCTTGTTGCCCTTATTTATCTTACAGTTGGTTATATTCCAATAACTTTGAGAGACAAAAGAATGGTGCGCTCTTTTACAACGATGGTAACTTTGATGCTCGAATATTGTTGAGAATGAATAAGAATGACCTATTATGGTGGAAAAATAATACAATCTCGGGTTTTAAATCTCTAAGAAAAATCGAATTCGTTATTGAAATCTTCACACATGCTTCCCTTAGTGTTTGCGGTGCTGTCTGTGGTTCTAAGAAATCTCACGGATTTTGGACTCAAGATGAGCAAGAAATCGATATTATTGCTTCAGAGTCAAAAGCAATTCTCTTTGGTGTGAAGATCGAAACATTTTTATGTTTGCTTCTTATATTAGCTCCAAAGAAAATTTCGAGGCAGATCTTGCATCCCGAAAATCATTGCCTAAGACTGAATATGAATTAGCTGATTTTGCTTTTAGAAAAATACCAAAAGAATTTGGAAAACCAAATATGAATTTATTTGCAAGCCAAACAAACAATAAATGTGTGCCCGCTGTATCGTGGAAGAATGATCCTGGTTATGTAGCAGTAGATGTTTTTACGTTGTCTTGGAAAAAATGCTTCTTCTGTGCCTTCCCACCTTTTCCAAACTGGCCTATTCATCCTCAGCGCCCTGTTTTTCAATTAACGCTGATCAAAGGACCAATTTATTTTGAGCCAAAAATGAATCTTCAACTTTCTTGCAATAGGAAACCACATCCACTTTGGAGGCACCTTACCCTGATGGCCGATTGTCGGGCAAGTCTTGAGGGGAAAAGGAATTTCAGAAACCTCACTTGAAAAATCTGTGGCTTCTATCAAAAACTCATCAATGAAGAACTATGATGTGGCTCTTCAGGAATGGTGGACCTTTTCTCTACGCAACTCTATAAATCCTTATAAGGCAGAAGTTCCTGAAATTCTCAAGTTTCTTACTCAGGAGTACGAGAAAAGGCTCTTCATATAGCACAATCAAATGTACTAGTTCTGCGTTATCCTTGATTGCAGATTCTCGAATCACCAATGATGAGAGTATAAAAAGGTTTTTTAAAGGAATGTCGACATTAAGGCCAGCTCGCTCTAGATAAGACCAGACTTGAAATCCGCAAATGGTTCTAAATTAGTTTTCTTTCTAACCGACTAATGAAGTCTTGAATTTTCAAGATTCGTACAAAAAGCTTGTCACGCTCCTATAGCTCTCACTACAGGTCATATAATACAAACCTTTGCTTCTATCAATATCAGTAACATAAGAAAGACTACAACTTTAATTGGGATTAAGATTACAGATCAGATTAAAATTTCGAATCGCAATAAAGCGCAATTGACAAGCGAAATTGACACAGGAATCTTTTCCGCACATAGTATATGCGACATGCAGCTATTTCTACCGCTATGAATCTTGGAGTTGATTTATTGGATTTGGGTAAAAAGACACCTGGATGGACTAAAAATTAGCCTACAATTCCCTAATTCTTTACTGAATTCCCATAATTCATTCTATTTTGATCCAAGGAGCTTTTCTTCAACTGTACTATTTTGATATAAAAGTATCAAATATCATTCATGTTTCTCCATTGTATCAAATAAAATGATTTGCCGTATTTCTTGTTGCTTTCAACATCTACCATTTGATCTTGAGGAGCAGGCGCGAAATACAATTTATTGATTGAATGAACTTACCTGCAAGTGAAGCTTGATCCTAATTTTATAAGCACCTCCTCCGAATAGATAAAACCCACCATGTTTTGCATACCCATCATCTAATTTTAATTAGATCCCTAGTTAATAATTGTGGCTGCTGTAACCAGAAGTATCTACCATTTGATGTATTCGGAGGAGGCGCTCGTATGATTAGGATCGAACTTCACTTACAGGACAGTTCGTTCAATCAGCCCGCATGAAACTGATATGATGCATTTCGTATGTAAGTTGAAACTGTAGAAAAATATGGACAAATATAAAAAAAGGTGGGGTTTTCCAGAAAATCTGTTTTTTTTTCTTCGATTAAGGGTGTTGGTTAGATCCGACTTGGAATTTTTTTTTCTAGGCACGGCACTGACTCCATATAGATTTTTTCCCCAAGCATTTGAGAACGAAAGAAAGAAAACTTGTCAAATATCCGGGGTTTTGCGAGATCCTGGGATCAACAAAATTGATAGGAATGAAGCCTTTTGCTGAGGCAATCATTATTTCCACGGAAA
>CAKNYM010050807.1:115655-132192 GCA_932195095.1 Andricus curvator | reverse complement strand
TCCAATCAATGAAATGAATTTTTAAAAAAGCAGTTCAACTTTCAACCAAGTAGTTGAAGTTTCAAACAAAAAATATTTTAATTCTGAATCAAAAACAGTTGATTTTAACCAAAAAAGACGAATTTCCAACAAAGTAGGTGAATCCTCAGCCTCAGATTAATTTTGAACTAAATAGTTGCATTTTTAACCAACAAATTGAAAACGATTAATTTTTATCAAAAAATGTAATATTCAATTTGCAGTTCAATAAATTAATTTTTAACCAACAAGAAACAAATTTTCAACAAAATAGTTCAATTTTGATATAAAGAAATGGATCTTCAACTAATGAAATGAATTTTTAATATCTTAGTTCAACTTTCAGCCAAATAGTTGGATTTTCAATCAAGAGGAATAATTTTCTACCAAAAAAATAATTAACAACAAGATACAAAAAAGATTGATTTTCAATGACGAATTTTCAACAAAATAATTCAATCTTCAATTAATACTCGTAAAATGAATTTTTAGCCGAGTAGTTCAACTTTCAACCAAGTAATTGAATTTTCAATCAAGATGATTAATTTTCTACCAAAAAAGACGAATTTGCAACAAAATACATACATTTTCAACCAATAATGGAATAGTTAAAATTTCAGTTGAAAACTAATTTTCAGTAAAAAAAGAACGAATTTTCAACAAAATTATTAAATCTTCAATCAATAAAATGAATATTTAACAAAGTAGTTCAACCTTCAACCAAGTAGTTCAATTTCCAACTAAATAATCGAATTTTTACACACAAAAGATTAAATTTCAACCAAGAACGTTTATTTTCAAACAAATAGTTTAGTTTTCAAACCAAAAAGGTGAATTTTTCAAAAGACAGTTAAATTTTCAATCCATAAGGACAAATTTTCTATCCAAAAAGACAAAAAAAATCTTTTTGTTGAACAAAACAGTTTAGAAATATAATAGTTGATATATCAAGGAAAAAAATATTTTCATTTCAAATTAAAAACTGACGTATTTAACCAAAAAGAGGAATTCTTAACGAAAAATGTAATAGTTGATATTTTAACCAAAAAAACATATTTAAATTCTGAATCAAGAACAGTTGATTTTAACCAGAAAAGACGAACTTTCAGCAAAATAGTTTAATCCTCAACCAAAATAGATTAATTAATAAATAATTAGTTGCATTTTTAACCAAAAAATTAAAAACGATGAATTCTTATCAAAACTTGGAATAGTTAAAATTGCAGTTCAAAAAAATGTATTTGCAATAAAAAAAGAAAGAATTTTTAACAAAATGGGTAAATATTCAACCAATAAAACTAATTTTTAACAAAGTAGTACAACTTTCAATCAAGTATTGAAAGTTTTAACCAAAAAGGATTATTTCGTAATTAAAAATTTAAAGTTGAATTTTGAACTAAAACAATACATTTTCAGCCAAAAATATAATAGTTACATTTACAGTTTAAAAAAATAATAATTTTTACCAAAAAAACTATTTTTTAGCTAAATAGTTCAATAGTCAACCAACAAAATGAATTTCGAACAAAGTATTTCAACTTTCAACCAAGTAGTTGAATTTAAAAAAATGAATTCTCCATGAAAAATTTAATTGTTGAATTTAAAACTTAAAACGATCAATTTTCAGCCAAAAATGAATTATTTAAATTTTCATTTAAAAAAATTACCCCCTCATGGGACAGCAGTATCGGAAGTTTTGAAATCTTTTGTAATATAACATCTAAACATTTTTTTTAGTTTTTCTCGAAAAATATTAATTTTACAGAAAAAGTATAAATACAAAAATATGTGTTTCGATGAGATATACAACTTTTAGGCACAACATTTTTAGCTCAGATAAATATTTTTGGAGGTTTCTAAAAACAAAAGTTTTTTTATCAAAAATTGTCAATAACTTAATTTTTATTAACCTGCGCCAAAAATATTTTTTGTACTTTAAATTAGGATGCAAAAGAAACCCCTAAGCCAAATATTAAGTCAATATTCATGGGTGACCTTTTCGGAAGTATACCCAAATTAAAATTCCACTTGAATTCCGTTGAATTCTAAATAATTCACTTTAATTCCATTAGCTTCTCTTGCGTAATCCCGTATTCAGTTAATTGCTTTTAAAACCCATTCAATTTTCCTAAATTCAGTTGCTTTTTTTTACTTAATTTCAATTCTCTTAAATTCAATTAAATTAACTTGAGTTCACCTAAATTCATTCGAATTTCTTTGAATTTGAATCATTTCAAAAATTTCCAACAAATGTAATTTCTTAACAATCTTAAGAATAAGACAGAAATAGAGTGAGTGAAGAATTTACCAATTAATTCTTGAAGTTTCTATCTCATCCAATAAAAAAATATATTTTTTTAATTGCAATGTAACTTCTGAATAATTATACCTAATTACTGAAAAATTATTATTAACCAATTATTACCCAAAATTCTTACATTCTCAACATTATAATCTGAGATAACATTTATTTATGACTTTTTCCCCTATTGAAAGAATAATAACATTTATTTCCAGTGGATGCATGTGAATGAATGAACAGAAAGAATAAGACTCTTGGGAATTTTATCTAACAGCCAGGCGACAGAATGAAGATCTTACTGTGCAAAGTATTCTCGTATCAACTTTTTAAATACGTCAGCACTTTTAGGATTCGATAAACTCATTGGATATGAATTACTCTATACTCTCTGTAGATAAGTGCAAAAATTTTATAAATCATAGTTTCACTTGTCAATAATAAAACTTTTTTTCGTAATCAATATTTGTTTATTAATAGGGTGGCGATTCGGCGGACGATTTCAAATTCCCGGTCATTTCCCGGTTTTCCCCGGTCAAGTTTTTCAATTTTCCCGGTCAACTCAAAGTAACATATTTATATTTGCCGCAAAACGCAAACATTTATTTTAATTCATGACGTTCGTTCTAAACATCTTTTAACACAACAGAGCAAAACGTTGCAAAATAAATGAATTTTGAAAAAAATACTTAAATTTTCCACCAAAAAATATCAATTTTTTCCGAAAAAATGGAATAGTTAAACTTTCAGTTGAAAAAATTAATTTTCAACAAAAAAAAAACGGATTTTCAACAAAATAGTTCAATTTTCAACCAAAGTGATGAATTTTCAAATCAAATTATGAATCTTTATCTGGAATAGTTAAATTTTAAACCAAAAAGATAAATTTTCAACTAAAATGATGAATATTTAACCACAGAAAAAAGTAAGAATAAAATTTGTTGCAGGAAATTTTTTAGAGCGATAAAGTTTTGTTCAGCCAACTTCGCGTCTTTCAAAATACATGTGTTTGTAAATGGAAAAACAAAAGAAAGTTTAACCAATATTTGTGTAAAGTTTATCCTCTGAAGATAATTTTTGTTGCGGAGAATCTTTCGTCGGAAATCGATGTAAAGTTTATCTTCTGTTTTTTCTGTGACTGGAACACTCGACTTTTCAACCAAAAAGACGAATTTTTAAAGAAGATTACATTTTAAATAAAAAGATTAATTTTCTACCCAAAAATACAATTTTTCAACCAAATACATTAACTTTTAAAGAAAGGTTTGAAGTTTTAATAAAAGAAGACAAATTTTCAACCAAATATTTAAATTTTGAACTGAAAAAATAATAATTTTCAATCGAAAATGGAATAGTAACATTTTTAGTTAAAAAAATTATTTGTAAACCAAACATAAGAGTTTTCAACTAAAACAATGAATCTTTAACTGAAATAGTTAAATTTTCAAGCCAAAAAATTAATTTTTACTAAAAAAAGATAAATTGTCAACCAAAACTTTAATAATTAAATTTCAAGTTAAAAAAATTAATGTTTAACCAAACTGATGAATTTTCAACAACAGCTATGGAATTTTCAATTGGAATAAGTTAAATTTTCAGTTAAAAAAATTATTTTCAACAAAAAAAAACTAACTTTTAACAACAACAAAAACTAACTTTCAAAATAATAGTTACATTTTCAAACAAAGTGATAAATTTTCAAATAAAATTGTAAATATTTAACTGCAATAGTTGAATTTCAAACCAGAAAGATGAATTTTTAACTGAAATGATGAATCATTAACTAGAATAATTTAATTTTTAACCAAAAAGATTAATTTTCAACCAAAAAGATTAATTTCTACCAAAAAAGACGAATTTTCAACTAACAGAGATAATTTTTCAACCAAAAATTGAATAATCAAATTTTTAGTCAAAAATGAATGTTCAACCAAAGACATGAATTTTGAACTAAAATTATGAAATATTCAACTGAATTAATAGTTACATTTTCAGTTTCAAACAAAAAATAATTTTCAACCAAAAAACATCCAAAGAAAAAACAAATTTTCAATCAAACAGCTCATTTTTCAACCAAAGAAATGAATTTTTAATTAAAACGATGGATTTTCAACTAAAAAAAAAAAATAATTTTTAACAAAAGAGCTTAACTTTCAACCAAATAATTTTATTTCAAACATAAAAGATGAATTTTCAACTAAAATAATAAATATTTGACTGGAATACTTGAATTTTTAACCGAAAAGAAGAATTTTTAAACAAGAAGATTAACTTTTAAAGAAAAATAAGATAATTTTTTCACCAACAAAAAAATCGAGTTTTCAACAAAATACATGAATTTTCATCGGAATAGTTAAATTTTCAATTAAAAAGACAAATTTTTATCCAAATTGTGGAATTCCGAACTTGAAAATTTTAATTTTCAACTCAGAATGGAACAGTTAAATTTTCGTTTAAAGAAATTAATTTTCAACCAAACTGGTGAATTTTCAAATAAAATGATGAATCTTCAACTGAAATGATGAATCTTTAACTGGAATAGTTTAATTTTATGCCAAAAAGATAAATTGTCAACCAGAAAGTTTAATTGTCTACAAAAATAGATGAATTTTCCACAAAGTACATATATTTTCAAACAAATAGTTTAATTATTAAATGAAAAATATCAATTTTCGACCAAATAGTTGAATTTTCATCAAAAAAAGATAAATTAATTTTTAACAAAAGTTTAACTTTTAACCCAGTAGTTAAATTTCTAACCAAAAACCGATGAATTCGCAACGAACAATGTAAAAAAAAATTTCTATTATAATTCAGAAATATTTCTTCTTTGAAATCCTACTTCTACTCTGAAAACTGCTTGAAGTACTTTTATTACCTAAAATTTAGAAGAGGGAACTTTCAAATTGTGACGAATTCTGACTTGAAAGAGGGATTTTTAAAAATTCCTTTTTTCTCAATCCGAATTATAATTCCTTTAAAAAATTCCCATTCCATGTAAAACATTCCCTGTTCCAAGTGAAATTATATTTCTTGAATTTTGCTATGATCAGAAGTAAATTCCCGGTTTTTAAATTAAATTCCCGGTCATTTCCCGGTTTTTTCCCGGTCAATAAAATTCCAGGTCATTTCCCGGTTTCCCGGTCAAGTCGCCACCCTGATTAATGTCCTTTTTTTAAATTTTAATATCAAAAGTTTTTTCCTGATTATAGGTGCTAAGCATGGATTTCAAAAAATTGGAACACGCATTTTAATGAACCAAACTTAAATATAGGGAAATTTTTAATATTTTTTTCCCCGGACTTTTCCCCTTCCAAGAGGCAGCCCAAATTTATGAAACCAAATTTAAAATTTGAAAATTTGTATACCAGGTACATAAAGTACTTGAGGCCTCTCAATTTCCTTCACAAATTTGAGCCATATTTTTAGTTTTTAAGTTTTAGTTTAGTTTTTAGTTTCAAGGGTCATACAAAAATAACATAAGACGATTTGGGGGGAGGGGGTTTGGTCAAATCTTATTGTTTCCTATGAATTAAGAAAGCAGTTCAACTTTCACAGAATTAGTTGCAAATTTTCAACCAAAAAAGATAAATTCACAAAAAAATATGATAGTTGATATTTTAACCACGGAAAATTTTTCATTTAAATCAGAAAAAGCTGAATTGAATCGAAAAAGACGAGTTTTTAACAAAATACTTGCATCCTTAACAAAGAAAGACTTTTCAGTCAATAAAGAAAAAAATTTCATCCCAAATGTAGAATTTGCAACCTAGAAGATTAATTTTCTGCTATACAAGACGAATTCTCCACAAAATATGTTAATTTTAAAACAAATATTGAAATTTTTAAGCTAAAGAGACGAGCTTTCTACAAAACATTTTTTACCAATAAAATACGATTTAAAAAAATATACATATTTTCTACCCAAACAGTTGAATTTTCAACCAAGAGGATTAATTTTCTACCAAAAAATACGAATTTTCAACAAATTACATGAATTTTCAACGAAATAGTTGAATTTTTTTAAGACCAATTTTTAAACAAAACTTAAGTGTTAAATTTTCATTAAAAAAATTAATTTTCAATTAAAAAAAAACGAATCTTCTACAAAACAGTTGAATTTTCTACCAAACTGTTGAATTTTCAAGGCAAAGAGTCAAATTGTCTATACATAACAGTTGCATTTTCAAGTTTCAAAAAAAAAATTAATTGTCAAACAAATAGTTAAATTTTAAATTAAAACAATTAGTTTTTAACTCAAAAAAGAATTTTTCACCAAATAGTTGAATTTTCAAATAAGAAGATTGATTTTCTACGAAAAAAGACGAATTTTCAACAAAATGCATACATTTTCAACCAAGTAGTTGAATTTCTAAACTAAAATTTTTTTTGAAATATCAAGACAAAAAGATGAATTTTCTCTACAAAACAGTTGAATTTTCAACTCAAAAATATGAAATTTCAACAAAAAAGTTCATTTTCAAACAAAAAGTTAAAATTTTAATTTAAGAAATTAATTCATATTCCAAAAAAGGGAGGTTTTAACAAAGTGGTTCAATTTTCAACCAAAGAGATTAAGTTTCTACTGATATTATAATTCTTCGACAACAACAAAATAATTTTTAATAAAATAATTCAACTTTTAACCAAGAAGTTGAATTTTCAAACTGAAAAGATGAATTTTCAATAAAAATATAATAGTAGATATTTCAACAAAAAACGATTTTAATTTTAAATAAAACACAATTTAATTTAACCAAAAAAGATGAATTTGCAACAAAATAGTTGAATCCTCAACCAAAACAGATTCATTTTCAACCAAATATGTAGTTGCATTTTTAATTTTCAAAATTGATTTTTTACTAAAAAAGATGAATTTTCAACAAAATGCATACATTTTTAAACAAGTAGTTGAATTTTAAACCAAGAAGATTAATTTTCTACCAAAGAAAAAACTAATTTTTAATCAAATCGTTGAGTTTTCGGTCTCAAGAAGATCTTTTTTTAACCAAAAATATAATAGTTCAATTTTCACTGAAAAACAATCTTGAATTTAGAAAAGCGAATTTGCTACAAAAGAGTCGAATTTTCAACAAAATATTGAATTCTCGACCAAATAATTAAATTTTCTACCAAATTATTGAATTTTCAAATCAACAAGATGACTTTTCTATAAAACAGTTGAATTTGCGACCTAAAAATATAAATTTTCAACAAAAATGTTAATTTTCAACCAATCAGTTGAATTTTCAACAAAAAAGCTAATTTTCAGTAAAGAAGTTAATTTTTAACGAAACAGTTAAATTATCAACTAAAATTGTAAATTTTCAACAAAAATTGTACCTAATATAAGACAGCATAGAAAAATCGTGGCCCTAAACCCCCCCCCCCCCCCCACCAAAAAAAGACTACGCAATTACGTGCTTTCAGGTTTTTTATGAATGTGAACACCCTTGGCCTTTGGCCAAGTCAAATGAAAAAGTGATAATTAACATTAATTGATGACGATTATTGAAAAATAAATTTCTCAAATATTTTTTTAGAATTTCAATTTAAAACAAAAATTTAGAGAAATTATTCATAAACAAAATTTTTAAATTATAAAAACTTAGCGGGATTAATTGTATTTCTCCGATCTAGATATCACTAAAATTTATTTCAAAAGTTTGACTCTTGAATACATTTAATCCCGCCAAGTTGTCATAATTTTAAAATTTTTGTTTATAAATAATTTTTCTAAATTTTCTTCTCAACTTTGAATTCTGAAAAAACATTTAAAAATTTATTTTTCAACACTCTTAATTAATTAATTCTAATTATTAATTTTTATTTTACTTGGCTAACTTTTATTTCGCAATTTAATTTTATTGTATTTGGCTAAGTTTTTGCATATTAGATGTTTGTGATGGGATTTCACAACTTTTTGAAAAAAATGTATTCAAAGATATTATTAATTAAATACTTATAAAAATAATTCTTATAAAGGATTTCAATTTTCAAATAAACTTGATACTTAGAGTAAGAATTGTTACTTAGAGTTAGGGTTTCACCTAGAAAAGGAGGCTATTCGTACCGACATTTCGAAATACAAATAGCCAAAATTTTGTACTATACAATTTTAGGAACTGACGGCTATATTATAAATTCTTGAAACATAGTAGGGTGGTTGCCAAAAAGTTGACTACTGTAACTCCCAGACATTTTCTACTTTTTCTTTGAATAATTACTTTTTTCTAAAATTGTCTCAGTAAAGTATAATTTAATTGAAGCACAATTTAGTAGAGTTTCGAAATTTGAGACGACTTCGTTTAGAAATTATAAATAAAAATTTGTCGACCTTTTCTTTGAATAATTACTTTTTTCTAAAATCATCTCAGTAAAGTATACTTTAAACTTACTTACTTTAAAAAAAGGTAAAAATCAAGAGTAGAGTTCTATATTTCAGATACAGGGATTTTAAAAATAAATTCTACTTTTTTAAAATTTTCCAGAGTGAAAATTTGAGAGTTTTGACTTTATTAAGCTCAATTCTTCACAGAATTCGTGCCGTTAATCCATTTAAAGTTGAAAATCCACAGTTCCTATATAAAATAAACTATAAACACTTCAAAGGGATTCCCCGAATTTTTAGAATTACCGATATTACCAATATTTTCTACTTTACCATCAGTAGTAAAACGACTGATTATCTGAAACATCTTGTAACGTTATAGATTTTGGGGTCTTAGAGCCCGCAAAATATATACGTTTAATTACACGAAGTGTATCTCGGAAACTAGTATCGACTAGCGAGGTATCGATTCGATATATCGATTGATCGATGTTTGTTCAAATTCAAATAAGAATTTAAAGTTGAACTAATAACTATAACTTAAAAATAAAGAATAGGAACAATTTAGAAGTGATAGTTCTTATTTAATACTCTCTCTCTGTCCTGAAATAATAGAAAGAATTGGAATTATGGATTTAATTCGATATCAGGGAAATACTTATAAACTACTACGCAATAAGAAATAGGTTAGATTCTGAGCATTCCTAAGGATGACTCATTGAGCTATTTTTAGTATCAGAACGTGCCTTAGAACAGCTTTTGACAGGAAATCATATTGTAAACATCCGGTCACAATTTGGACTTTGGACCAAAGTTGTTTAGAAATGTCAATCAACGAATAAGTCATATTGCGTCTTAAATCTAATAGGCGGAGCCATGCGACCTAATTTCTAATTGGTAAAATGACTATTAAATTCCATGACGTCAGCGATTTTATTGGCTGAAAAGGTAAAGTCGGAGATTACTCCACCGAAAATATAGTTTATAAAAAGGCGCGCACAACGGAAAACCGCCAGATTTTGTATCTCCGAACCGCACATTAAATAATAAACCTGCGACACTCAATATTATAAAATTAAGTCTTTTGGACTTCGAATTTTTCTGATCAAGCTTAGACTTAGGAAATTCATTTGAAAATAATGTATACATAAACAATTCGAAGTAAGCTTATTTGTTAAACGTGAAGCGGGATGCCGCGTTATAAACAAATATAAACAATAGTGAATTAAGTGTTCTTTATTTCAAATAAATTCCTTTTAATGGTTTTCGTTTCAACGAATCAACGGCAACAACGATCCCGTTCTGATGTCCAATCAGCGAGCAGAGAATTATTGACAGGAAAGCTAGGTCAAATTTGGGCATTACACATCTGAAAGGATGTGCGATAGAGACAGGGATGGGTACGTATAATACGTCACGTAGTAAACGTAGTTTATCTATTAGGTATTTTAGGTTAGGTGGGGGAAATACAAGATGTCTCCACGCTGAGGGTCAAACGATAATACCAATTGCATGGGATGAAACCTAATTTTTTTAATAATGCGGAAAAAATGATTTTCAACCATAAGTATGTGAAGATATTATTTTTTATTTTTTAAAAGCTATTCAACTCAATAATAATATCGATAATTTTTGCATGTAACGATTTTATTACCTAATTCAATAGATAAAAATTTCAGCGCACCATGCGCGCATGGCGCAGGCACGCGTGCATATTTTCACGCACGACGTGCGTTCAGATCAGCACGCAGATGTGTCCTCCATGGAGGCGCATATGCCAGGCATGTCGTGCGCGCATGAAGCAAGCACTCAGTGCACGTACGAGGAGTGTCTTGAAATTGTTTATTTATAATAAAATAAAGTATCAAAAAGATTTAATTTCACATTTTTATTTGAGAAATGGAAAATTATGCCATATTTAATAGGGTAACGAAACCAATTACCGAGAGGGATCCGATTGCCTAAGGTCGAATAAGGCACAACGCACACAAAATTGTACCACGAATGCTAACCTATACAACCAGGTTTAACATCATATTTATTCTCTCGTTTCCCGAATAAAGTGCAAAGTAAATGGATGAATTGTTAAATTTCGGGTTTATGCAACTTTTTATACTAATATTTAATGCACATAAATGTAGAAAATTATGCAAAATAAATCAATGTTGTCCATCGAACCGTTCATTACTTTAGAAAACAGGCACTATAAAGTCCGCGAGATGGCACTTGACCGAGTCGCCATCTTTTCCCGCAACTTTTCAAATTCTGAAAAGTGATTATTCTCTCAGATGGTTAAAAATTGAACTATTTTGTTGACAATTTGTTTTCTTTGTTTAAAATTTTATTATTTTGTTGAAATTTGTTTTGCTGATATTTTTAGTTTAAAAGTCAACTATTTGTTTGAAAATTAATGTCTTTTGTTGACGATTTTTTTGGTAAAAAAATTAATCTCCTTTATTGAAAATGATGCATCATTTTAGTTGAAAATTCATCACTTTGGTTGAAAATTTATATTTTGTTACTAAATCGTTGTTTTTTGTTTAAAAATTATCTTTTAACTGAAAATACAACTATTCCAGTTGACGATTCATCATTTTGTTTGAAATTTTAACCATTTGTTAAAAATACGTTCTTTTTTTCGTTCAAAATTAATTTTTTTAGCTGGAAATTTAACCATTCCATCTTTATTGTAAATTTATCTTTTTTAGTTAAAAATTAAACTATTTGGTTGGAAAATGTCTTTCTGGGTTTCGATTTAATACATTTTATTTTGTTAATAATTAGTTCTTACAGGTTTTTTAATGAACTTGTATCTTTCTGTTTCAATGTTATGTTATAACTTCTTTTAATTTTATGTTTTTATTTTGCACACAATCAATTTTTAAACGTTCTTCTTTGTATTTATTTGAATTCAAAATTTTTAACTCTTTTTGATAGATAATAATAATTTATTTACATTCACTTTAGCAGATTGCAAACTGCATTCATAGAGCACGCATGTATGCGTCGCATAGTTCCGTCACGGGGTGATTGTACGCATGCTGACATTGGCGACGCATTGTGCACGCACTAAAATCCCATTCACAAAATGCCCTTAGATGTGGTGCATTCTTTTAATTCTTGCAAGCATTTCGTGCGCGCATCGACGTGCGCGCCAGAATTGTTATCTGGGATGGCTTTCTATTCTTGGACCCCTAATAAAAGGAGTATCCTTCGAACCCAAGCTCTGACGATTTCTGAACATTTTCTCATGAATAGGGTCATCCACTAATTTTTTTTTATTTTTGCATATTAAAGTATATGCTCTAAAATCACTAATAATACCAGCATAGTGTAAAAAAAACTTTTTTTCGAATTTATATTTGAAAAAGAAAAATGTGTACACATTTAAAATTCCTATTTCTGTTGCGCCCATTCCGCCATCTTGATCTGACGTAGCTAGCCGCCAAACGCTTGTAAATAAGCCGGGCGATTCACGTTTTTTTCATAAAAATGCAAAAAAGTCAGCGCTACCATTGGTGTTTTGTGCCTCAATGCAAGAACACGTTTGTCAAAAATTCAGGAAAATTATTCATATCTATACCCAAAGGTGAGGAACGAAAAAAATGGTACAAAATTGTTCGTCGTGACATGTGCCCAACCACATCTTTAACGTCAACAGTATATTGTTGCGAAGATCATTTCAACGTAAGCAAATATTTTTATTTCAAATAGAAAACTATACAATATGATTTTTTGATAACATAAAACCCGTACTTTACTGATATTCAACAGTGTTATATATATGGGATGCCGGGACGTATGTGCACTTTACCTTAAGGGCATGTGATACAGTCAAATACCTATATTACCGACCTCACTTTTTCAATTAAATTTTTTTTTTGAACCTAAAATCTTTTGTTGTAAATAGAATATCGGACTGAAACTTTGTAATATGTATCAGAAGACCATAAACTACGTTTATGTACTTTATTTGAGTAAAAATTTCGCTACAAATTATTTTCAAAGAAATTAAAACTGCGACCATTTTTGTACATATTGTCTTTGTACCTTGAAATTTTTCGAACCTAAAAACTTTTTTTTTTGAGTAACATATCGGCCTCAAACTTTGAGAAATGCAAGAGCCGACAGTAAATTACGTTTATATATGTCATTTGAGTATAAAAGATGCAAGAAGAAAAATTCCAACTAAATGTCAACAACGGTTGCCAGTTCGTTCGGTATTCGCGATGAGCACGAAAATGCGAAGTCTGGCGGCCACTAAACGAGGCCAATAACGATTTCAATACTTGCATAATTCAACATTGAAACAACATATTTCACTCAACTTTTATGCTGGACACAACTTTTATAAAATATTATTGTAAGAACACCGCATCATCAATCTTTGACAGGGTGGACCCCATATTTCAGATGTCGACGAGCCAGCTGCTAGAGCCTCGATTAGTGGCCGCCAGACTTCGCGTTTTTGTGCTATCGCGAATACCGGAGTTGACATTTAGTTCGAATTTTTCTTTTTGCATCTTTTATAGTCAAATGATGTACATAAACGTAATTTACTGTCGGCTCTTGCATTTCTCGAAGTTTGAGGCCGATATTTTACTCAAAAAAAAAGTTTTTAGGTTCAAAAAATTTCAAGGTACAAAGACAATATCTACAAAAATGGTCGCAGTTTTAATTTCTTTGAAAATAATTTTTAGCAAATTTCTACTCAAATAAAGTACATAAACGTAGTTTATGGTCTTCTGATACATATTACAAAGTTTCAGTCCGATATTCTATTTACAAAGATTTTAGGTTCAAACAAAAAATTTAATAAACTGAAAAAGTGAGGTCGGTAATATAGGTATTAGACTGTGTCACATACCCTTTAAATCAAATTTTTTATTTGCGCAACAAGTATTATAAAATTATATATTTTTTAACTTTGGAATCATGCTGCTATTTTTAAAAAAGAGTGTCCACTAAAGAGCGAATATATATTTAATTCTTATATTTTATCAAGTGCAAAATCAAAGTATTGACTTTTGAGGTTAAAGCTCGCTTTATGTCAATATCGTCAACATCTATAGTCGATTATTTCGTTTCCTTACTATTTCTTTTATTTAAACTAAAATAAATACGATATAACCCAGATAGCACAACAAATTCCGTGAAGATTTCCTGAAACTTACATTGTAAGGTGGGAATATTGCATTGAAAGGTTAGGGCAAGGTTCGTTCAGGGGCCATCCATATACCACGTGGACAATTTTTCACCACCGTTTGACCCCCCTCCCCTCCTCGTGGACAGCCGTGGAATTTTGACAAACAGCCCCCCCCCCTTCTCTGTCCACGTGGAAATATTTTATAAAAATATAGATATCATTGGTCTTCAAAAGCAAGGACGCCAAAAGGAGCGATGAGTTAGCTGAAAATTCGGATTTACTTGAGAACGTGAGCTTAAACAAGGTTTGAAGTCCAAACAAAAAGTCGTGAAAATATTCTTAGTTTTTCATGTGTGTCCACGTGGCTTCTAGCCCGACGCCCCCGGTCCCCCTCGTGTACAAGCGTGGGATTTTTCCATACCCCCCTCACCCCCTAAACTGTCCACGTGGTATATGGATGGCCCCTCAATCAAGAAAATGTCCGCTTGTGAGGGAATGTTGCACGGCATGTTTCAGGACAGTTTGGAAGATTCATTTAACTTAATTTGATGCGCAGTACTTTTCTATGGGACCTACGGCTGCGCAGTAGTTTTTTTTAACCCTTGTAATATATCACCAGACATACGTATCACGACTATTTCCCATATTTTTGAAAAAATGAAAAACCAAAAAATAATTACAATTTTTATTTTTTTTATTTATTTTTTTTACATTCTCATCTAGAGAAGGTATTAGATTTGTGTAAAATTTGACCCCCCCGGTTTTTGTCAAATGTCCACGTTTTGAGGCCCCCTGAACCCAAAAAACAGGTTTTTACGAATGTGTCTGTCTGGCCAGCCATTTTGGCTGAAAATTTAAAAATTGAGAGCATTTTGAAAATTTTTCAGACCATATTTTTTCAAAATTTGAAACTGATATGCAAGGCTGTCCATAGCACTCAAAAATTCAAACAATTTATTCTTATGACATTTTTCGATAAACTAAAAATTTTTAGAGTTACAGCATTTTCAAAATCCAAAAAAAGAAACGAAAATTAACATTTCCAGCCAAAGAACGCACGATACGAAAAAAAGTCAAGATAAGAAAAGTGTTTCTTTTTGCACGCCCTATGAGATTATTATAACGACTTTTTGAATTTTCTTGAAAAATCGAAAATTCACATTTTTATTGCACAAAAAATAATGAAAAATCCAAAAATTTAATTTTACTGTCAAAGTATGCAAGTTACGACAAATGATGATTACACAAAAATTGTGCACTCAAAAAAGATCTACAAATTTGTTATTGGTCACTTTTTGACAGGATCTGTAGTTTTTGTTTTATTCGTAAAAAATAACATTAACAGTAAAAAATCGGCCCGATAAGCGGGCACATTCTCGTCAAGACTTTGCTTATTTACTTTATTTTTCATCTCGGTTGTGTTTTTTCACATTATTTCATTGTTTTTATGTTCTCAATACTATTTCTAACCATTAAAACAAAAAAATAATCATCATTAATGCTCATGGTACTGGAAAATTTGTATTTTTACATTCTCATCTAGAGAAGGTATTAGATTTGTGTAAAAAATTTAGGTGCCATAGAATACTACTGCGCACCGAATTAAGTTAAATAAATCTTCCAAACTGTCCTGAAACTTGCCATGCAACATTCCCTTACATGCGGACATTTTCTTGATTGAGCGAACCTTGCCCTAACCTTTCAATGCAATATTCCCAGCCTTACATTGCAAGTTTCAGGAAATCTTCACAGAGTTTTTTGTGCTACCTGGGAATCTTGATCAAATAACTAACTTTAAATTCGATTATACAATACACCGGTTTAAATATTCAAAACGATTTGAATACTTTTTTGCTTTCACTCCTCGAGTCTCAGCAACATTGAAACTGGAGCACTTCGCACAGAAATCACTTATCATAAGTCACTTTTGTCACATTACTCACTTTTGGCAAATTATCCGAACTCGCTTTAACGTATCCAGGCATATTGATACTTCATAAAAATAAACCCTTTTTCCAAAAAAACGTTGATAATTAATTATTTCGATTGTTTTTATCAAACTGACCATGTATTTTCTTCGGTTTTGACGGGCGTGACGTCACACCACGTATTTCGAGCCGTGAGGGCGCTACATGTTTTCTTTTATAAATCGACATTACGGTGGATATTTTATCACTTTTTACTAAATTATTATAAATTATTAAATAAACTAAATTAAGTTTTAATTTCACATTTTAATTCTTTGGGAGTCAAAGTTTATAAAAAACTCAACTATAAGGCAAACAAAATTTGTGTGGATGACCCTATTCTGACTTTTCCTGACGATTTCTGTCGAGAAATGTAACAAAAGTGGCCAGAATATTCAGAAGTCCTGACTTTTTTTCTGACTGATTTTTGAAAAAATCTCAATGGATTTCAGAGGATTTCCAAATATTTTTAGGGGTTTTTAAGGAATTTCAACTGATTTCACGGTACTTTATAAGATTTCAAAGGATTTCAGTAATTTTAAGGGATTTTAAAACTCTAAATAAGGTATTTTAATGAATTTTCCAGGATCTCAAAGGATTTTTATGTTACGTCATTTATGTATGGTCCCTTCTAGTGATATATTATTTTTTTGCTAATTATTTTTAAAAAATCAGTTTCGTCCCATGCAATAATACCAGTTGCATTGATGCAACTGGTATTATTGCTTGTAGAGATCCTCAAGAGAGAGTTGAGACGCGGGGTACTCAAATTCTGA
>CAKNYM010050807.1:20773-85801 GCA_932195095.1 Andricus curvator | reverse complement strand
AAATCGTATTTTTTGGTTGAAAATTCAACTGTTTTGTGAAACATTCGTCTACTTGGACAAAAAATTCGTACTTTTGGATTGAAAATTCATCTTTTTTTTGTTGTTGAATATTCAACTGGGTTCTAAAAAATGCAATTATTTTGTTTCAAAATGCAACTGTTTTGGATTATTAAAAATTCGACAATTTGGTTAAAATTTAATTATTTTGTTGAAAATTTAAAAAGATTGTAAAAAAATCATATTTTTGGATTGAAAATTCAACTATTTTGTTGAATATCCGCCTACTTGGACAAAAAATTCGCACTTTTGGATTGAAAATTCTTCTTTTTTTTTGGAAAATTCAACTGTATTCTAAAAATTTAACAATTTGGTAAAGATCTAACATCTAACATTGGACAAAAAATTCGTACTTTTGGATTAAAAATTCATTTTTTTTTAAGATTCAACTGGGTTCTAAAAAATGCAATTATTTAGTTAAAAATGCAACTTTTTTGGATAAATAACAATTCGACAATTTGTTTAAAATTCATTTATTTTGTTGAAAATTTAATATTATTGTCAAAAAATCATATTTTTTGGTCGAAAATTCAACTAAAAAATTGTCATAATGAAATTTAATAAATTTTATAAAAAACTAGGATTAGATACCCTATTATTAAAAAATAAAAATATTGAACATTTGCCTACTTGGACAAAAAATTCGTATTTTTAGATTAAAAATTAATTTTTTTTTTTGAAAATTCAACTGTATTCTAAAAATTTAACAATTTGGTTAAAATTCAACAATTCCGTAACAGTTCAACTATTTTGTTGAAGATTCGAAAATATTGTTGAAAAATCGTATTTTTTGGTTAAAAATGCAACTGTTTTGGATAATTAAAAATTCGACAATTTGGTTAAAATTCAACTATTTTGTTGAAAATTTAACTATTTTGATAAAATAGTCATCTTTTTTAGTCGGAAATTCAACTGTTTTGTTGACAATTCTTTCTTTTGTATTGAAAATTCATTTTTTATGGTAGGAGAGTAATAAATATTTCATGTTTGAAATGAATAAATTAAATTTTTTTAAATTCCGAAATTGTTTTATTCTGTTTATAAAAAATTCTGTGTTAAAAATGTTACAAGATTGATAAATACTGATTTTCAAATCAGTGCATAAAGTCTATAAAGTGCTGCCACCAAACGACGAATCACAAGATACGAGCATAACCTATATGCACACTCGTAGAAACAGAAACACTAAATTGTGTTTAGTGATTTTGATTACTGATAAGAGTGATAAGGCTTGACTACGACTCTTTTCTTTAGTGTCTACGCGGCACGATTTACATCAAATTTTACACTTCAATCATTCAATTGTACAATATTGTGTTTACGACTTGTCAACCGGACATTCAGGATTCAGATCGTTCAGATGTGTCAAATTTTTATATTGGCACCGATTTACGGATCAAAAATGCACATACATTTTAAATGATTATGCTGAGAAAGGCGAAGGTTAGTAATAATAGAAGTAAATTTTATGCCGGACTGCGTAAAAGTGATCAAATGCTCGAAGAGAGATTAACCTTTTTTCGAATATAACCTCAAAAGAGAGATAAACGAGATTTATGCACAACGGATTTCGGCATGAGCCAGGAATCAAAATATTTAAAGTCGCTCATAAATCGCGATATTCTACCTTTCGGCACTCGTTTTAAAGAGTTTGTTGAATTCTGACGAAAGGATCATGGAAAATCACTCGGTTCGTGTGAACACGAACTATTTGCAAGTTCCTCTCGACAATGAAGACTTGTTAGTAGTGTCGGAAAATCACAGCAAACACTACATGGAACATAAAAAAAGGGAAGAAGAATTAGTCCTGACTGCGGACAATAAGGGTGGTTTATCTAATCCTAGGGCTTTATTGTTTTTAATACTATGGTACGTCTTCAGTGGCTGCACGCTATTTTTGAACAAATACATTCTGTCCTACATGGAAGGCGATCCCACGATTTTGGGTAAGAAACTCATTTCTTTTATTTTTATCAGGGTGGCCGCAGGTCACTGAAAACCTGAGAATCAGGTAATAGCAGGGTGTCCTGCGACCTTGAAAACCTGGAATTCTCCTTGATTTTTTTTTACCTTGAAAACCTGGGAACCTCCTTGAATTTTTCACGAGAACCTTGAATTAATTTTTTTTAAATAGTTATTTTATTGAAATGTGAAGAGTGATTACAATCTTTTAGTCTATTGTGAAAGAAAAATCTCGTTTAGAAGAGATATTGCTACTGAAAAGTTTTTTATTTCTCAAGATATAATTTATTTTTTATTCATTACAGAATTAATAGATTTCAAGGCACTTTTTCTAGACTGGTGCCAATTATTTTATAGATTACAATTAACAGACTTTAATATTGTGGATAATTCTATAAGTTTTTTATTTCTTCTGCGCTAATACAGAATGTTAATGTATACATTTTCTTGTGATAATCAATTTACAAATTATAAAAATTATTAGTTGAAAATTTCGATGTTAATTCAGTTTCAGAATTAGAATGAGCCATGGCCATATGATTTGAAATAATTCAATGATTTCAACGAATACGAAAGGTTTCACAAACAAAAATTTAAGAAAGATTTCACAAATATTTCCAAACATTTCAAAGATTTGAAACGAGTTCAAATTTTTTTAGAAGATTTCACAAAGTTTTCAAATATTTTAATGATTTCAAATTAATACAAAATATTTCACAAATATTTCAAAAATTTAATAAAGATTTTGAACAAAACAAGAATTTCAAAGATTTCAAACGTTTACCATTTTTTTTTGAAGATTGCAAAAGATTTCAAAATGATTTCAAATATTTCAATGATTTCAAACGAATAAGAAAGACTTCAGAAACTTTTTACAAAGAATTCATGAGGATTTCAACAGATTTCGAGTATTTCAAAGATTTCGAAAGGGTACAGTAGATTGGAAAATATTTCAAAGCTCTTAAAGGATTTCAACATTTTTCAGATGATTTAAAAATATTTCACAAGGATTTTAAATATTTGAATAATTTTACACGAATACAAAAGATTTCACAAATATTTCAAAGATTTTATACAAAATTTATAAAAGATTAAAAAAGAATACAAGAATTTCAAAGATTTCAAAAAGGGTACGGTATACCAAATTTCAAAGATGTAAAAAAATTTGAAAGGTTTTGAGCGATTTCAAATTTTTTTAGAAGATTTAAAAAGATTTCACAAATATTTCAAATAATTAATAAAGATTTCAAAAGATTTCAAAACTTTTCGAAGATTTTAAACGATTTCAACATTTTTTAGAAGATTTCGAAATATTTCACAAAGATTTTAAATATTTCATTGATTTTAAATGGATACAAAACATTAAAAAGATTGTAAACTATTTCCAAATTTTTTAGAAGATTTCAAAAGATTTCAGAAAGATTTCACAAATATTCTAAAGAATTCATGAGAATTTCAAAAGATTTAATGAATTTCGACAAAAGACACCAAATTTCATAAAATTTCAAACATTTCACAACGATTTTTTAACATTCCAAAAGATTTTTAAAGATTTTAAATACTTCAACAGATTTCCACGAATTCACAAAAATTTCAAAAGCTTTCTTTGGAAACTGTTGGCCAATAAAAAATGAAATGGCTCATTTTTTGCATGTATAAAAAACGGTTATTTCATTATTTGATGTAAAAAAAGTAGATCCGGAAAAACTTGATTTCTTGACCTGGAAAACCTGGAAAAGACCTTGAATTTTCTTTCTAAGAATCGCTGGACAACCTGAGTCAGGGATTTTGAATGAAAATGGCAAAAACCAGGGAATTTTTGTAAGAAGCACCTTAAGTACACTGTAAAATTTTTTTTTAACTTTACCACTGCGTTTTTGTAATTATACCAAAATTTGTAAAATTACTTCCTTCATAGTAGTGAAATTACTAATTTTAAATGAAAAACATCACTTTCAATGTAGTAGTTTCACAAGATTTTATGAATTTACTTCTTTAAAAGTAGGTAAGAATTGGACATACGTCCTTCTTTTAGAAGGATTTATCCTTTTTTTTAATCTTGTCCTTCGAAGTCCTTCCCACAATTCAAAATGTCCTTCTCTTTAGTCATAATGGGAATTTTCAATTAAAATGATGAATCGTTAAATGGATTAGTTGAATTTTAAACTAAAAAGATTAATTTTCAACTAAAATTATGAACCTTTAACTAGAATCATTACAGTTGCAACCAAAAAGATGAATTTTCAACCAAGAAGATTATTCTCTACCAAAAAAAAAAAACGAATTTTCGATTAAAAAAGATCATTTTTCAACAAAAAATTGAAGAGTTTAATTTTTAGTTAAAAAATTAATATTCAACGAAAGAGATGAATTTTTAACTAAAATGATGGAATATCCAACTGGAATAGTTACATTAAAAATTTTTTTAAATAATTAATTTTCGGTCAGAAAACAAGAATTTTCAGCAAAATAACTCATTTTTCAATCAAAGAGATGAATTTTCCATTAAAATGATGATACTTTAAATAAAAGAAAAATTTTGTTCAAAGAGTTTAACTTTTAACCAAGTAATTAAATTCTCCAAAAATGGAATAGTTAAATTTGTAATAATAAAAATTAATTTTTCATAAAAAAAAACAAGTTTTCAACCAAAGTAATGATTTTTCAACTAAAATTAGGAATCTTCAACTAAAATAGATGAATTTTCAAACAAAAAGATTAATTTCTACCAAAAAAGACGAATTTTCAACCAAATAACTCATTTTTCAATCAAGGACATGAATTTTCCATTAAAATGATGATACTTTAACTTAAAAAAGAGTTTAATTTTCAACCAAGTAATTAAATTCTCCAAAAATGGAATAATTAAATTTTTGGGTATAAAAATTAATTTTCCATTAAAAAAAAACAAATTTTCAACCAAAGTGATGAATTTTCAATTAAAATTAGGAATCTTCAACTGAAATAGATGAATTTTCAATCAAAAAGATTATTTTTTACCAAAAAAGACGAATTTTCATCAAAGTACATGAATTTTCAAATAAAAAAGATCAATTGTCAACCAAAAATTGAATAGTTAGATTATCGGTTAAAAAAATTAAAGTTCAACCAAAGAGATGAATTTATAACTAAAAATATGAAATATTCTATTCGAATAGTAACATTCATGTTTAAAAAAAAATAACTTTCAATAAAAATAATTAATTTTCAAAAAAATAGTTACATTTTCTAATAAAGTGATGAATTTTTAAGTAAAATGATGAATCTTGAACTGAAATAGTTGAATTTTAAAATAAAAAGATGAATTTTTGACTCAAATGATGAATCTTTATCTGGAATAATTGAATTTTCAACCAAAAAGGTCAATTTTCAACCAAAAAGGTCAATTTTCAACGAAGAAGATTAATTTCTACCAAAGAAGGCGAATTTTCAACTGATAAAGATAATTTTTGAACCAAAAATTGAATAGTTAAATTTTGAGTTAAAAAAATTAATGTTCAATGAAAGAGATGAATTTTTAACTAAATTGATGGAATATTCAACTGGAATAGTTACATTTTCAGTTAAAAAAAAATTAATCTTCAATCAAAGAAAACCCGAATTTTCGCCAAATAGCTCATTTTTCGACCAAAGAAATCAATTTTCAATTAAAATTCATGATGAATCTTCAACGACAAAAAATTCATTTTTAACAAATGAGTTTAACTTTCAATCAAGTAATTAAATTTTCATTCTAAAAAAGATAAATTCTGAACGAAAAATGTAGTAACTGATATTTCAACCAAAAAAGATTAAAATTTTTAATAAAAAATAGTTGAATTCAACCAAAAAAGACGATTTTTCAAGACTAGTTAAATTTTTGATTAAGAAAGATTTTTCAGTCATGAGAGAAAAAATATTTGGAAACAGACTGTTGAATTTTCAAGCAAAAAGATCAATTTTCAACCAAGAAGATTAATTTTTACAAAAAAGATCGAATTTTAAATAAAGCACATGAGCTTCCAACCAAAAAAGTTACTTTTCAACCAAGAAAGATAATTTTTAAACTAAGAAGGGTGACTTTTCTACCTTATAAGATGAATTTTCAATCCAAAAGGATGAATTTATATATTTTTATATTTTTTTTATATTTATATTTTTAACAAAATAGTTGAATTTCCAGCATACAAAGATACATTTTTAATCAAGTGGTCGAATTTTCAAACAAAAAATATCGAAATTCCATCAAATATTTTAATTTTCAAGACAAAAAGATATATTTGATACAAGAGTTGAATTTTCATCAAAAAATTTCATTTTCTATCCAAAAAGAATACTTTTTAACAAAATGCATGCATTTTTTACCAAATAGTTGAATTTTTAAATTAAACAATATACAGGATAAAGCTTGAACCAAAACTGGAATAGTTAAATTTTCAGATAAAAACTCTGATAAAAAAAATAACTTAAAAAAAAATTCAAAAAAATTGTTAAATTTTCAACCAAAAAGATGAGTTTTCGACCAAGAAGATTAATTTTCTATAACAAATACGAATTTTCAACTTATTCAATATACAGGATAAAGTTTTAACCAAACGTGGAATAGTTAAATTTTTAGATTAAAAAAAAACAACTTAAAGAAATGAATTTTCAACAAAGTTATTAAGTTTTCAACTAAAGGGATGAATTTTCGACCAAGATGATTAATTTTCTAAAAAAAAAAAAATAATTTTGAACAAAATACATAAATTTTCAACAAAGTTATTAAATTTTAAAGCCAAAAAGACGAATTATCTACAAAAAAGTTGAATTTTGAACTCAAAAATATAACTTTAGTATTTCATTTAAAAGCAAATAGTTGAATTTTTAACTACAATTATGATTCCTTAATAAGACAATTAAGTTTTTTTACAAAGTAGTTCAACTTCAATTCAAATAATCGAAATTTCAACCAAAAAAGATGAATTCTCAACGAAGCATGTAAAAACAATTGTAAACAATTGAATTTTTAACCAAAAAGGATAAAATTTGCAACCAAGAAGATTAAATTTCTACCAAGAAAGACGAATTTTCAACGAAATACATGATTTTCGATTGAAAAAGATAAGTTTTCACCAAAAATGCAATAGTTAAATTTTCGATTAAAAAAATGAATTTTTAACACAAAAAAATGAAATTTCAATAAAATAGTTTATTTTTCAATCAAAACGATTAATTTTTAACCAAGAAGATTAATGCTTGACCAAAAAAGACAAATTTTCAACATAGTAAATGAATTTTCAACAAAATAGTTTATTTTTCAACGAAAAAGATTCATTTTGAAGAACATTGTCGAATTTTTAATTAAATAAATGAATTTTCAACCATAAAAAGATAATATTTTACCAAACATGAAATAGTTAAATTTCCGATTTAATAAATTAATTTTCAAACAAGAAAAATATTAATTTTCAACCAAAAACGTTATTTTTTAACCAAAAACATTCATTTTTAATCACAAAGATTAATTTTCTGCCAAAGGGATGAATTTTCAAGACAATTTTTGAATTTTCAACTTAAAAAGATAAGTTTTCACCAAAAATAGAATTTTTTTTGGCTAAAGACGGATTTTACGTTCATAAATTCTTTTAAATAAAATTAATGTAGATGTCATATTGCATTTTCAACAAAATAGTTCAATTTTCAACCAAAAAATATTTTCTATCCAAAGAGATAAATTTTCAAAACAAAAAGACGAATTTTTTCGAATACTGTTGAATTTTTTACCAATAAGTTACTTTTCAACCAAGATTTTTCTACCAAAAGTATGAAAAGTATGAATTTTTAAGAACATAGTTGAATTTTCGTCCAAAAATTATGACTTTAACAAAATAGTTAAATTTTCCAAAAATAATTAGATTTTTAACAAAATAGTTGAATTTTTAACCAAATAGTGTAATTAAAAATTAAAGTATTTCAAAGATTTCATACAGATTTCAAAAGATTAAAAAAAAATCACAAAGATTTCAAGGATATCAAAGGTTTTACAAAATTTTTTACAAGATTCCTGAAGATTCTAAATACTTCAAAAGATTTAAAATATTTCACAAAAATTGCTAAGATTTCAAGGATTTCAATGACTTCACAAAGATTTAAAAATATTCACAAAGATTCCACAAAGACGACTTACTTTCGCAACAAATTAAGAATTTTGTTTATTTATGGTTCTGCTTTCTCTAGAAATTTTTAGCCAATAAAAAATGAGATGGCTCATAGTTTTACATGATGTATAACAAACGGTTATTTCAATATTTGATGTGAAAAAAAGAAGACCTGGGCAAACTTGATTTCTTGACTTTGAAAACCCGGAAAAGACCTTGAATTTTATTTCTAAGAATCCGTGGACATCTTGTTTTAACAGATTTCAATAATTTGAAGGAATTTCAAAGGATTTTTACAATTTTATAGTATTTTTAAAAATTCCAAGGAATTTTCAAGAGCTTTAAAAAGTTCCAAAGGATTTCAAAAGATTTCAAAGGATTTGAAATGTTTTCGGAATCTTTTCAAATATCCGCAAATATTTCGAACCCTTTACAATCTTTTGAAATCCCTTTCATTTTTTAAAGCTTTTGAAAATATGTTGCAAGAATTTAAAATATCCTATATTGTTTCAAATGCTTTGAAATCCCATTAAGTTATTGAAATCAATTGAAAATTCCTTAGAATCTTTTAAAATACCCTAGAATATTATATATATAGATATATATATATATTATTATTATTTAAAATTCTTTGAAGAACCTTCAAATTATTGAAATAAATAAAAAATTCCTTTGAATCATTTAAAACATTATAATTATTGTGAATAAATTCTTTTGAAATCAATTAAAATATTATAAAATTCCTTGGAATCTTTTAAAATATCCTAAGACCTGATAGATTCTATAAATTTTTTCCATATCTTCCGAAATTTCAATATTTTCTTCAAAATCTTATGACATTTTTGTAATGCCTTAAAATCATTCAGATCATTAGAAATCCCTTGACAATTTTTAAATTTCTTGAAAATGCTTTGAAATCTTTTTAAATAACCTAAATTATTTCCAATCCTTTAAAATCTTTCGAAATCCCTTGGAACTTTTTAAAGCTCTTCAAAGTTCCTTGTATATTTTAAAAATACCCTAAAATCCTTTTAATTCCCTTGAAATTATTGAAATCTATTGAAAATTCTTCGGAATCTTTTAAAACACCCGCAAATATTTCCAATCCTTTGACATTCCATAAAACTTTTTAAAGCTCTTGAAAATTCATTGGAATTTTTACAAATATTCTAAAATCTTTAAAATTCTTTAGAGACCCTTCAAATTATTTATAATCTTTTAAAATACCCTAAAATATTTCAAATCCTTTAAGATCTTTTGAAATCACTTGGAACTTTGTAAAGCTCTTGAAAAGTTCTTGGAATTTTTAAAAATACCCTAAAATCTTTCAAATTCTTTGAAGTCCATGAGGTTTTAAAATATTTTGAAAGATTCCAAGGGATTTTATAATACATTAATTGATTTTCAAAGAATTTATTCACAATAATTGAGGGATTTTGTAGGATTTCAAAGATTTTTTAATGTTCCAAGCTATTTCTGAAGATTTTTAATAATTTTAAAGCTTTTAGGATATATTTAAAGAATGCAAGATGTTTTTAATTGACTTCAATAATTTGAAGGGATATCAAAGAATTTTTAAGCTTTTAAGGTATTTTTAAGTATATCAAGGATTTTTCAAGAGCTTTAAAAAATTTCAAGATACTTGAAAAGATTTTAAAGGATTCGAAATTTTTTCGGGTATTTGAAAAGATTCCGAAGAATTTTCAAAAGATTTCAATAATTTGAAAGGATTTCAAATGATTTTTAAGATATCAGGGTATTTTATTTTATTCATTTTTTTCTATCGAATATTTATCATTATAGTTGAAAATTCATTTCTTTGATTAAAAATATAACTTTTGTTGAAAATTCCTTTTTTTTCTGTTGAAAATTAATTTCTTTGATTAAAAACGTAACTATTTGATTAAAAATTAGTTTTTTTGTTAAAAATGTAACTATCTTGTTGAAAAATTTTGTTTGTCAAAAATTAATTTTTAGCTGAAGATTTAACTATTCCTTTTTTGGTTGAAAAATTTATCTTGTTTAGTTGAAAATTTATGTATTTTGTTGAAAATTCGTCTTTTTGGTAGAAAAATAATCTTTATGGTTGAAAATTCATCCTTTCGGTCGAAAATGTAACTAGTTGGTTCAAAATTAATTTTTCTTTTATTGAAGATTCATAATTATAGTTAAAAATTTATTTTTTGGGTTAAAAATATGACTATTTTGTTCAAAATTCACTTTTTTCAATAAATTAACCCATGGATTCACCACTATTGAATTCAGGTATTTCTGAATTTCTATTTCTATTTCTGAATTTTCTTGATATTTTTTTGAAATATTTGAGTGTATTTTGAAACAAGGTTGCTACAGAACCTGGAAAATCTGTAAAAGTCCTGGAATTTTGAAAAAGAGCCTGGAAATGTCTACATATTTCTATTTCTTTTTGAAGTTTTAATAATTGAAGGGTGGCAGTGCAATGTGACACTGACCACAATTTTCTCCTTAAAATAAAATAGAATTTATTCCGTAAAGTAGAAATCATTTGAAATCCCTTCAACATAAATTAAAATTATTCATTAAAGTTCTCAAAAATAAAACGGTTTAAATCTCTAGAAATCTTTGAAATCCCTTGAAATTCTTAGAGATATATCGAAGTCCTTTAAATCTTTTGAAATTCCTTGAAATACCTTAATATCCCTTGAAATCTTTGGACAACCGACAAAATTCTTTGAAATCCCTTGCAATTTATTAAATCTATTTGAAAAAGTAAGTATAAGTCATTGGAAAGCCCTTGAATATAAATTAAATTAAACTTATTGATTAAAGTTCTCTAAAAACAAGTTTAAATCCCTAGATATTTTTCCAATCCCTTGAAATCCTTGGAGATTGATTAAAATCCTTTAACTCTTGTGAAATTCCATTTATTTTCCACATTTCACTTGAAAAATCATGAAATCTTTGGAAATCCTACACAATTCTTTCAAATCCCTTGAAATTGTTTATATCTTGAAATATTTTGGAAGCCCTTAAAATCGATGGAAAGAGTAAAAATCCTTGTAAAAAAAGTAGGTATAAATCATTTGAAATCCCTTGAATATAAATTAAATTAAACCTATTCATTAAAAGTCTCTAAAAAAAAAGTTTAAATCCCTAGAAATTGTTTAAATTCCCGGAAATCATTGTAGATTTATCAAATCCTACGAAACTCTTTGAAATCCCTTGAACTTTTTTAAATTTCTTGAAATCCTTTGGAATTTCTTAAATACCCGGAAATGTTTGGAAATCTTTAAAGTCCTCTAAACTCCCTTAAAATGTTTCAAAATTCCTTGAAATCCGTGGAAATATTTGTTAATCTCTTGAAAACCGATGAAATCTTTTTAAATTAGTTGAAGTGTTTGGAAATCCCATACAATCTTTTAAAAAACCTAAAATTCGTGGAAATCCCTCGAAATTAGTTAAAATTCTTTGAAATCTCTTTAAATTGCCTGATATATTTGGAAATCTTCAAAATCCTGCGAATTTTTTATTAAATTTGACGAAATCGCTTTAAAAAGTTGCAAAGGCTTTCAAAGTATGTGTAATATTTTAGGATATTTAAAATTTTTAGGGAATTTAAAGGTTTTAAAATATTTTAGGGTATTTTAAAAGATTCCAAGGAATTTTCAATTGAATTCAATAATGGGAAGCGCTGAAGGTTTTTTAATACATTTTCCAGGATTTCAGGAAATATAAGATTTTATAGAATTTGACGGGATTTTATCATATTTTAATGGATTTCAAAGAATTTATTCACAAGAAGTGAGAGATTTTGTAGGGTTTTGAAGATTTAAAAATCTTTTCAAATATTGTTTGTAATTGATTTGAATTTAGTTGGAATTTATCCTGAATTATTGTAAATTCTTTCGAATTCTCTTGAACTTTGTTCAGTTTACTTGAATTCTTCTAAATTCACTTAATTGCACTCAATTAAATGGATCTTTTTGATTTTATTAGTTTTTGTTTATGTCATCTTGAAGCCTTTTAAATTCGCCTTGATTTCTCAGGGATTTCATTAGATTCTTTTAAAATCCCTTGAATTTTTCGAGACTCATTTCAAACTTACTGAATTCAATGAAATTTTTCATATTTTCAAATTGTTTTCAATTCACTTGAATTTTTTTTAGTTCAATTTATATTTGTATACGTTTCATCGAATTCTTCTCATTTCCCTTAAATTCCTCTAAATTCACTCCAATTTTACTGAAATCAATTACATTTTTTTTTGCATTTTATCCAATTCATTTGCATTCTTTTGAATTTAAATAGAATCGTCACTTTATTAATGCACATTAGTTACTTGTGGTGACTTTTTCGGTTTAAACAGGTCACTTTTTCAAGTAAATTAGGCTGTGGTAGCCCTTAGAATAGTAAATAAAAAATGTATACATTTAAAATTGTTTTATTCTAGTTATAAAAGATTCTACATTAAAAATGTTGCAAGATTAAAATGTTGGTCATTAAATATGAATGATTAGGGATAGCGAAAATGAAAAACTAGTCAGGGAAAAATCAGGGAATTTTGAAAATCAAGTGTTGCGGCCATCCTGTTTAAACTAATTTCATTGATGCCTGTATTTTAAATATTAATTGCCTTCAACTATTGAGCACTGAGTTTGAAATTTATTAAAATATCGTTTTCAAATCTGGATGGTGATTAATTGAATAACGTTTTTTTGTATATTATAAATATATTCTAAAATTATTATTAAATCATAATGATTTTTCTTGTTATTCAAGCCGAGGGTATTTTGTTCAAGGATTCATCCGTTCTGAAAACGATCAAGTAATTCTAACCTCTAGATAATAGTACAAAAATAATGAGAAATATGTTCCTGTGACTCATTAATATTCATGAAAATGTATCACCTTGTATCTAAAATACGATGATAATGAACTGGGTCATCATACTAATAGCACAAAGAAGTACAAATTATAGCCTCAGTAAATTTATTGAGTAATAATAATACGATAAATAATATTCAATCTACAGATATTGAATTTCTTTTAAGCTTTTTCGTCTGTTCGACTCGAAGGTTAATGACTGAAATTATGCAAAATTGAAACCATTATTATTCTCCGCATTATGCAAATATTTTATATAATTCTTGTGATAAAAAATATTCTTTAATTTTCATTGAGGTCAAAATTTGTACACTTAAGTCTGTTTATAAATAAAAAGCTTGTGTCCCAATTTTTTGTAATAATGACTGCTGCTTTTTTAACAGTTTTTAATTCGTATAATAACAGGGTTGCTAGACGACCTGAAGAATCTGGAAAAGTCATAAAATTTTGAAGAAAAAAAATGATTGATTGTTCTACTAATAAAAATTTATATGATTATAATTCCAGAATTTAAAAAAAATTTATAATAATATTAGTGAGAATTTTGTAGATTTCAATCATTTTGGAAAAGCCTTAGCCTAGTAGATCTGGATTTTTTTTTCAAAATTTAACCTGAAAAAGTCATGGAATTTTAAAACCGGACTTCTGTATCAACCCTGAATAATTTTAATCAACTGTGGATTAATTCGAAATTTAAAGAATTAATTAGAATAGATATTTGTTTAATTAATAAAGGCTCTTTTCTTATACTGAGTTAGAAACTAACAAATTAACTTTACTAATTTTTTGAAGGTGCATGTCAGATGCTGATGACAGCAATTTGCGGCTTTATACAGATGTACTTTCCTTGTGGAATGTACCGAGCAAGTTCTCGGTTGATGAGGCCTCCTGGTTTTTACAGACACATGACATTGGTTGGCTGCACCAGGTTCATGACAGTAGTATTAGGACTTGTATCTCTGAATTATGTAGCAGTTAGTTTCACCGAAACCATAAAAAGTAGCGCGCCTCTGTTTACCGTCCTCATTAGCAGATATTTATTAGGTAAATTTAATTAATTTTTAATATTACAGTGAACTCTTGCCTATTTCAAGGGTCGCGAAACGTAAAAATTTGCGGATTTCAAAGCTGAAGGGGCCCCCACCTCTACCGCGAGTCGTCGGGTGATTTTTGTCAAACGACGTTCATTGGCTGCCCCGGCCTTGTATCGATGCGCGCGCTGTAAGCATGTGTACGCATTTGCGCATCATGCCTGCCAGTGTTCTCCAGGTGTTTTTGTTGACTTACGACGTGACAAATATAACATTTCCTCGAAATAGTACAATTTGCCAACTAAAACTCAATATAATAGAATCAAAAAGCGACTCAAATATTTCGCGGAATATTGAGTTTTGTAGCATGACGTCATGGTCATGCTAGGATATGTGGAAATGTCAGGAAGGTTAACATAGCTGGCATATCTTGACGCCTTTTTGGAAAAAATATTCTAAATTTAAAAGTAAGTTATAAAGGTCAGAATGGTAATATTTTTCAAGTGCAGAATGCATTTGCGCAATTCTGTTTCATCCTTTTATCGGTTGAAGACCTTTCAGTTTCACGAAATACAATCAACTATCCGAAATTTGAGGTTAGAGTACCCTATTCTGATCAAGTCGATTTGATACACTAACCTCAAATTTTGGATATTTTATTTTATTTCGTGAAACTGAAAGGTCGTCAACCGAGAAAAAGATGAAGCATAATTGCGCAAATGCATTCTATATTTGAAAAATATTACTATTCATACATTTATGACTTGCTTTTACGCTTAGAATATTTTCTCCTAAAACTCGTATGCATTCCCATGACGTCATGCTAAAATACTCAATTCGAACCAACGAGGGCTTCCCGCTCTTTGGGCCTCTTTTTAATTGGCCAGCCACTGACGTGGGCGAGGCCATGGTGGGAGGTGACGAAACTACGCAATTTGAAATAGCCCAGCATGGGGGACTTGAAATAGGTAAGCCTTGAAATAGGTGCGTCTTGAAATAGGCAAGAGTTCACTGTATTTCATATGAAAAAAAATCTTGATTTTCTTTGTATCTGTATTTATATTTCAAGGATCAGAGTCCGTCTCCTTTTTTCCCCTTAAATTTGAAAAATCCTATATAATACCTGAAATCGAGAATTTTAACCGTTCGTTCTTCTTTTTCCACTTTTTCAAAGGTTTCGATTCATTTTTATTAATCATTAACAGAAATTCAAGACGCTTTGAAAGATATTCTTTTTAATGTTACAAATTTTTAATAATTACGTACACGATTTATTTGCTAATTTTTTTAGACTTGAAGGATATCCTCGAGAATCTCGAGAAACTAAACCAGAAAGATAAATCAATTCTGTAGTTGCGGATAAAAAACATCTTTATAGTGATAACAGACTTCACAGGCCAAAATTCTGAAAAGTACTAATGTTAAATTCAAATTAAAACGCTTCAAGCTCATAATATTTCAAGTAAAAATATTGCATTTTGAACAAAATAGATCAATTTTTAACCAAATTGTTGAATTTTCAACCAAAAATATTAAATTTCAACCAAGAAGATTAATTTTGTATCAAAAAGACGAATTTTTTAACCAAAGAGATGAACTTTCAATTAAATCCCGAATCTTCAACTACAATGATGAATCTTCAGCAAAAAAAATGATTTTTTAACAAAGTAGTTTACAAAAAATGTAATAATTGGCATTTCAACGATAAAATTCCATTTTAAATAAAAAAAAGTTAAATCCTCAAACAAAAAAGATTAAACTTTAATCAAACAGTTGCATTTTTCAGAAAAAAGATCAAAATCAAGAAAGATTTTTCAGTCAAGAAAGAAAAAAAATGTCAACCAAATTGTTGAGTTTTTAAGCCAAAAATATGAATTTTTTATAAATTAGTTGAATTTTTAACACGAAAATAAGAACTTTTAAGAAGAAAGTTTATTATCAACTACTTAGTTGAATTTTCAACCGAAAGAAAACGAATTTTCAACCAAATATTTACATTTTCAACCAAAGAGATGAATTTTCAATTGAATGGTGAATTGATGAATCTTCGAAAAAAAATTAATCAAATTTCTGCCAAAAGAGATGAATTTTCAAGCCAAAAAATGTAATAATTGGTATTTCAACGAAAAAAAATTAGATTTTAAACAAAAACAGTTGAATCCTCTGCCAAAACAGATTAATCCTTAACCAAGCAGATGCATTTTTACAAAAAAAAAAGAAGAAAATTCTACCCAAAGAGATGAATTTTCAATAAAAGTGTTGAATTTTCGATCAAGAAAGATTTTTCAGTCCAGAAAGAAAGAAATGTCAACCAAATTGTTGAATTTGTAAACAATTAAGACGATCTTTCTACAAATTAGCTGAATTTTCAACTAAATAGTTGAATTTTCCCTTAGATGATGAATCTTAAACAAAAAAATTGATTTTTAACAAAGTAGTTCAACTTTTAACCAAAAAAGATCAAATTTGTACCAAAAGAGATGACTTTTCAATCCAAAAAATGTAATAATTGGTGTTTCAACAAAAAATTTCGAATTTAGATAAAAACAGTTGAATCCTCAACCAAAACAGATTAATTCCTAACCAAACAGTTGCATTTTTCACAAAAAAAGGTGAAAATTCTACCCAAAGAGATGTATTTTCAATAAAATTGTCGAATTTTCGTTCAAGAAAGAATTTTCAGTCAAGAAAGAAAGAAATGTCAAGCAAATTGTTGAATTTGTAAACTATTAAGACGATCTTTCTACAAATTAGCTGAATTTTTAACCCGAAAATATGAATTTTTAACAAGAAAGTTAATTTTTAACTAAGTAGTTGAATTTCCAACCTAAAACGACGGATTTTCAACAAAATATGTACATTTTCAAACAAAAAAGATGAGTTTTCAAACCAAGAAATGTAATATTGGTATTTCAATGAAAAAAATTCAATTTTAAACCAAAACGAGTTAAATCCTCATTCAAAACAGAATAATCTTTAAACAAAAAGTTGCATTTTTCACACAAAAAAAAATTAAATTTCTACCCAAAGAGATGTATTTTCAATAAAAGTGTTGAATTTTCAATTAAGAAAAATTTTTGAGTAAAGAAAGAAAAAAATGCCAACCAAACTGTTGATTTTTCAACCGAAAAAGACGAACTTTAAACAAAATATTTACATATTCAACCAAAGAGATGAATTTTCAATTAAATGATGAATCTTCAACAACAAAAATTGATTTTTAACAAAGAAGTTCAACTTTTAACGAAAAAAGATAAAATTTCTACCAAAAGAGATTAATTTTTAAGCCAACAAATGTAATAATTGGTATTTCAAAGAAGAAATTTCGATTTTAAGTCAAAAACAGTTGAATTCTCAATCAAAACAGATTAATCTTTGACAAAACAGTTGTATTTTTCACACAAAAAAGATTAAATTTCTACCCAAAGAGATGTATTTTCAATAAAAGGGTTGAATTTTCAATTAAGAAAAATTTTTGAGTAAAGAAAGAAAAAAATGTCAACCAAACTGTTGATTTTTCAACCGAAAAAGACGAACTTTAAACAAAATATTTACATATTCAACCAAAGAGATGAATTTTCAATTAAATGATGAATCTTCAACAACAAAAATTGATTTTTAACAAAGAAGTTCAACTTTTAACCAAAAAAGATAAAATTTCTACCAAAAGAGATTAATTTTTAAGCCAACAAATGTAATAATTGGTATTTCAAAGAAGAAATTTCGATTTTAAGTCAAAAACAGTTGAATTCTCAATCAAAACAGATTAATCTTTAACAAAAGAGTTGTATTTTTCACACAAAAAAGATTAAATTTCTACCCAAAGAAATGTATTGTCAATAAAAGTGTTGAATATTCAATCAAGAAAGATTTTTTAGTCAATAAAGAAAAAAAATGTCAACCAAATTGTTACCAAATAGATGAATTTCACAGCCAAAAAGTTTAATTTTCTTCAAAAAAGTTGGATTTTCAACAAAAATATCAATTTTTAATGAAACAGTTGAATTATAAAACAAAAAGAATGACCTTTAACAAAATTGTTGAATTATCAACAAAACAAGTAAATGTTCAACCTAATAATAAAATTATTACCCAAAAAATATGCATTTTCAACCAAAAATGTTATAATTGGTATTTCGACGAAAAAAATTCAATTCTAAGTCAAAAACAGTTGAATCCTCAATCAAAATAAATTAATCTTTAACCAAGCAGTTGCCTTTTTTACAAAAAGAGATTCATTTTCAATCAAAGATTTTTCAGTCAAGAAAGAAAAAAAATTGCAACCACATTGTTCAATTTTTAAGCCAAAAAGACGAATTTTCTACAAATCAGTTGAATTTTCAACACGAAAATATGAATTTGCAACTAAATAGTTGAATTTTAAACGTAAAAAGACGAATTAAAAAAAAATAGTTACATTTTCAGCCAAAGAAATATGAGTAGAAAGTGCTGAAGTGTTCAACAGATTTTTCAAAGCTAGCTAAAAAAAATTTAACACAAAAATGATCAGAAAACTTGCCAAAGAAAAGGCCCTACTATTAGAGGGCACTTTCATTCAATATTCACGAGATACCCATATGGTATGCAAATTTTTATTAATAAACGAAATCCCCTTTTTACGGAAAAAACTCCCTTTTTACGGAAAAAAATCCCTTTTTACCTAAAATTGAACTACTAAACCGCTGTGATCCCTGACATTTCTATAATAATTTCATATTTAATTTATGGACACCTATTAAAAAATTAAGGTTTTATTTTATAAAATTTTCCTTTCAGGTGAACACACCGGCCTCTATGTGAATTTATCTTTAATTCCCGTAATGGGAGGATTAGCTCTATGCTCAGTGAATGAAATTAGCTTCGATCTCAGAGGATTCATAGCTGCCATGGCAACCAATTTGACTGAATGTCTGCAGAACGTTTATTCTAAAATGTTAATCAGCGGTGATAATTTTAAATACACGTACGTATTATTTCATTTGTTACAAGTAAAAATTAAAACCAAGCGTTCAAAATTATCTTTTTTCTTGATTAAAAGTATGTGAATTTGGAAAATTTCAAATTCAATTTTGAAACTTTAACTATATGTCCGAGTCCGTTCATAAATTAAAAATTTATAATTACATTCAAACTCTGGTGAAAAAAAATGTTTACAAGAAAGTACAACCTTTCTACAGCTGTAATTTTTTGTTAAAACATGAACTTTTTTTAAATGTACAAATTTTAGCAAAAAATACAGTTAAATACAAATAGCTGATTTTTTCTTGTATTTTCA
This sequence comes from Andricus curvator, assembly GCA_932195095.1. Classification (NCBI taxonomy): domain Eukaryota; kingdom Metazoa; phylum Arthropoda; class Insecta; order Hymenoptera; family Cynipidae; genus Andricus; species Andricus curvator. Next base: position 66,494 of record CAKNYM010050807.1, on the reverse strand, counting down.
TGTAGATAAGTTTCTACAATTCGAAAATTTATATAACTTTTTATTAATATTTTTGTTTTACTTTGTTGTAAAAATCTACAAGGTATTACAAAAAGCTATAGGATTTTACATGTTTTTAATGTGGGTGTTTGACGTCATAAAAACACTTTTAATTTTACGTTAATTATTGTAGAAAGTTGCAAATCTTTACAAAAAATACATGATTCGCAACAGTTTAAATATTGGAAAACTGTACTTAAAATTATGTTTTAAATACTGGTAGTTTATTGTAGAAATTTACAAATTCAAAAAAAAATTTAAATTTTTTTAGGAATATTTTTAGAATCCGCATCAAGGTTTTGACTTGTACTTTACTGTCAATTTTTGTAGGACTTGAATTCGATGTTCAAGGTTATTTGAAGGTCAATGTAATTTTTTAAAATGGGAATCCCTACTTTTGACCCCAGATTTGAAAAGAGCGGGAAATTTTACGTTCAAAATGATATTTTTATGAAGGCCATGGCAAGGTCGAATGAAGGTCAAATTTGCGAAAATGTTTAAATAATGGGTGTTAGCAAGTTTGACCTTCATTCGACCTTGCCATGGCCTTCATTACAATCTAATTTTGAACGTAAAATTTCCCGCTCTTTCAAATCTGGGGTCAAAAGTAGGATTTCCGATTTTTAAAAAATCACATTGACCTCCAAATAACCTTGAAAATCGAATTCTAGGTCAATTTTATTGGTACCAGTAGTTGTTTATGCTCTTATTCAGTTTCAAATCCTATTCAAATATTGTTTCAATCTAAAATACTCCATTTTTAACCCATTCAATTTGAAAATTTTTAATTAAGGAAAATACATTTTTTTGAATATTAAGCAATATTTTACTTTTCATTTAAAGGAAACAATTATAAATCAAATATTAAAAACTACACAATTTTAAACTGAATTATTTTTAATAGGAAGCCTTGAATCGTTAATATTTCAGAGTGTTAAATTTAAACTTTGAACGTTACAATTTTAATTGTTCTATTTAACAAATTGTTAATATGTAAGTGAAATTATTATTGAATTTTGATGCATAAATAATAATTTGAAAAAAATTTGAGTTAGTTTAAGAGATATTTACAAGTTTTGGGAAGATCAAAGCTTAATTTAAAACTGGAAAATATTTCAGAAAATGAAAAACTAAATTTAGATTTTTGAAGATTTAAAAATATAATTTTGAAGCTTTTTAGGGATCTTTAAAGGTTTTAAGAAAACAAAAACAAAATTCCAAAGTTTTCTGGGAAAATTTAAAATGATTTTTTATTTTCAAAAATTAATTTTAAGTGAATATTATTTTTAAAAGATTAAACAAAAATTATTAATAGATGACAATTGAATAATTATTAATTTGGAAAATAATCGAGTGAGTTTAGGATATTTTTAGAAGTTTTTAAAAGATTCCAAACTAATTTAAAACGTGAAAAGATTTCAAAACATTTAAAACACAATGTAGATTTTTCAAGATTTCGAACACAAAGCTTATAAGCGTTTTAAGTATTTTGAAAGGGTTCAATTGAATAAAAAGTTTGTATCAAAATTCCTAGAAAAAGGAACAATGATTTTTTTTTTTTTTGAAAAATTAATTTAAAAAATTTCCAAAATTTTCAAAAAAGAATCTGGAAGATTTTAGGTATTTTTTTCAATTTTGCAGTATTTTCAAAATATTGTAGGAAAAATTCGACTTCCAAGATAGTAAAATTATCATTAGATTCCTGGAAAATTTTCTAATGATTTTTCTAAACAAATTTCTAGGAGAATATTTTAAAAGATTTCAAAATAAATTTTGATGTATAAATTAATGTTTCTAGCTTAGAATTGCTTAAAATCATATAATTTTGAAAATTTATCAATTTTATGATTAATTTATTCAATTTATAGCATTGAAAATGATAGCATGGATTTCTATTTTCTTATATCTTTCAACTATATAATGTATAAAAGTTGAAAATTAAAAATTTTGAAGTTTAACGGCTTTTAATTAAAAAATGTTTCAATTCTTCCGTTTCATACGCGTAAATTATTGAGCGTTTGAATTAACATTTTTTTAAGTTTTAATTTTAAAAGTTTAAAATTCAAAAGTATGTATTCCGCATTTGTATTTCAGTTTTTATAACGTCAAATAAAAAAAATTTGATCTTCAGGAGTTTGAATCTTTTAATTTCAATGACCGCGATCAATTCTTTCTCAATTGTTCAATTTTTATTTGCAGTCAGAAAGTTGCTCTTTTTCGACCTAGGATGACAAATATTGAAAACATTGCAATGACATAATATAATAATATTTGAAAATAAAATATATTTGAAAAAAAAACTTGAAACGTAAGCTTTTTTTGTTCAACAACGATTATTCATTATTGGTTTTTAATATTCTACCATTTCTCTAAAGCTTAAACATATAAGCTTTTTTTTAATAGCGATCATGCACAGATCTTAATTTAAAATTATCTCATTGCAATATTCTAAATATTTGTCATCCTAGGTCGAAAAAGAACAACTTTTAGCTGCAAATATTGTAAATTTCCGTATATTCTTGTACTTGTACTTTTTTGTAAATTCTTTCAGAGAATTAAAACTACAATAAAATACAACAATGAACAAAAAAATACAAATAAATACAAAATTCGTCTCAATAATAGAAAAAAGTTGTACTTTCCTGTAATTTTGGTTGTAATTTATTGTATTTATTTGTATATTCCTGTAAAAATGGTTTTAGTTTTTTGTACTTTTTTGTAAAAAATTTTCCACCAGCGAAGCTAATTTTCCATTTATTTCCATATGCTCTAGGCCTGCAGAACTGCAATTTTATACTAGCCTAGCGTCGGTGGTGGTGCAAATTCCGGCATCAATTTTACTAGTCGATCTACCGGCTCTTGAAAACACGTTTAGTCTAAGACTTTTCTCAGCGTTCGTATTGAACGGAATTTTCTTCCACTTTCAAAGTATTACAGCTTACGTACTTATGGACTACATCAGCCCTGTTACTCATAGGTAAGTTCCACATTTAAAATTTTTAAAATAAAATCAACCGTATTTTATATTTTTATTTACAAAATTTAATTAGATAATTTAATTTAGAACATTTGATTAATTTAACAACTTATTCAATTTTCCTATTGTCAGAGTCGCCGCAAAACTTCATTTTCAAAGTTCCCTGACTTTTCCTTGACTAATTTTTCATTTTCCCTGACCATTATTATTTAAAGACCAAAATTCTAATATTATAACATTTTTCATATAGAATCTTTTATGAATGAGCCGTTTTCTAAAAAAAAAACACTTAACATATCCTTTTTGGTTTGAAAATAAAATAATTTTTAATTTAAATGAATACATTTTTAAATTATTATTCTCAGGGCTGCCACGGCCTAATTTACTTGAAAAAAGTGACCCATTTAAACCGAAAAAGTGACTAATGTGCATTAATAATGTGACTAATTAATCTTCTTTTGAATTTAACAGAATTCGGTTCATAAGATTTCAAAACAATTCCACTTAAATTCAAAAGAATTCCAATGAATTGGAAAAAATCAAAAAAATTCTATTGATTTCAGTAAAATTGGAGTGAATGAAATGAAAAGAATTAGATGAGATAAAAAAAATTCATGGTGAATTAAAAAAAATCAAAGGAATTGAAAGCCATTCAAAAATATGAAAAAATTAATTGAATTCAGTAAGTTCGAAATGTGTTTGGAAAAATTTAAGGGAATTCAAAAGAATTTGATGAAATGCCTGAAAATTCACGGTGATTTTAGAATTATATGAATTAAACAAAAACTAAAAGCAAAAGATTTTTAATCCATTGAATTGAGCAGAATTTAATGCATTTAGAAGGATTCAAGCGAATTAAAAAAAATTGAAGAGAATTTAAAATAATTTTAAAGAATTAAGGTTGAATTCCAACTAAATTCAAATGAATTCCAAAAAATATTTGAAAATCTATAAATCTTTGAAACTTTACGAAATCCCGCACTTCTTGTGAATGAATTCTTCAAATTCCTTTAAAATATTATAAAATCTCGTGAAATTCTATGAAATTGAATCATATTACCGGAGATACTGGGAAGTGTATTGAAATACTCGGAAATCTTTAAAAAATCCCTTAGAATCTTTTAAAATATCCTAAAACCTTATAGGTCTTGTAAAATCGCTCCATATCTTTCGAAATACTAAGAAATTCTTTACAATCGTATGCAAATTTTTTGAAATTTCTTAAAATCGTTAGAAATCCCTTGAAATGTTCTAATTCTCTTGAATATGCCTTGGAATATTTGAAAATACCAAGAAATATTTCAAATCCTTTGAAATTCCATTAAATTACTGAAATAAATTAGGCACTCTTTGGAATCTTTTTAAATATTGTAAATCCATTAAAATCCCTTGAAGCTTATTAAAGATTTCTAAAATTTCTTGGAATTTTTCAAAATACCCTAAAATCTTTCAAATCCTTTGTAATAACTTCAGAAAATTCTGTAAAACCCCACTCAAGTTTTGTTAAATCCCGCATTATTATTAAAATCCTTGGAAATTTCTTTCAAAAATGTTATCTCTTGAAAATGTACTGGAATATTTCAAAATACCCTAAAAGGTAAAATATTTTGTATCCTTTGAAATCCCTTGAAACTTTTTAAAGCGACTTCAAATTTCTTGGAAGTTTTAAAAATACCCTAGAATCTTTCAAATCCTTTGGAACCACTTCAAATTATGGAAATCAACTGAAAATTCTTTGGAGGATCTTTTAAAATATCCTACAATCGTTGGAAATACCTTGAAATATTTCTTGTTTTAAATATTCTTGTTAATAAATTCTTTGAAAATTTATTAAAATATCTTCAGAGCTTTTAAATGCCTTAAAATCATTGAAATCCGAGGAAATCTTATAAAATTCTTTAGAATATTTTAAAATATCCTAAAACTTGATAGATCTTATAAAATCGTACCATATCTTCCGAAATTCTAGGAAATTCTTTAAACCCCCATTCGGATTTTGTTAAATCCCTTAATATCATTAAAATCCTTGGAATGGCCTTGGAATTTTTAAAAATACCCTAAATTCTTGCAAATCCTTTGAAATTACTTCCAATTATCGAAATCAATTGAAAATTCCATAGAATCTTTTAAAATATCCTAAAATATTTAAAATTCTTTAAAATCTTTGTTAAAACCTTGAAATATTTATATGAAATCTTACAAAATCCCTCAATTTTTTTTTTTTGAATTCTTTGAAATCAATTATAATATTATAAAATCCCGTGAAATTGCATGAAATATGATATTTCCAGAAATCCTTGAAAATTAATTAAAATACCTGAAGAGCTGTTAAAATTCCTATAAATCCTATAAAAACGAGCCATACCTTCCGAGATTCTTTAAAACCCCATGCAAATTTGTTTAAATCTCTTAAAATCATTAAAATCTTTGGAAATTCGTTGCAATTTGTTTAATCTTTTGAAAATGCTTCGGAATCTTTTGAAATACCTTAAAATATTTTAAATCCTTTGAAAAATCCCTTGAAACATTTTAAAGATCTTGAGAATTTCTTGAAAAACCCTAATATCTTTAAAGTCCTTTCGAATGCCTTCAAATGATTGAAATATGTATATTAAAAATTCCTTGGAATCTTTAAAAAATACCTTTAAGCAAATACTTTACTTTTACTTTGAAATCTTTCGAAATCTCTTGAAACATTTTTAAGCTCTTGAAAATCCCTTGAAATTCAAAAAAAAATAATACCCCAATATCTTCAAAAGCCTTTGGAATCCCTTCAAAGTATTTAAATCTATTAAAAATTGTTTGGAATCTTTTAAAATATTATAAAAGCCTGTGAAATTGCATGAAATATTACATATTAGTAATAATAAATAATGATTAATAATAATATTAATAATATATATATATATATATATATATATATATATATATATATATTTCTTTGAAATCCTAGGAAATCCCTCAATTCTTGTGAAAGAATTCAATTCTTCTCAAATCTTCTTCTCGTCTTTTTCGGTAGAAAATTAATCTTCTTGGTTGAAAATTTTTTTTTTTTTTAACTGAAAATTTACCTAATCTAGTGTAATTATTGAAATCTATTCGAAATTCCTTCGAATCTTTTTAAATTCCTTAAAATATTTAAAATCTTTTGAAATCCCTTGGAACTTTTTAAAGCTTTTGAAACTTCCTTGCAATTTTGAAAAATACCGTATAATCTTTAAAATTCTTTGAAATCTCTTCAAATGATTGAAATCTGTAAACAATTTCTTGGAATCTTTTAAAATACCCTAAAATATTTCAAAAGAATTACAAAAAAAAATCAGAAATAGGTATAGAGCTGAATTCAATAGTGGTTAACCCATGGGTTAATTTATTGAAATAAAAGTGACTAAAGTAGTTCTTTCAGTTTAGAAAGTGATTATAGTATCAGCCCTTATAGAAATTCCCTGAATTTGCAAATTTTTTTCAAAATCCCTGACTTTTCCCCGACCAACAAAATGCCCTGACTTTTCCCTGATTTCTCTGACCTGCAGCCACCTTGTATTATGTTTAAATTATTTCCATAAATTTAAATTTGAACAGATATATTTACTTCGAATTTGAAAATTAATGAAATCAACCTAATTTTCTTAATTGTAATAAAGCAATTAAAAATAAATTCTCTTTATTATTTAGTGTGGCCAACACAGCGAAGCGAGCCTTTTTGATTTGGCTCTCAGTGCTTCTATTTAACAACTCGGTTACCGGCTTATCAGCGCTCGGAACGTCCTTGGTGATCGCCGGCGTATTGTTATACAATCGAGCTCAAGAATACGACAAACTAAAGCTCACGAATCTCAGGCTTCAGAAATCAGCAAAAATCAACTTACAATGATGCTAGAGTATCGAGCTTAAAACATTCGACTAGGATTAAGAAAATACTGTTTATAACAGTCTTTGAAACAGGATTAGTATTTAAAAATCAAGGCGTATTCAATACCCGGTGTTTTATTTATTGTACGTGAAATTGTTGACAATTAACGTCACTGCACAATATCAAATCGACTTTTGTCGAAAATACGACTAAATCAGTCGTTTAAACATTCTATTATGAATTACAAAAAAATACTAGTAACTTAATTAGGAAAAATTTCGCTTGGCGATAAGGCATAATTTATCAACTTCATTTAGTATTTAATTTTAGATCAACTTGCCTACTTTGCATTTTGTTTTCTACGAGTCGAACAATTTTCTGTATGCATAATATTAGCATAAAGGTCAGAACAATTTTAACCAATTAAATTTGTTTACTTTTCTCTTACTTCCCAATCGAAATTCTTATGCAGGGTGTCTTAGTAGACAGGGTGTCTTAGGGTGGTTCTTATTTATTTATACTAGGTGAATTTTTTTTAGAATTTCTCTGCTTTCATCCCCGAGTTTTGTTCGAATGCCCCAAAAAAATCTCTAAATTTGAGCAAAATTGGTTAATATCACTGATAAAAAAATGACCTATGTCCTCACTGAATGCGACATATCATTCCCGAAGTACTTTTCAATGCTGAATACGAATTTGGCTTCCGTTTGTTGCTACCAGGTCTAGTTTAATAGATTATTAAAATTAATTAGTCATTGAAATTTTAAATAAAAAATTCTTGAGCATTTTTTTATAGAGCGAAAAATGTTTTTCCGCCCTTACCGCGGGTCATGTGTTTTTTAACGCAGTTGTGCGAATATCGTGGTTTTTAGAGATATCTATAACGGTTTCTGAGATATTCGCAAAAAACTTTTAAAAAAGTGCAAAAAATTTACTCAAATTTCAATGCACCGCAATTCAGGATATATTTACTTTTTTGACATAACAAAGGTCGATTTATTTGTTTTTTTTTTTCATGAAGAATAAATATCTGAAAAGAACATTAATTTGGATTATCCATTTCTAATATATCTTGAAAAATGTGCACCCTTCTTTTCAATTTCCGAAAACTTGTGCTTAGAATGCTGTTCTTGGCAGCAGATGTTCAAGTGTGGAAAATAAGACGATCACACACATTTCATTCGTTTCTGAATTTCGTACAGTTGTGAAACATAAGACTATCAATCATATTGTTACTTATTTATGAATTTCATACAGTAACGAATGAAATGTGATTGATCGTCTTATGTTTTAGAACTGCATGAAATTCAGAAAAAAATGGCAATGTGATTGATCGTCTTATGTTTTAGAACTGTATGAAATTCAGAAAAAAATGGCAATGTGATTGATCGTCTTATGTTTTAGAACTGTATGAAATTTATAAACAAGTAACAATGTGATTGATCGTCGTATGTTTCACGACTGTATGAAATTCAAAAACGAATGGTCGTCTTATGTTTTAGAACTCAGGGTGTCTAGCGATTCTTAGGAACAAAATTCCAGATCTTTTCCAGATTTTCCAGGTCAAGAAATTAAATTTTTCCAGGTCCCCCTTTTTTTACCTCAAATAATGAAATAAACGTTTTTCATACATGTAAAAAAAGAGCCATTTCATTTTTTATTGGCCAACAATTTCTAAAGAAAGCCGAATCATAAATAAACAAATTCTTATTTTTTTGCGAACATGAGTCGCCTTTGTGAAATCTTTGGGAATATTTTTAAATCTTTGTAATGTTTTTGAAATCATTGAAATCGTTGTGAAATCTGTGAAATCTTTTGAAATCTTTGTGAATTCGTTGGAATTTTTTGAAGTATTACAAACCTTAGTGAAAGCTTGAAATTTCGGTGAAATCTTTTGGAATTTTTTAAAGCTTTTGTAAAATCTTTGTGTAAGTTTTTGAAATCTTTTAAAATCCTAATGAAATATTTAAAATATTTCCGAACTCTTTCTTTAATCTTTGTTTGCGAAATCTTTTGTGTTCGTTTGAAATCTTTGAATTTTTTTATTAATTTCCTGAAATGTGTCGAAACCTTCTGAAATTGCTTAGAATCTTTGAAATGTTTTGAAATCTTTGAAATCTGGTGTACTGTACCCCTGTTGAAATCTTTGAAATTCATGAAATCTTTTTAAATCCTTATGAATTCTTTGAAATATTTGTGAAATCTTTCGTAAATCTTTTGTAATCGTTTCAAATCACTCGAATATTTGAAATCTTCTCAAACATTTTTAAATCGTTTAAAATGTTTGAGATGTTTTGAAATCCTTGAAATCTGGTGTACTGCACCCTTGTTGAAATCTTTGAAATTCTCGGATTCTTTTGAAATCTTTATGAATTTTTTATGAAATCTTTGAAACTTTTGTGAAATCTTTTGATATCTCCTAAAAAAATTTGAAATTGTTTAAAATCTTTGAAATATTTTTTAAATCTTAGAAATATAGTTAAATATACCCTTGTTTAAATCTTTAAAATCTTTTGAAAGTTTTAAAATCTTTGTGAAATGTTCGAAATCTTTGTGAAATGTTTGAAGCCTTTGAAATCTTTGTGAAATCTTTTGAAATCTTCGTGAATTCGTTGGGATTTTTTGAAGTATTACAAACGATATTTAAAATCTTGAAATCTTTGTGAAATCTATTGAAATGTTTATGAAATCTTTCTTAAATCTTTGTTTGGAAAATATTTTGTATTCGTTGAATTATTTGAAATCGTTTGAAATGTTCTAAAATGTTTTAAAACTTCTTGAAATTGTTTCAAATTTTTGAAATCTTTGAAATCTGGTGTACTGTACCCCTGTTGAAATCTTTGAAATTCATGAAATCTTTTGAAATCCTTATGAATTCTTTGAAATATTTGTGAAATCTTTCGTAAATCTTTTGTAGTCGTTTCAAATCACTCGAATATTTGAAATCTTCTCAAACATTTTTAAATCGTTTAAAATGTTTGAGATGTTTTGAAACCCTTGAAATCTGGTGTACTGCACCCTTGTTGAAATCTTTGAAATTCTCGGATTCTTTTGAAATCTTTATGTATTTTTTATGAAATCTTTGAAACTTTTGTGAAATATTTTGATATCTCCTAAAAAAATTTGAAATTGTTTAAAATCTTTGAAATATTTTTAAATCTTAGAAATATAGTTAAATATACCCTTTTTTTAAATCTTTAAAATCTGTTGAAAGTTTTAAAATCTTTGTAAAATGTTCGAAATCTTTGTGAAATGTTTGAAATCTTTATGAAATCTTCGTGAATTCGTTGGAATTTTTTGAAGTATTACAGACGATATTTAAAATCTTGAAATCTTTGTGAAATCTATTGAAATGTTTATGAAATCTTTCCTAAATCTTTGTTTGGAAAATCTTTTGTATTCGTTGAAATCGTTGAATTATTTAAAATCTTTTGAAATGTTCTAAAATGTTTTAAAACCTCTTGAAATTGTTTTAAATTTTTTAAATCTTTGAAATCTGGTGTACTGTACCCTTGTTGAAATCTTTGAAATTCTCGGATTCTTTTGAAATCTTTATGAATTTTTTATGAAATCTTTGAAACTTTTGTGAAATCTTTTGATATCTCCTAAAAAAAATTGAAATTGTTTAAAATCTTTGAAATATTTTTAAATCTTAGAAATATAGTTAAATATACCCTTTTTTTTCTTTAAAATCTTTTGAAAGTTTTAAAATCTTTGTAAAATGTTCGAAATCTTTGTGAAATGTTTGAAGCCTTTGAAATCTTTGTGAAATCTTCGTGAATTCGTTGGGATTTTTTGAAGTATTACAAACGATATTTAAAATCTTGAAATCTTTGTGAAATCTATTGAAATGTTTATGAAATCTTTCTTAAATCTTTGTTTGGAAAATCTTTTGTATTCGTTGAAATCGTTGAATTATTTGAAATCTTTTGAAATGTTCTAAAATGTTTTAAAACCTCTTGAAATTGTTTCAAAATTTTGAAATCTGGTTTACTGCACCCTTTTTCAAACCTTTGAAATCCTTTAAATCTTTAAAATATTTGTGAAATTGCTGTGAAATCTTTATGGAAATCTGGTGTGCGCGCCTTTTTTAAATCGTTCACATCCGTGAAATCTTTATAAAATGTTAAAATTATTTAAAATATATTGAAATGGTTGAAATGTTTTGAAATCTTTAGAAATATTTTGTAACCTCTTGAAATCTGGTGTACACTCAAAAACCGAGTGGTCAACCCCTCAAAAAATCCGATGTATAACCATGGCTTATTCTAATTCTGAAACTGAATTAACATCGAAATTTTAAACTAATAATTTTTATGATTTTTAAGTTGAATACCACAACAAAATTTATACTTCAATGTTCTATATTAGCGGAGAAGAAATTAAAAGCTTATAGAATTATTCACAATATTAAAGTCTGTTCTTTGCAATCTATAAAATAATTGGTACAGTCTAGAAAAAGTGCTTTGAAATCTCTTTATTTATTCTGTAATAAACAAAAGATAAATTATATCTTGATGAATAAAACACTTTTCAGTAGCAAGATTTTTTTCTAAGCGAGATGTTTCTTTCATAATAGGTTAAGAAATTCAAATTACTCTTTGCATTTCATTAAAATTACTATTTAAAAAGTGAACAAAAAATAATTAAAGTTCAAGGTTCTTGTAAAAAATTCAAGGAGATTTCCAGGTTTTCAAGGTTTAAAAAAAATTCAAGGAGAATTCCAGGTTTTCAAGGTCGCTAGACACCCTGGAACTGCATGAATTTCCAAAACAAATGAGAATGTGATTGATCGCCTTATATTTTAGAATTGTATATGAAATTCATAAACAAGTAACAATGTGACTGATCGTCTTATGTTTTATAACTGCATGAAATTCCAAAATAAATAAGAATGTGAGTGATCGTCTTAAATTTTAGAACTGTATGAAATTCATTATTAAGTAACAATGTGATTGATCGTCTTATGTTTTAGAACTGTATGAAATTCAGAAACAAATAACAATGTGATTGATCGTCTTATATTTCACAACTGTACGAAATTCAGATTCGAATGATCGTCTTATATTTTATAACTGCATGAATTTCAGAAACAAATAACAATGTGATTGATCGCCTTATGTTTTAGAACTGTATGAAATTCATAAACAAGTCCAAGAAGATGTTCAAGTGTTGACCAGGGTAATATAATTTAAAGGTGGTGGTAAAAAATTACAAGTTTAGATTACTGGTCAAAGCTCCATTCAATGAAAATTCTGTGAGATCTCACAGCATCGAAACCTCAAGTGATGCTGTGAAATCTCACAGAATTTTCATTAAATGGAGCTTTGACCAGTAATCTACACTTGCAATTTTCTACCACCATCTTTAAATTCATAAACAAGTACGATTGTGATTGATCGTCTTATGTTTTAGAACTGCATACAATTTAGAAACAAATGCCAATGTGATTGATCGCCTTATGTTTTAGAACTGTATATGAAATTCATAAAAAAGTAACAATGTGATCGATCGTCTTCTGTTTTAGAACTGCATGAAATTCAAAAACAAATTACAATGTGAGTGATCGTCTTATGATTTAGAACTGTATGCAATTAATAAACAAGTAACAATGCGATTGATCGTCTTATGTTTTAGAACTGCATGAAAATCAGAAACAAATGACAAATGTGATTGATCGTCTTATGTTTCAGAACTGCATACAATTTAGAAACAAATGCCAATGTGATTGATCGCCTTATGTTCTAGAACTGTATATGAAATTCATAAACAAGTAACAATGTGATCGATCGTCTTCTGTTTTAGAACTGCGTGAAATTCAAAAACAAATTACAATGTGAGTGGTCGTCTTATGATTTAGAACTGTATGCAATTAATAAACAAGTAACAATGCGATTGATCGTCTTATGTTTTAGAACTGCATGAAAATCAGAAACAAATGACAAATGTGATTGATCGTCTTATGTTTCAGAACTGAAAGAAATTGAGAAACAAATGACAATGTGATTGATCACCTTATATTTTAGAAATGTATGCAATTCATAAACAAGTAACAATGTGATTGGTCGTCTTATGTTTCACAACTGTATGAAATTCAAAAAGGAATGAAATGTGATTGATCGTCTAATGTTCCAGAATTGATTTTTTTCAAGATATCTCAGAAACGGATAATCCGAATTAAATTTTTTTCAGATAATTATTCTTCATCAAAAAACAAAAAAAAAATCTACATATAGTTTGTCAAAAAAGTAAAAATATCCTGAATTACAGTAAATTGAAATTTGAGTAAATTTTTCGCACTTTTTTCAGATTTTTGAGAATATCTCGGAAACGCATCAAAATGATCTGCGGTGAGAGCGGAAAAATATTTTTGGCTCTTTAAAAAAATACTTCAATTTTTTATTTAAAATTTTAATTGCAAATATCTATTAAACTAGGCCTGGCAGCAATAAACGACAGCCAGATTCGCGTTCAGAATTAAAAAGTACTTCGGGAATCATATGTCGCATTTGGCGAGGACATAGGTCATTTTTGTTGACCAGTGTATTTTGGGGGTCGCGCAAAGACCATGAAGTTTCCCATTGATTTAACACGGGAAAAAAGTCAGATTTTTGTAAATTTAATATTTAAACGCGATAATATGTTACAAATAATTCCGTCTTTCATATATTGTTCAGAATTCGTCAGAGAATAAGAATCAATTATAAATGTTGAGGGTGAATGACTTTAAGCCACTCTTATGGGTCCTCAAAGAAAACCCCTTAAGTGACATATTTGAATTTTACATAATAATGTCGAATATTAACGCTTTTTGAACGTTTTTTTTCATAAATAATCGTTAATTTAAGAATACCCAGTCATATTTTAACTAATTTTCAATTGTTTAAACAATTTCAATTTTTTTTAAGGTAAGTCGCGAAATGAACGTATTTTCTAGACGTTAAGAGTTTTCAACAGATTTTAATATTTTTAAGTACTAATTTGTTTTTTAAGAATACTCGTACATGTTTAAATAAATTTAAATTGTTTCAATTGATTATATTTTATTTAAGAATTCATTACGTCTAGAAAATACGTTCATTTCGCGACTTACCTGAAAAAACAAATGTTTAAACAAATTAAGATTATTTAAACAATTGAAAATTAGTTAACAGATTGACTGGGTATTCTTAAATGACAGATTAATGATTATTTATGAAAAAGAAACTTTCAAAAAGCGTTAATAAACCGCAATATTAAGTAATTTGTTGAAAATTCGTCTCTTAGGTTGAAAATTTTTTGAACTAAAAATTTAACTATTCCACTTTAGGTTGAATTTTTTTTCTTTTAGATAAAAATTAATGTATTTTGTTGAAAACTCGTCTTTTTTGGTAGAAAATTAATTCTTTTAGTTGAAAATTATTTGTTTCAACTGAAAATTTAAGTATTCAATGTTTAGTTGAAAATTTATCTGTTTTAATGAAAATTCATGTAATTTGTTGAAAATTCGTCTCTTAGGTTGAAAATTATTATTTTTTCAACTGAGAATTTACTTAATCCAGTTAAATATTCCAACATTTTTTTTATCTGAAAATTTAACTATTCAATGTTTGGTTGAAAATTTATCGTTTTTACTTGAAAACTCATGTATTTGGTGAAAATTCGTCTTTTTTGGTTAAAAATTCATCTTCGTTGAAACTTCATCTTTTTTGTTTAAAATTTAACTATTCCTATAGAAATTTCATAAATTTAGTTTAAAATTCATCACTTTGTTGAAAAATTGAAGTATTTTGTTGAAAATTGGATTTTTTTGGTAAAAAAATTATCTTGGTTGGAAATTAATTTTGTAACTAAAAATTTACTTAATCCAGCTGAATATTCCATCATTTTAGTTGAAAATTCATCTCTTTTTTAAAAATTTTTTAAAATGAATATTTAACTAATCCAGTTGACTATTCCATAATTTTAGTTGAAAATTCATTTCTGGTTGAAAATAATTCTGTTTTTAATTGGAAATTTTAATATTCAATATGTGGTTGAAAATTCATCTATTTTGGTCAAAAATAAATCTTCTTTGTTGAAAATTCACTTTTTTGTTTAATATTCAACTATTCCCGTAGAAGATTCATAATTTTTGTTGAAAATTGATCACTTTGTTGGAAAATTGAACTATTTTGTTAAAAATTCTTTTTTTGTTGTTGAAAATTAATTTTTGTCAACAAAAAACTTAACTACTCCATTTTGGGTTGAAAATTGATCTTTTTTACTTGAAAAGGCAACTATTTGTTTGAAATATGAATGAATAGTTCTATTTTGACACATTCAGACATTTACAAGGACTGAAAAGAATTATTTATAATAAACTCCCGAAATTGCATACATATTCAGAATCTATTGTTAAAAAAATGCAAAATACTTGAAATCTTGAGATACCTGGGAAAAATTAGGTAATGAAAATAATATTTCGTAAAGATATCAAATAATCAATATGATAAGAAATAAGAGACGTGAAGATCGAATTTTAAACCACCGCAAAGATTACGACCGCAGGATGGAAAGGAAACGGGACTTTCTTTGAAATGAAATAGCATTCTTAATGTCACATCCAAAGAAAAAGCAATTTATTTTACTTGGTTTTCATTTCTCTTTTTTCTTAATATCATAAAGCGTACCTATAATATAAAATATGGAACGACACACTTGAACAAGTAACATAAAATATTCTCATCGTCGTTTGTTATCAAACGCGTAGATATTATGGAATGATAATTTAATTTAATTCCTAATCTTACGTTTATCTTGCAAAGGTAAGTGTAAA
Source organism: Andricus curvator (assembly GCA_932195095.1). Classification (NCBI taxonomy): domain Eukaryota; kingdom Metazoa; phylum Arthropoda; class Insecta; order Hymenoptera; family Cynipidae; genus Andricus; species Andricus curvator. The sequence continues at coordinate 50,828 of CAKNYM010050807.1, read as the reverse complement.
TATTTACTGTTTTCACAAAATCAATTTCAAGACAAATTAAAAAACACAGCTTTGTGATGCTCATTTGAAGCAACAATATCCATTATTCAATTTTTCTTCTATGTACAAAAACATCCATTTTAAACAAAGTTCCTATTACTGGTGTTTCCTTATAAACAATTTCAATGTCTTTAATTTTTTCCAGAAATAATTTAGGTATCCTAGAAAAACTTAGACGTTTCAAGCGCTCTAAAAAATTAATTAACATTTGCTTAGTCACATGACGATAAAAAATTGACCGCGTCTAGTCGTCCCAAAAGTCTAGTCGGACGACGAGACACTTTGTAAAAAATTAGGTACATTGCTATCTTACGTGCAGAGTTATCTAAAAAATTAATTTTGATTTACAGGATTTTAAAACATAAGAATTTAACTGCCTGCAGTGAATCCAATATTCGGGAATTTTCTTTCCCTTACTGAGAAGCTTTCAGTGCCTGTTCGAGATCAGCGAGAAGATCCTTTTCAGTTTCGAGACCAACTGAGAGCCTAATTAGTTTATCTGTGATGCCCAATTTGTTCCTTTCGTCTTCCGGAACCGATGCGTGAGTCATTACGCATCTAAAAAAAAGTAATTCAATTTTAATTTTTAATTTTAATTACTTATCGCTTAAAAATTTCAAAAATTGTTTTTTAAAAGGGGTCATCCATAAACTACGTTACCAATTTTGGGATATTTTAGACCAACCGTCCCTCCTCGTTGACAACCAGAGTTTTTTTTACTCTATAGTGAGTGGAATTTTTGACCACAAAGAACACTTTTAAAAAATAGCTGAATATTCGTCCAAAATACATGAATTTTCCACCCGACACTATGAATATTGTCAACAAAAAAGTTAATTTTCTACCAAGTATTAAATTTTTCAAATTAATAGTTACATTTTTAACCAAACAGTTGAACATTCTACCAAAATAGTTGAATTTTCAACGAAATAGTTAAATTTTAAACTAAAAACAAAAGGATAAGTTTTAAACCAAAAATGAAATAGTTACATTTTCAGTTAAAAAAATTAATTTTTAAAAACAAAAAAAAAACGAATTTTCGACCAGTTAAACTGAACCAAAAAATAGGAATTTTCAATAAAATAGTTGAATCCACAGCCAAAAAGATGAATTTTTAAATAAGAATAATAATTTTGTACCCAAAAAGACGAATTTGCAACAAAAAGTTGATTTTCTACCAAGTAGTTAATTTTTTTAATATATTGTTTAATTTTTAACCAAATAATTGAATTTTTTTACTAAAATAGTTGAATCCACAGCCAAAAACATGAATTTTTAAATAAGAAGATTAATTTTGTACCCAAAAAGACGAATTTTCATCAAAAAGTTGATTTTCTACCAAGTAGTTAATTTTTTAAATATATTGTTTAATTTTTAACCAAATAATTGAATTTTTTTATTAAAATAGTGAAATTTTCAACCAAACAGATGAATTTTTAACCAAACAATTACATTTTTTACGAAAAAAATGGTATCTACGATAATATGAATTTTCAAACAAAAATAGGCGTCTTTTCTACGAAACAATTGAATTTTTAACAAGAAAGTTCATTTTCAACCATATAATTGATTTTTCAAGCCAAAAAGACGAATTTTCTACTAAGCAGTTGAATTTTCAAAACGAAAAGATGAATCCTCAACAAAACCTGTAATACTTAATATTTCAACCAAAAACTATTTTAATTTTAAATAAAAAACAGTTGAATTCAACCAAATAGTTCAAATTTCAAATAGAAAAAATAAATTTTTAATTAAAAATATACATTTTCAACCAAAAGGGGAATAGTTATATTTTCAGTTGAAACAAACTGGTTAAATTTTCCCCCTGAAGATGAATTTTAAACTAAAATGATGAATCTTCATAAAAAAATTTATTTTTAACAAAGTAATTAATCTGTCAAGCAGTTAGTTGAATTTTCAGACAAAAAGAAAATAATTCTCAACGACAAGTGTAATTGATGATATTTCAACCAAACATTTAAATCAAAAACAATTGAATGCAATAAAAAAATAGAAATTTTCAGTAAAATAGTTCAATTTTGAACCAAAGAGATGAAATTTCAACGTAAAAGAAGAATTTTCAACTAAGAAGATTAAATTCATGCCAAAAAACACGAATTTTCGACAGAATACATGGATTTTCAACTAAAAAAGATAAAATTTTAACCAAATAGTTGAATTTTTAACTAAAAACGATAAATTTTAAACTAAAAACGTAATAGTTAAATTTTTATTATAAAAAAGTTCATTTGCAACCAAAGAAGAAATGAATTTTCAACCAAACAATTACATTTTTTACGAAAAAAATGGTATCTACGATAATATGAATTTTCAAACCAAAAAAGCCGTCTTTTCTATGAAACAATTGAATTTTTAACAAAAAAGTTCATTTTCAACCATATAATTGATTTTTCAAGTCAAAAAGACGAATTTTCTACTAAGCACTTGAATTTTCAAAACTAAAAGATGAATCCTCAACAAAACCTGTAATACTTAATATTTCAACCAAAAACTATTTTAATTTTAAATAAAAAACAGTTGAATTCAACCAAATAGTTAAAATTTCAAATAGAAAAAATAAATTTTTAATTAAAAATATAAATTTTCAACCAAAAGAGGAATAGTTATATTTTCAGTTGATTAAATTTTCCACCCTGAAGATGAATTTTAAAATAAAATGAATCTTCATAAAAAAAATTATTTTTAACCAAGTAATTCATCTGTCAACCAGTTAGTTCAATTTTCAGAAAAAAGAAATAATTCTCAACGACAAGTGTAATTGATGATATTTCAACCAAAAAAGACTTTCATTTAAATCAAAAACAACTGAATGCAATAAAAAAATACAAATTTTCAACAAAATAGTTCAATTTTGAACCGATGAGATGAAATTTCAACGAAAAAGAAGAATTTTGAACTAAGAAGACTGAATTCATGCCAAAAAACACGAATTTTTGACAGAATGCATGGATTTTCAACTAAAAAAGATAAAATTTTAACCAAATAGTTGAGTTTTTAACTAAAAACGATACATTTTTAACTAAAAACGTAATAGTTAAATTTTTATTATAAAAAAGTTCATTTGCAACCAAAAAAGAAATGAATTTTCAACGAAACAGTTAAATTTTCTACCAAACAGATGAATCTTCAACTAATAAGATAAATTTGTAACAGAGTAGTTCAACTTTCAACAGAGTTCTTAAATTTTTGACCAAAAAAGATGAGTTTTTAACAAAATAGTTACATTTTAAACAAAATAATTCAATTTTCAACTAAATAGTAGAATTTTTAACGAAAAAAAAAGATTAAACGAAAAATCGAGAAAAAGGAAAAATTTCTTTAAAACAGAGAAAAAACAGATATTCCTTAAAAAGGAGAAAAGAGGGAATTATGGGAGTAAGAAGTCTGAAATATGAAAGTGATTTCAAAACTTATTAAGTTATTATTGAACTAACCGCAAACTTTCTTAAAATTTATCATCAAGAAACGTACTTAATGTTATCTAAGTTCGTAACGTTACTTCCCCTGGGGCGCCCCCCCCCCCCCACTCAAATTGGTAACGTAGTTCATGGATGATTTCAAAGACAGAAAGTTTAAAGTCCCTTTCTCTATTTCTAAAATTATCGGAAAGTGTGCCGGCTTCAAGAATATTTGCAATTTTACTTACGGTAATTCAGCAAGTGACTCGTAACCTCCAAGCGATTCTGCCAAAATAAATACCTTCAAAGCTTTTAAAAATTTATGGGAATCACCCTTGATGTAAAATGTAATCATACCACTGTGGCCTGTGGTTTGTTTTAATGCTAATTCATACTGTGGATGTGTTGGAAGATCTGCAATCATAAATTTGTATTTCAAGTTAAATTAAATTCTCAATTAAATATTAAAAGGAGATTGTTAGAATTGTCACTCACAAGGGTGAATCACTTTGCTGACAAAGGGGTGATTTTCTAAAAATTTAGCTACTGCCATTCCGTTCTTCATGTGCTGTTGCATTCTCACCTCCAAAGTTTTAAGACTTCGATTCACTAGAGAACAATCGAATGGAGATGGAACTATTCCCATTGCTGAAAATATTGAATAAAATTATTAGCAACATTCCTTATTGTGGACCAAACTCAAAAACAAACAATTCTTTATTTAATTTTTATTTTATTCAAAAGTTACCATTTTGAATAAAACGCAATCTCTGCTCCAGATCCTCTCTTTTCGTAATTGCCGCCCCCATAATTACATCTGAGTGTCCATTCATATATTTCGTTAGTGAATACATAACAATATCAGCGCCAAGATCCAAGGGTCGCTGAAATAATTTACCATCTTAAGTTATACAGTGTATCTAGCGGACCGGAAAATCGGGAAACCCCCGGGTTTTTTTTTTATTTAGGATCGGGAATTTTTGTCTTCTATCGCAAACCCTACTTTTTTCTATTTTACCTTCTTTTTATTGTTTAGTCGAGAAGCAAAGAGAGGAAAATCTGATTGCTTCACGTATGATATATGATAGCATCAAAGTTTTTCGATGATATGCTTAAATTTTTTAAATGTTAATTACAGGCCTCGGACTCACCACACTAATGGGACTATTTGACCAGGGTGTCTAGCGACCTTGAAAACCTTGAAAACCTGGAATTCTTTTTGAATTTTTGTTGAACCTTGAAAACCTGGAAATCTCCTTGAATTTTTCACAAGAACCTTGAATTAAATTTTTTTTAAACAGGATTTTTTTTATGAAATGCGAAAAGTAATTTAAATCTTTTAGTCTATTATGAAAGAAACATCTCGTTTAGAAGGAACCTTGCTACTGAAAAGTTTTTTATTTATCAAAATATAATTGATCTATTACTCATTACGCAATAAATAAAGAGATTTCTAGGCATTTTCTGGAGACTTTACCAATTATTTTATAGATTGCAATGAACAGACTTTAATATTCAGGGTTGCGTCTTGACCGGGAAACCAGGAAATGGCCGGGAATTCAATTCAAAAAACCGGAATTTACTTCTGATCGTAGCAAAATTCAAGTTTTCATTATTTTAATAATTTTGGTCAATTTAGAAAAGTTGACGATTCATCATTTTAATTTAAAATTCTTCTCTGGTTAAATATGTAACTACTTTGTTAAAAATCAATTTATCTTTTTTTTTTTGTGAAAATTCAACTATTTAGTTGAAAATTGATATTTAGCATTTTAAAATTAAACTATTTGTTTGAAAATTTATGTACTTTATGGAAAATTCTTCTTTTTTGTAGAAAGTTTATCTTTATGGTTGAAAATTCATCTTTTTGGCATAAAATTCAACTATTCTAGTTGAAGATTCATCATTTCAGTTAAAAATTCATCAGTTTGGTTGACAATTAATTTCTCTAACTGATTTAACTGTTCCATTTTTCGTTGAAAATTGATCTTTTCTAGTTCAAAATTCGACAATTTGGATGAAAATTTGTCTTTTCTAATTGAAACTTCAACTAGTTCGTTCAAAATTCATGTATTTTGATAAAAAATCGATATTTTTTGGTAGAAAATTATCTTTTTATTTGAAAGTTAATCTTCTTGTTAAAAAATTCTTCTTTTCGGTTAACAATTCAAGTATTCCAGTTAAATATTCATCATTTTAGTTGAAAATTTATCTTTTAGGTTGGAAATACAATTATTTGGTTGAAAGTTAAACTCTTTTGTTAAAAATTTTTTGTTTTGAAGATTCATCATTTTAATTAAAAATTCATTTCTTTGATTCAAAAATGAGCGGCTTGATTGAAAACTTTTTTTTCCTTTGGATGTTTTTCGTTTTTTTGTCTTCTTTAATTAAAAAGTCAATTATTTCGTTAAAAATTCATATATTTTGTTAAAAAATTGTATTTTTTGGTGGAAAATTAATCTTTTTATTTGAAAATTAATCTTCTTGTTTAAAAATTCATAATTTTAGTTGAAAATTCATCTTTCTGGTTTGAAATTCAACTATTTCAGTTGAAGATTCATTGTTTTAGTTTAAAACTCTTATGTTTGGGTTGAAATTAATTTTTTTAACTAAAAATGTTACTATTCCATTTTTGGTTGAAAATTATTATTTTTTTAGTTCAAAATTCAACTATTTGGTTTGAGATTTGTCTTCTTTAAATTTAAATTTAACTGTTTCGTTAAAAATTCATGTATTTTGTTGAAAAATTGTATTTTTTGGTAAAAAATTAATCTTTTTATTTGAAAATTAATCTTCTTTAAAAATTCAGCTCTTTGGTTGAAAATTCAAGTGTTCCAGTAAAGTATTCATCGTTTTAGTTGAAAATTCATCTTTTTGGTTTAAAATTGATCTATTCCAGTTGAATATTCATAATTTTATTTGAAAATTCATCACTCTGTGGTTGAAAGTTCAACTATATTGTTTAAAATCCGTTTTTTTGTTGAAAATTAATTTTTACGACTGAAAGTTCAACTATTCAATTTTTTGTAAAAAATGAATATTTTTTAGTGAAAAATTTAAGTATTTTTATCTCTGTTGTTGTGTTAATGGATGTTTAGAATGAACGTCATGAATTAAAATAAATATTTGCGTTTTTTCTGGAAATATGAATATGTTACTTTTAGTTGACCGGGAAAATTGAAAAACTTGACCGGGAAGTTACCGAAAATGTGAAATCGTCCGCCGAATCGCCATCCTGATATTGTGAATAATTCCATAAGTTTTTAATTTCGTCTCCGCTAATATAGAATGTTACAGTATACATTTTGTTGTGATATTCAACTTACAAATTATAAAAATTATTAGTTGAAAATTTCGATGTTGATTCAGTTTCAGCATTAGAATGAGCCATGGCCATATAACGGATTTTTCAAGGGTTTCACCACTCGGTTTTTTAGTGTACACCAGATTACAAAACATTACTAAAGATTTCAAAAGGTTTCAAAATATTTCAAAGATTTTAAAATATTTTCAACATTTTACAAAGATTTAAAGGATTTCAAAGTTTTGAAAAAGTGTACAGTACTCCAGATTTCTAAGATTTTTAAATATTTCGAAGATTTGAAACGATTTCAAAAGGTTTAAAAACATTTTAGAATATTTGAAAATACTTCACTAAGATTTCAAATAATTCACTGATTTCAACGAATAAAAAAGATTTCACAAACAAAGATTTAATAAAAATTTCACAAATATTTGACAAAGATTTCAAAAGTTTCACAAAAAATTCCCGAAAATTTCAAACATTTCATAAAGATTGCAAAGATTTCAAAGATTTAAAAAAGGAATGTACACCAGATTTCAAAGATGTCGGACATTTCCAAAGATTTTAAAAATTTCAAAAAAATGCAAAGGTTTTAAAGATTTTAGAAAGGTTATAGTAAACTAGATTTTTAAGATTTCAAAAGGTTTTACAAAGATTGAAAATATTTTAATGATTTTTAATGAATACAAAAGATTTCAGAAAGATTTCATAGAAATTTCATAAAGATATCAAAATAATACAAGGATTCCAAAGGTTTCAAAACATTTCAAAGATTTCAAACTATTTCAAAGATTTCAAACGAATACGAAAGATTTCACAAACAAAGATTAAAGAAAGCTTTCACAAATATTTGAAAGATTTCATAAAAATTTCAAAAGATTTCAAATATTTTACAAAAATTTGAAAAGATTCCAAAAGATTTCACAGAAATTTCAAGATTTCACAGATTTTAAGTACTTCAAGAGATTTAAACGAATTCGCAAAGATTTCAAGGATTTCAAAGACGACTTATGTTCGCAAAAAATTAAGAATTTGTTTATTTATGGTTCTGCCTTCTTTAGAAATTATTGACCCATAAAAAAGAAATGGCTCATTTTTTTACATGTATAACAAACGGTTATTTTATTATTTAATGTAAAAAAGGAGACCTGGAAAAACTTGACTTCTTGACCTGGAAAACCTGGAAAATACCTTGAATTTCGTTTATAAGAATCGCTGTGAAAGCTGGACACCCTGTTGACACTTTTTTGAGCTTTGACACTATTTGGCTACTATTTCGAAAAAAAATGACACTAAAGACACTATTTTCTCACATTTGTCCGCTAACGCCACTATTTCTTTACTTTTCCTTGAAAAATATTTATTTATTAAGTTTTGCACCCCCCCCCCCTAACTTACGTAATTTTTGCCGACTTAATTTGTTTCGTGATATTATTTAGAGGTCATCTAAAAATAACGTGAGACGATTGGGGGGGGGGGTCTTACTGTTTCTTATCAATTAACAAAGCAGTTTAACTTTTAACCAAGTAGTTGAATTTTCAACGAAATAATTAAATTTTCAACCAAAAAGATGAAATTTCCACACAGAAGATTAATTTTCTACCAAGAAGATTACGTTTCTACCAGCAAGAAGGAATTTTAAACAAACTATATAAATTTTTAAACAAATAGTTTAATTTTCTACCAAGAATATTAATTTTCAACAAATTTAATAAAGCAGCTAAATAATTTCAACAATAGATGTTAGTCAATTTTTTAACAAAAATTGGTTTAAGCGAATTAAATTTCAACAAAAAAAGCTAATTGAATTTTTAAGCCAAAAAGACGAATGTTTTAAGTTCTACAAAACAGATGAATGTTAAACTCACGAATATGAATTTTCAACAAAAAAGTTAATTTTCAAAAATCAGTGGAATTTTAAAGAAAACAGTTACATTTTTAGTTGAAAAAATTAATTTTTTACGAAAACAAAAGCAAATTTTCAATAAAAATTACGAATCTTCAACGCAAAAAAATGAACTTATAAGAAACTAGTTCAACTTTCAACCAAGGAGTTAATTTTTCAGTTTAATTAAAAAAAACATTTCAATTTTAAATAAAAAAAAGTTGGATTTAACCAACAAAAACGAATTTTCAACAAAATATTTGGATCCTCAAATAAAACAGATTAATTCTTAACCACACAATCGCATTTTTAAACCGAAAATCAAATTTTGGAATTTTGAAGCCAAAACGGCGGATTTACAACAATTACTCTTTAACAAAATTATTGAATTTCTAACAAAAAAAAATCAATTTTGAACCAATTAATACAATTTTTAACAAAAAATAATTGCCAACTAAAATTATGAATGTTTAATAAAAAAATGAACTTTTAAGAAAGTAGTATGTAGTTCAACCTTCTACCGAGAGATTGATTTTTCAACCCAAAAAAATGAATTTTTAACGAAAAATGTATTAGTTGATATTTCAAGAGAAAAATATTTTAATTTCAAATAAAAAACAGTTGGATTTAACAAACAAAAAAAAAACGAATTTTCAACAAAATGCTTGAATCCTCAAATAAAACAGATTAATTTTTAGCTAAAGAGTGGCATTTTTAACTAAAAAAATTGATTTTCTACCCAAAAAGATGAATTTTCAACCAAATGCATAAATTTTCACTCAAATAGTTCAATTTTCTACCAAATTCTTGAATTTTCAAACTCAAAATACGAATTTTCTACAAAACTGTTAAATTTTCAACCCGAAAATGTGAATTTTCAGCATAAAACTTATATTTTAAGCGAAACAGATTAATTTTTAACCAGAAATTTCATCAGAAAGAGATGAATGTTCAAACCAAAAAGATGATTGTTCAACAAAAATTGTAATAGTTGATATTATAACAAACGAAAGAACCACATTTTAGTTTCAAGTAAAAAAAATTAGTTTTGAACCAAAAAAAAAAAACGAATTTTTAATAAAATACTTAAATCTTCAACTAAAACAGATTATTTTTAACCAAACGATTGCATTTTTAATTTTAAAAATTGATTTTCTACCAATAAAGACGAATTTTCAAGTGAAACGAGATTAATTTTGAACCAAAAAAGGTGTAATTTCTTCAGAAAGATATAAATGTTCAAATTAAAAAGATGAATGTTCAACAAAATAGTTGAATTTTCAACAAACAAAAAAATGTGCTAGTCAAAAGACTATAATATGAATCAAATTTTTGAATTTGAACCAATTATTAATTTTTTTAACGAATTTTCAATAAAAATTATGAATCTTCAACCAAAAAAATGAACTTTTAAGACAGTTGTTCAACTTCAACCAAGGAGTTAAGTTTTCAACAAAAAATACATGTTAATTTCCAACAGAAACGAATTTTCAACAAAATACCTAAATCCTTAACTAAAATAGATTAATTTTAAAATAAACAGTTGCATTTTTAATGTAAAAAATGTATTTTCTACCAAAAAAGACGAATTTTCAAGTTCGCATTTAAGTGGAAAAACGAAAAAAATGGGAGGGGGATAGGGAAAAGACTATCAAGCCTGCGATAAATAAATTGGAATTTTGATAATTTATGGACTAAAGAATAACGTTTTAAATAAACATTGAAATTCATTTTTAATACTACAATTATATCAGAATTTTGAAAATTATTTATGAGGATATTGCAAAAATAATACAAATTTCAATGTTTCTTTTCTCAAATAAAGTCTAATATAATAAATATTTTAAAAAGTTGATAAAAAAGTAGTAAAAATTCGAAGAAATTTTATCTTTCGGAAAATAATAATAATAAAAATCAAGTGAATATCCATTTTAAGTGAATTTGATAAAAAAAACCTCACGATTACTTATTTCATGTTTTACAAAAACATTTCTTTCAGCGGAAAAAATATTGAAATTTTTCCAATATTTTCGTTTCAACTTTAAACATGTTGCACCATGTAAGAAAAAATGTTCACAATAATGGTGATAGGTTGATGCGATTTTATAGAAATTTACCTTCAAAATGATTCCAATGACGTTGAAAAATGTTTAATATATAATATTTTATTTAAATTTTAAGAAAACATTAAAATTTGCCCTACTTTTGCAATATCTTCTTGAAAAATTGATCAAATGACTTCATCCTGGCTCATTTTATAGAGAATTCCGATAGCTTTCAACATATTTCAGAGAAAAAATTGTAACTCTTACATAATTAACATTAAAAGAACGTAAGCAATCATCAATAAACAGGTGGTGTCATACTCATCATCGACAATATCGTTTGGATTAATATTTATCACTTCAGTCTGTGATAAATAAATCTTTTTTTTTCTTCACGACATAAATTTTGTATACCTATATTAAGTTAAATAACCCATTTCTATATGATTTTTTTTGGAAAAATTTCAGAAAGACATCGTTAAATTGGTCGAGGAAAAAAATGTGATTGGAAAGAAATCAGGAAAAATCCCGGGAATTTCAAATTGCCTGATCACTAGACATCCTGGTTATATTATCGAATCTCTCTAATATTAACTGATAAACAATAAATTAAAAAGAAACCTACCTGGAAGTAGCAAGTTAAAAAAGTGTTATCGACCACCAAAATTACATCCGATCTGATCGATTTAATTCCTTTCGAAATTGCTTCTATATCAGCTAATCTCATAAGTGGATTAGTCGGTGTTTCCAACCAAACCATCTAAAATCAGAAATTCAAATTATTCAAATTTATATCTTAATGATTCAAAACATACTTTCTATATCATTTCAATACCTATAGCTAGACATTCTTATGCTTCTTAATCAGAAATATTGATAAAAGCACGAGCCATCCTCATAGATTTATCAGGACAAAAAGCAAGTCTTGAACTCTCTTGTTAAAAACAATAGCATTATCTTCCTTTACCAGAAAAATAATATTCGCGACTGATAAAGAGCTTTCAACAAAAGTTTAACAACATGCAATGTTGACTTTGCGATATTGCCATTACAAAGGAGCTGATTAGCCAAATCTTAATTGCCAAAGTCGCGATTAAATTTTTTATTAGAAAAATTAGAATGTAATCAGGCCTCACAGTCCCTATGAAATAAAATATAGGGTTCAAAGGGTACTTTTTGTCACGCTCATAGAGAACTTTTTTCGCGCTCAAAGGGTAACAAATTCAGGATAAATTCATAACACTTTAAAAAATTCAAGTTAAATTCAAAAGAATTCAAATGTATTGGAAACATTTTTTAAATCGAAAAAATTCTATTGATTTCCGTAAAATTGTAATGAATTTAGAGGAATTTAAGGTAAACGAGAAGAATTCGATGAAATTCATAAAAATTCAAGGAGAATTGAAAAAAAAATCAATTGAATAGGAAAAAATTTTAAAATATGAAAAATCTTCACTAAATTCAGTAACTTCGAAATGAGCTCAGAAGAATTCCAGCGAATTCAAAAGAATTTGACGAAATGCCTAAGAATTCGAGGTGAGGTTAAAAGGCTTCAGGATCAATTAAATAAAAACTTTTAAAAATTCAAAAAAGTCCATTGAATTAAGTAGAACTGCGTAAATTTAGAAGAACTCAAGTGAATTTAAAAAATTCAAGTGAATTGAAAAAATCCAAGTGAATTGAAACAATCCAAGAGAATTTAAAACAATGCAGGATAAATTAATAAGAATTCAGGGTGAATTCCAAAAATTAATTTGAAAATCTTTAAATCTTTGAAACTCTACTCATTTCTAACTAAGGAAGTGACTAATGAGTAGAAAACAATTCAAGTTGAATTCAAAAGAATTCAAATGAATTGGGAAAAAAAATGTTATCAAAAAAATTTCATTTATTTCAATAAAATTTGAGTTAGTTTAGAGGAATTTGAGGGAAACTAGAAGAATTCGATGAAATTCATAAAAAATCAAACTGAATTTAAAAAACGATCAAGTGAGTTCAAAACAATTCAAAAGTACGAAAAAATTAATTAAATTGAGTAAGCTTGAAATGAGTTTAGAAAAATTAAAGAGAAATTGATGAAATGCCTAAGAATTTAAGGTGAGTTTAAAAGACTTTAAGAGGAATTAAACAAAAAAAATTTTTAAATCCACTATATTGAGTAAAATTGTGTGAATTTAGAAGAATTTAAAATGATTTCAAAGAATTCAGGAAAAATTAATAATAATTCAGGGCGAATTCCAAATGAATTGCAAAAAACATTTGAAAATCTCTTGAAATCATTGGAATCCTCGGAAATTCTATGAAATTCTTTAAAACTGCATGCAAATTGTCTTAAATCCCTTAATATTATTAAAACCCTTGGAAATCCCTTGAAATTGTTTGAATCTCTTGAAAATGCCTTAAAATCTATTTGAATACTCTAAAATATTTTAAAATGTTTGAAATCCATTCAAGCTATTGAAATAAATTAAAAAAGTTCTGGGAATCTTTTTAATTTTCCTAAAATATTTCATATCCTGTGGTACCTTTTTAAATCCCTTGAAACTTTTTAAAGGTCTTGAAAATGCCTGGGAATCTAAAATACCCTCAAATATTTAAAATCCTTTGAAATCCCATTAAATTACTGAAATTCATTAAAAATTTCTTTGTAATCTTTTTAAATAACCTAAAATATTTTAAACCCTTTAAAATCTTTTGAAATTGTTTACAGATCTTGAAAATGACAAGGAATTTAAAAAATATTTTAAAATATTTCCAATCCTTTGATCATTTTGTTAATTAATCCTCAGGATACATTAAACAAAAACTTTTAAAAAATTCAAAAAATCCATTGAGTTAAGTAAAATGGAGTTTTAGAAGAATTCAAGTAAATTAAATTTTTTTAAAAGAATTCCGAAGAATTAAAAGAATTCAGGATGAATTAATAAGAATTCGGGGTGTATTCCAAAAAATAATTTCAAATCTCTTTGAATCTTAGAAGCCCTACAAAATACCTCACTTCTCTTGAATACATTCTTTAAAATCCAATAAAATATTATATTAAATCCCATGAAATTCTATGAAATCTGGCGATATTTCCTGAAATTCAAAAAAAGTCTTTATCCTAAAATATTTCCAACGCCTTGAAATCCCTTCAAATTAACGAAATTAATAAAAAAAATCCTTAGAATCTTTTAAAATTCTCAAAATATTTAAAATTAAAAGCTCCTGAAAATGCCTTAGAAGTTTTAAAAATACCCTAAAATATTAAAAATCCTTGACATTATTAAAAGCTACATTATGGGCTGCACATAGGGTACCATAGGGACCAAATATTGAAAATAGGGTACTTTAGGGACCTTAACTAAATATAGGGCACAATAGGGGATATATGGACCGGTCTGTGAGGCCTGTGTAACGTATACAATTCTTGAAAATAAAACAAGAATCTAACGATCAAATTTCTACAACCACCACAAAATGCTCCTATTGCAATTCCTAAAAACAAAAAAATTTGTTTCTTTGGACAAAACTAAAAAAGAGGAAAGAAAAATGAGAAGGCAACCAACCAAATCCATTTTTTCTTTCCCTTTTTTATTGTTGTCCAAAGAAACAAATTTTTTTGTTTATAGGAATTGCAATCAGAGCATTTTGTGGTGGTTGTTCAAATTTGATCGTTAGATTCTTCTTTTATTTTCAGGAATTCTATACATTAACTTGAATATTTAAATGGGATTTTGAATTTGATTTTAATCTAATTTAAAATTCTTAAATTTCAATTAGAATGTAACAATTACCTTGGTGTTTGGCCTGATGGCATTGAGAACATTTTGTGTGATGGAAGCGTCAACCAAAGTGACCTTATTGCCAGGTTTGCATTTTTGCAAAAAGCGGTTAGTGCCTCCATAAACATCATCTCCGCAGACAATATGATCTCCGGGCTCTAACATCGCTGTCAAGGATGTGAGGGCACCGAGTCCAGATGCAAAAACAAGACCATGTTTCCCATTTTCTAGGGCTGCGAGGCAGGATTCAAGCACGTTTCGAGTTGGATTCCCGCTTCTGCCATATTCAAAACCCTGTGAGCGGTAGTTAATAAACTGATAGTTAACAGAATTAGAGTTCTGCAGAGAGAATGTTCTTTCAAGTACGAGAATATTTTAGAGAATATCCCCAATCAATATTTCTTTCAAGAATTCATGGGAATTTTCATGTTGTTCTTTTAAAAACAATACCAGGGTGGCGATTCGGCGGACGATTTCAAATTCCCGGTCAATTCCCGGTTTTTCCCGGTCAAGTTTTTCAATTTTCCCGGTCAAATCAAAGTAACATATTTATATTTGCCGCAAAACGCAAAACTTTTTTTTAATTCATGACGCTCGTTCTAAACATCTTTTAACACAACAGAGCAAAACGTTGCAAAATAAATGAATTTTGAAAAAAAATACTTAAATTATTAACTAAAAAAAATCAATTTTTCACAAAAAATGGAATAGTTAAACTTTCAGTTGAAAAAATTAATTTTCAACAAAAAAACGGATTTTCAACAAAATAGTTCCATTTTCAACCAAAGTGATGAATTTTCAAATAAAATTATGAATCTTTATCTGGAATAGTTAAATTTGAAACCAAAAAGATAAATTTTCAACTAAAATGATGAATATTTAACTGGAACACTTGAATTTTCAACCAAAAAAGCGAATTTTTAAAGAAGATTACATTTTAAATAAAAAGATTAATTTTCTACCCAAGAATACGATTTTTCAACCAAATACATTAATTTTTAAAGAAAGGTTTGAAGTTTTAATAAAAGAAGACAAATTTTCAACCAAATAGTTAACTTTTGAACTGTAAAAAAATAAAATTTTCAATCAAAAATGGAATAGTAACATTTTTAGTTTAAAAAATTATTTTTAAACCAAACATAAGAGTTTTCAACCAGAACAATGAATCTTTAACTGAAATAGTTAAATTTTCAAACCAACAAATTAATTAATTACCAAAACTTTAATAATTAAATTTCAAGTTAAAAAAATTAATGTTTAACCAAACAGATGAATTTTCAACAACGACTATAGAATTTTCGATTGGAATAAGTTACATTTTCAGTTAAAAAAATTACTTTCAACAAAAAAAAACTAACTTTGAACAACAACAAAAACTAACTTTCAAAATAATAGTTACATTTTCAAACAAAGTGATGAATTTTAAAATAAAATTGTAAACATTTAACTGCAATAGTTGAATTTCAAACCAGAAAGATGAATTTCTAACTGAAATCATGAATCTTTAACTAGAATAATTGAATTTTTGACCAAAAAGATTAATTTTCAACCAAGAAGATTAATTGCTACCAAAAAGGACGAATTTCCAACTAACAAAGATAATTTTTCAACCAAAAATTAAATAATTAAATTTTTAGTCAAAAATGAATGTTCAACCAAAGACATGGATTTTGAACTAAAATTATGAAATATTCAACTGGAATAATAGTTACATTTTCAGTTTAATAAAAATAATAATTTTCAACCAAAAAACATCTGAAGAAAAAACAAATTTTCAATCAAACAGCTCATTTTTCAAACAACAGAAATGAATTTTTAATTAAAACGATGGATCTTTAACTAAAAAAAAATTAATTTTTAACAAAAGAGTTTAACTTTCAACCAAATAATTTTATTTCCAGCCTAAAAGATGAATTTTCAACTAAAATGATAAATATATGACTGGAATACTTGAATTTTTAACTGAACAGAAGAATTTTTAAACAAGAAGATTAACTTTCAAAGAAAAATAAGATAATTTTCTACCAAAAAATTTTAAATTAAAAAAGACAAATTTTTATCCAAATTGTGGAATTCCGAACTTGAAAATAATAATTTTCAACTCACAATGGAACAGTGAAATTTTCATTTAAAGAAATTAATTTTCAACCAAACTGATGAATTGTCAACTAAAATTATGAATCTTCAACTGGAATAGTTGAATTTTATGCCGAATAGATGAATTGTCAAACATAAAGATTAATTGTCTACAAAAGAAGATGAATTTTCCACAAAGTACATACATTTTCAAACAAATAGTTTAATTTTTAAATGCAAAATATCAATTTTCAACCAAATAATTGAATTTTCATAAAAAAAAAAATCTGCCCGCTTCGCGGGCACATTCTCATGGCGCGCTTCGCGCGCGGCTCGCTTCGCTCGCAAGTTTGAGCGCGCCTAGGGCGCGCGACTGTTGGATCTCGCGCTTCGCGCTCGATCATATATTTATCTCGCGCTTCGCGCTCGATTATATATTCACCTCGCGCTACGCGCTCGGGCGTATTTACATCGCGCTTTATGCTCGGCTCCTCTAGATTTTTGAACTTCGTGTTCGACTTCGATGAAAAGAAAAAGTTTGTTTGCAAATATTATAAAATTATCAAAACCTCTACATATTAAGTGATTGTTAAATTTGTTTTTATTTTAGACTGAAAAGGAACTTTATTTACTCAAGGTTCTATCGACCTTAAGGAACACATTCTCATCCAGACACTCGCGCTTCGCGCTCGATATTTGATTTGAAAATCATTTGAACCGTATGATAGAAACAAAAAAGTTTGAGCGCACTTACGGCGTGCGATTTGCTAAATACACTGAGCGCGCACTTTGTGCTTCGTGTTATATGTTCTTCATATACAAATTACTAAATTTGTATTTGATTTTAAATGAAAAGTAATGATATAATTCAGGCGACAAATTTTATTTTAAAAAAGTTAATTTTTTCATTTTGAATATATTCTTACCACAAAAATTGATTACGGGTTTGTAAGTATTTTTTGAATGCACAATTTTTGTTCATTTATATGTTTTCGTACCTTGCATTGCTTTTTCAAAAATTTGATTTTTTTACTGTCAATGTTATTTTCACGAATAAAACAAAAACCACGCATCCTATCGAAAAATGAGTCACAATAAATTTGTACCTCTTCCTTGGATAAACAAATTTTGTTTCGGTCATTTTTTCGTAGCTGGTAATATTCGTCTGACAATTTGATTTTTCTATTTTCAATGCTGTTTTTTACGAATAAAACAAAAACTACGCGTCATATCAAAAAGTGAATGATAAGAAATTTGTAGATCTTTTTTAGGTGCACAATTTTGGTGAAATGATCTTTTCTGGTATCTTGCATAGTTTGACAGCAAAATGGCTTTTTTGATTTTTCATTAATTTTTTGTGCGATCAAAATTTGAATTTTTTATTTTTCAAAAAATTCAAAAAGTTGTTATGAAAATATTATAGGGTGTTCAGGAATCAACGTTTTTCTCCTCTTGACTTTTTTTCATATCGTGCGTTTTTCGGCTTAAAATGTTCATTTTCGTTTGTTTTTTGGAATTTTGAAAATGCTATAACTCCAGTAATTTTTTTTTTATCACGAAAAGTCATAAGAATATTTTGTTCGTCATTTTGCGTACTACTAATAACCGTACATAGAATTTTCAAATCTTCAAAAAAAGTGGTCTCAAAAATTTTCAAAATGTGCTCACTTTTTGGATTTTCATCCAAAATAGCTGGTTAACGAACTCGTTCTCTATTTTTCGGCCATAAAAAAGTGTGCCAAAGCTCAATCAAATCTGTTCATTTTTTCGAAAGTTATCGTGGCTACAGACAGACAGACAGACAGACAGACAGACAGACATACAGACAGACAGACTACAGACAGACAGACACCTTCGTAAAAATCGTTTTTTCTGACTCAGGAGGTCTCAAAACGTGGAGATTTGATGAAAACCGACTATGTCAAATTTTACATAAAACCAATACCTTCTCATTAGAATGAGAATGTAAAAATAAATTGATTTTCAAGAAAGTAGTTACATTTTCAACCAGAGATGAATTTTAAATTAAAATGATGAATCTTCAACCAAACAAATTAATTTATAACAAAAGTTTAACTTTCAACCCAGTAGTTGAATTTTTAACTAAAAAACGATGAATTCGCAACGAAAAATGTAAATAAAATTTCTATTATAATTCAGAAATATTTCTTCTTTGAAATACTACTTCTACTCTGAAAACTGCTTGAAGTACTTTTATTACCTAAAATTTAGAAGAGGGAACTTTCAAATTGTGACGAATTCTGACTTGGAAGAGGGATTTTTGAAAATTCCTTTCTTCTAAATCCGAATTATAATTCCTTTAAAAAATTCCCATTCCATGTAAAAAATTCCGTATTCCAAGTGAAATTATATTTCTTGAATTGTTCTATAATCAGAAGTAAATTCCCGGTTTTTAAATTAAATTCCCGGTCATTTCCCAGTTTTTTCCCGGTCAATAAAATTCCAGGTCATTTCCCGGTCTTTCCCGGTCAAGTCGCCACCCTGAATACGAATAATAATAATCACTATGAATTATTTAAACCTAATTTAAATTTGATAATGATCCAGACTGTATATTTTAAAAGCAATGCTTTCAAAGCTTATGTCTAAAATTGTACAATTTCAAACTGAAATTTTCCAGAGTTTTAAAAAACAACTTAAGACTTAAAAAACAAAACAAATTTGTATTACAAATGGTAGAGCAAATAGTTAAAAAAAACTGCTATGCAATTACATATGCAAATTCAGATTTCTATATGATCAGAAGGAAAGATTATTCACTAGAAGTTATTACTTTGAACGCAAAAAGCAACAATCGCACCTGCCGAGATTACATAGAATTTTAAAATGTACTATAAATTTGAATAATTTTTTTTTGAAATGCTTGCAAAAATGAAAATTACTGATTTTTATTTTATTAGTATAACCTTTTTACTTCACACCCTTTCCTCTCTTCGCACCTTTTTAAAAGAATGCCTCTTTGTTCCCCTGTTTTCAAGAAACTTCCCCTTTTTCTCGTTTTTTTTTTCGCTTAAATACGAACTGAATTAATAGAAATCAATAAGAAAATCCAACTATTTATCGTTGAAAGTTAAATCTTTTTAATTGAACAGTATACTATTAAATTTTTGGTTTTGAATTCACCTCTTTTGGTTGAAGATTTCAATATTTTTTTAAAAACTCATTTTTTGGATGAAAACTAATTTTTTCAACTAAAAATTTATCTATTCCATTATTGGTTGAAATTTTAACAATTTGGTTGAACATTTATGTATTTTGTTGTAAAGTCATCATTTTTTATTGAAAATTAATCTTCTTGGTCCATTTTTTTGATTGATAGTTGATCTACTTTGTTTAAATTCTTTTTGTTTTTAAAAATCAATTTTTTTAACTGCAAATTCAAGTATTCCATTTTTTTGTTGAAAATTGATCGTTTTTAGTTTAAAAATCAACACTGGTTGAAAATTACCTTTTTTTGTTAAAAATTTATATTTTCGGGTTGAAAATTCAAATGCTTTGTAGAAAATTCGTCTTTTTGGCTTAAAAATTCAACTGTTGTGTTAAAAATTTGTCTTTTTAGGTTGAAAATTCTATTATTTTCGTCGAAAAATTAACTATTGAAATAGCTTTTTTTTTTGGTTAAAAATTAATATCTTTAACTGAAAATTTGACTATTCCAGTTGAAGATTCATCATTTTAGTTGAGAATTCATCTATTTTTTGTTCAAAATTTATCTTTTTTTATCAAAAAATTAATTATTTGGTTGAAAATTCAACTGATTTAATAAATATTCGCCTTTTTGGCTTGAAATTTCAACAATTTAGTTTTAAAAAATTTTCTCTCTGAGTGAAAAATTGTTTGAAAATGAATCTTCTTGATTTAGAATTCAACTACGTGATTGAAAGTCGAACTAATTTGTTAAAAATTCATTTTGTTACTCTAATTTCCATCTTTTTAATTGATAATTGATCTATTTCGTTGAAAATTCTTTTTCTTGTTTTGTTTTTGAAAATAATTTTTTTTCAACGGTAAATTGAACTATTCCATTTTTGGTTAAAAATTGATCGTTTTTAGTTTAAAATTCAACACTTTGGTTGAAAATTACCTTTTTTTGTTAAAAATTCATATTTTTGGGTTGAAAATTCAAATGCTTTGTAGAAAATTCATCTTTTTGGCTTAAAAATTCAACTATTTTGTTGAAATTTGGTCTTTTTAGGTTGAAAATTCTATTATTTTCGTAGAAAATTCAACTATTGGAATATTTACATTTTTTGGTTAAAAATAAATATTTTTAACTATTCCAGTTGAAGATTCATCAGTTTAGTTGCAAATTCATCACTTTGGTTGAAAATCCATCTGTTTTTTGTTGAGAATTCAACTTTTTGTTATTAAAACTGTAATTATTTGGTTCAAAAATGTAATTATTTTGTGCAAAATTCAACAATTTTGCTTAGAAAATAATTCTGGGCGGTTAAACATTCAACTGCTTTGTCAAATATTCGTCTTTTTGGGTTAAAAATTCAACTATTTTGGTAAAAAATGCAAATATTTGGCAGAAAATTCGCCTTTTTGGCCGGAATTTTTTTTTCTCTTTTGAATGAAAAGTCTGGCCTAGTTGAATATTTGACTCTGTTGTTGAAAATTGGACTACTTTTTTCGAAATTGAACAATTTTTTTAGAAAATAATTCTATTCGGTTGAAAATTCAACTGTTTTATTATATATTTGTCTTTTTGTATTGAAAATTTAACTATTTTTGTACAAAATACAACTACTTGTTTGAAAATTAACTTTATTGTAGACAATTAATATTTGCGGGTTGAAAATTTCGCTATTTTGTCGGAAATTTGCATTTCTGGCTTGAAATTTCAACAATTTGCTTGACATTTTTTTCTCTCTTGACTGAAAAATCTTTCCTGGTTGATAATTCAACTCTGCTGTTGAAAATTTGTATTTTTAGTTTAATTCATCTGTTTTTGATTTATAATAACAATATTTGTTGGTTTACATATCAAATATTACTTTTTTCGTTGGAAATTCATCTCTTTGTTTGAAAATTTAATTATTTTGTTGAAAATGGATATTTTTAATTGAAAACTCAACTACTTGGCTGAAGGCTTAACTTCTTTGTTAAAAATTAATTTGTTTGTTTGAAGATTCATAATTTTAGTTAAAAATTTAACTATATTGTTGAAAATATAATTATTTTGTTAAAAACACAACTATTTTGTTGAACATTCGTCTTTTTGGATAGAAAATTCGTCCTTTCTTTTGGATTGAGAATTCAACTATCTTCTAAAAAATTCGTCCTTTTGGCTCGAAAATTCGATTGTTTGGTGGAAAATGCAACTGTTTTTAGTTGACGTTTAATTTTGTTTGTTTAAAAATTCATCTTTGTAGGTTGAAAATTCAACTATTTGGTTAAAAAATAATCTATTTTTTTCAAATTTGTCCCTTTTGCTTGAAAGTTCAACTATTCGATTCTAAATGAAACTGCTTTGTTGATAATTAATTGTGTGTGTGTTTTTTTATCCAACTGTTTGGATTAAAATTAATTCTTTTGTTCGACAAATCAACTGCTTTGTTGAAAATTCGTCGTTTTGGATTCAAAATTCATATTTTTTTGGATGAAAAATTTATCCTTTTCCGTAGAAAAGTTCTTGATTGAAAATTCAAATGTCATCTAAAAAAATCGGCTTTGTGGCTTGGAAATTTAACAATTATTTGAAAATGCAATACATTTTGACTTGTAACCTTAAGCGTTTTGTAATTTATTTTAGTCGTTTATAAAATAAAAATGAATCAAATGAAATCGAAGAAAAAAAATTGAAACACTAATCACAACCCTGCATATCCCCTATCACGTTCTTTATTTATAGACTCTTTATCATCTTATTTTGTAGTTCATTGCTCCAAACGTAAACCATACAAATTGCTTGTAATTGGCACAAATCTAAAAGGCATTTCGCCTTAATTTCTTCCTTATCGGCTTTCTGTTCAATTCGACTCTCCATCTATGAATTTTAATTTCCTATTATTTATAGTTTCT
The DNA here is from genome assembly GCA_932195095.1 of Andricus curvator. Taxonomy (NCBI): domain Eukaryota; kingdom Metazoa; phylum Arthropoda; class Insecta; order Hymenoptera; family Cynipidae; genus Andricus; species Andricus curvator. The sequence continues at coordinate 28,248 of CAKNYM010050807.1, read as the reverse complement.
ATCGTTAATAATTTTTAGCAATCTCAGGGTGGATGCTGGACCGGGAATTGAACGGGAATTTTTTCAGACCGGGAAAACCCGGGAAATAACAAGGAATTTTAGAAATTTTTAGAATAATATATACAATCATTTGAAATATCATAAATTTCATATCACATGATATAATGCAACTTAAAATAAGTTCGATTTAAACTTTTTCTTCAATGCTAAGTTCAATTTCAAACTTTTTCAACTATGAAAGCATTCACTTTAACAATATTAAAGTAATTATAAAATATTTTGCTTCAACAATTTCCCGTTTTAGGTCTCCCATTTTAAGCGTACAATTTCAATTTAAAGAAATTCAAAATGCAGTTTTCAAGACTTTAAAAATTACAAATTAAGAGCGATTGAAATTAAAATTTTTCGATCAAAAATGTTGCAAGTTAATCAACTGTAAATATAAATTACTTAATGGTTTCCAAAATTGAACTGTAGTTCGAGGATTAAAAACTGAACAATAATTGATTTTACAAGACGATTCTGAAACTGTTCAAAATTAAAAAATTTACAAACGCTTTTATTCAATTTCAAATCCTATTCAGTTTAAAAAAAAATTAATCTTACAATTTTTAATGTTTCTAACTTAAAATTGCTTAAAATGATATAATTTTGAACATTTACGAATTCTTTAATTTTAATTCATTCTTCAATTTAGAGCATTGCAAATGATAATGTGGACTTATATTTTTAAAGCAGAAATTTTTGAAATATTCAAAAAATGTATATAAGTTTTAAATTTTGCAGTTTAGTTCAAAAGTTTAAACTTCAAAAGTGTTCCACTTTCAGTGCTTTAATTTGTTTAGGTTGATTCAAATAAAAAAATTTGCAGCTTTAAGAGTTCGAATTTTCTAAATTCAATGACCGTGAAAATTTTGGCGAATCGGGAAAAACCGGAATATTTTTCCTTGATTAAAACAGCCATCCTGAATCTTTCTTATATCTGTAAAATTAGAAGTTCTTGTTGGAGATTTTAATTTGCGATTTCGATCAACTAAATGCAACCCGTTCTATGTTTAGCTAACAATAAGAAGAAATGATGAACCGCTATTTGAAAATTTTATCCTTATTGCAGATTAGTCTTTATTAATATTAAACGGTTTGATGCATGTTGCAAGGAAAGACAACTATTTAAAGGATTAAGTTTCCTCTGATTTTACACACTTTTCAGGCCTCGGACTCACCACACTATTGACACTATTTGATACTTTTTTTGAGCGATGATACTATTTTGCTACTATTTCGAAAAAAACGATACTAAAGACACTATTTTCTCACAATTGTCTGCTAATGTGACTATTTCTTTACTTTTCCTTAAAAAATATTTTTAAACTTCTTCGCTAATTTGCTACAAAATGTTGAATTTTCAAGCCGACTGATGAGCTTTTAACAACACAGCTGAATTTTCAACCAAATAGTTAAATTTTGAACCAAAAATATGTATTCTCAACAAATTACATACATATTTCACAAAACAGTTGAATTTTCTACCAAATTATTGAATTTTGAACCTGAAAATACTAATTTTCACCAAAAAATGCAGTAGTTGATATTTACACACAAAAAATTTGAATTTTAAATAAAAAACAATTAACTAAACCCAAAACAGGCGAATTTTCAACATAATACTTAAATCTTCAATTAAAACAGATTAATTTTTAACCAAAAAATATATTTTCTACAAAAAAAAATTAATTGTTAACAAAATACATATATTTTCTACCAAATAGTTAAATTTTAAACCAAGAGGATTGATTTTTTTATCAAAAAAGACGATTTTTTAAAGAAAATACATGAATTTTCATCCAAATAGTTGAATCCTCAACTAAAAGGACCAATTTTCAGCCAAAACGCCAACAGTCAATTTTTCAATTTAAAAAATTAATTTTCTATAAAAATAAAACGAATTTTCTACAAGCCTGTTGAATTTTCAAGCTAAAGAGACGAATTATCTACAAAACAGTTGCAATATCAACCTGGAAATATTAATTTAAAAAAAAAAAATGGAATAGTTGATATTTAAACCAAAAAAGATGTTAATTTTCAAATTAATTTTTTACCATACAGTTTCATTTATAACCAAAAAATTTATTTTCTACTAAAAAAGACGAATTGTCAACCAAATACATATATTTTCTTCCAAATAGTTCAATTTTTAACAAGAAAGATTAACTTTCTACCAGAAAAGACGAATTTTCAACAAAATACATATATTTTTAACCAAATAGTTGAATTTTCAACCAAAAAAGATAAATTTTCAACAAATTACATACATTTTCAACTAAATATTCTGAACAATGGATGTGATCTTAGTACAAATTTTATTTGATTAATTAGTGGTTTATATTCTTTTCGTTTCTAAATTTTTTTTAATAAACAGTTGAGTTTTTAAACTACAAAGAATCAATTTTTAACAAAAAATGGTGTAGTTACATTTTTATTGAGAAAAATTATTTTTCAATAAAACAAAAAGGATTTTTCTACAAAACAGTTGCATTTTATACCAAATAGTGGATTTTTTAAGCCAAACAGACGATTTAATATGAATTTTCAACAAAAAAGTTAATTTACAACCAATCAGTTGAAGCGTTAACAAAATAGTTAAATTTTCATAAACTAAATTTTTTTTAACAAAATAGATAAATAATCAATAAAAAAGATAAATGTTCAACTAAAAAAATGAATTTTTAAGAAAGTAGTTGAATTTCCAATCAAGGAGTGAATTTTCAATCCAAAAAGATGAATTTGCAACGAAAATGTAATAGTTGATATTTAAAAAAAAAAAAAAAGATTTTAATTAAAAATAGAAACAGTTGGATTTAACCAAGAGACAAACTTTCAACAATATACTTGAATCCTTAACTAAAACAGATTAATTTGCAACCAAACAGTTGCATTAAAAAAAATTGATTTTCTACCAAAGAGAACGAATTTTCAACAAACTACGTCAATTTGTAACCAAACAGTTAAATTTTCTACCAAACTGTTGAATTTTCGAGTCAAAAATACGACTTTTCTAGAAAACTGTTGAATTTTGAACCCGAAAATGTGAATTTTCAACAAAAAAGTTAATTTTAAAGCCAAAAAGACGATTTTTCAACAAAACAGTTGAATTTTCTACTAAGAATAAGCATGACTTTTGAACAAAATTGTTGATTTATCAACAAAATAATTCAATTTTGAACTAAATAATAAAATTTTCAAATAAAAAAATATGAATTCTTAACGAAAAATTTAATAGTATACTCTTCAACCCTTTTCAAAAAAGGGGAAAGATTTTTAATAGACTAAATAATAACATTCTAAATAAACATTGAAGTTAATTTTTAATACTTAAAAAATTTTATGAAGTTATTTTGACACTATTTTTTAAATTTTGTGACACTATTTACACTATTTTTGATCTCTGAAGTGAGTCAGAGGCCTGACTTTTATTTATTATTCTATCTTTTGTAGGAAAATCCTTTTGTTAACTTAAAAAATTGTTGACTTTTTAATTTTGAATAAATTGTGACTTACGCGGTGTTGTGCTGGGCCATCTTGTTGAAAAGTTGTGGACATAACTATAGGAGGAACAACTGAGCAATGACTCCATTGTCTTGGATCCTGGCCTGCATGAATTGCCTTTGTTGCAAATCCATCCTCAGTTTGAGACGGCATTTTGCTGCAAAAAATCTGGGCATTATTAAACTTTTTAATAAACATATAAAATATTGAATAGTAAAATACATATTAAATAATATTTTGTATTCATAGAAGCATTTGCACTAGGAAAGAGAGATTTATTGTAAAATTTTACTAAATTATTACGCAAAAGATTGTCAAAACATCTCCGGAAATACCGATTACCACAATTCGTGTCCTGTATTCAAAAATGATAACTTTAGTCACCTTATTCAGCATTACATTAAGAAAAACTGAATTATTAAGCAAAATATGGAAGAGAATATTTATTATTATTATATATTATTTATATTTATTTCCTTATGCAAAAAATTTGGGTTTAATAAATAAAGTTGCTTTTTTGTTGCAAAATATGACATCATACATGGCAAATATAAATGCGAATAACAATTTTTCTAAATGCTTGAAAAAATGAAAATCTCTTTACCCCTTTTAAACAAAATTCCTCTTTCTTCCTCTGTTTTCAAGAAATTTCCTCTTTTTCTCGTTTTTTCGATTAAATGCGATTTGAATTAATAAGACCCAATAGAAAAATGCAACTATTTTACGTTGGAAGTTAATTATTTTTTATTGAAAAGCCTACTATCATATTTTTGGTTCAGAATTCATCTCTTCTAGTTCAGATTCTACTATTTGGTTGAAGATTTAACTATTCAGTTAAAAATTCGTTTTTTTTGTTGTTGTTGAAAATTGATCGTTTTTAGTTGCAAATTCAAGTATTAAATTTTTCATTGAAAATTCAGCTACTTGATTCAAATTTGAACTACTTTATTATACATTCATGTTATTCGTTGAAAATTGAAATACTTTGCGGAAAATTCGTTCTTTTTGGACTTAAATTAATTTTTATAACTGAAAATTTAACTATTTTGTTTCACATTCGTATATTTGGTCAGAAAATTCGTCCTTTTGGCTTCCGACTATTTCGTTAAAAATAAACTGTTTGTATTTGAAGTTAGTTCTTTTTTTAAATTAATTATTTTAAACTGAAAATTTACATATTTTACTTTTTGTTGAAAATTGATCACTTTTAGTTGCAAATTTAACTATTAAATTTTTCATTGAGAATTCATATTTTTTGGTTTAAAATTCAACTAATTCGTTGAAAAAATTGATTTACTTTATTAAGCATAAAAAAAGATAAGTTTTCAATCAAAAATGGAAGTTACATTTTCAGTTTAAAAATTCAATTTTTATCACAAAAAAAAAACGAATTTTCTACCGGTTAAATTGAACCAAAAAGATGAATTTTCCAAAAATTAAAATTTATTTTGTACCCAAAAATTCGAATTTTCAAAAAAATAGATGAACTTTCTACACGACAGTTGAATTTTCCACCAGCATTTTTTATCAAAAAAGAGTTATCTACGAAGATATTAATTTTAAAAAAAATTGACATATTTTCTACAAAACAATTGAATTTTTAACAGCAGATAAATTTTCAAATACAGAAAAGATCAATCCTCAACGAAGCCTGTAATACTTGAGAGATCAAACAAAAACTACTTTAATTTTAAATCGAACACAGTTTAATTCAACCAAAGTATACGAATTTTCAGCAAAATAGTTGAATCCACAACAAAATACATAAATTGGTTAAACATAAAACATAAAAACTGGTTAAATTTTCTCTGAACTTTCAAAGAAAAAGGATGAATTCTCAACGAAAAGTGTAATAATTGATGATATTTAAACCAAACAAAAATTTAATTTAAATAAAAAACAATTGAACGTAATAAAAAAAATACAAAATTTAAACAAAAAAGTTAAATTTTGAGCCAAAGAGATGAATTTTGAACGAAAAAGATGAATTTTTAACTAAGAAAATTGAGTTCATACCAAAAAACACGAATTTTCGTCAGAATACATGGATTTTCAACTAAAAAAGATACATTTTTAACCAAATAGTGGAATTTTCAACTAAAAAAAAGATAAATTTTCAACGAGAAATGTAGCAGTTAAATATTCAGTAAAAAAAGTTAATTTTCAACCAAAAAGAAACAAATTTTCAACGAAATAGTTCAATTTGCAACCAAGGAGATGAATCTTCAACCAAAATGATAAATTTTTAACAAAATAGTTAAACATTCATCCAAAGTTGTTGAATTTTTAACCTAAACAAACATTACACGAAAAATCGAGAAAAAGGGGAAATTTCTTGAAACCCGTGAAAAACCAGGTATTCTTAAAAAAGAGGGAAATATGGGAAAGAGTGTATCATTAAGAAACGTTGAAAATTTATCTGTTTTGTTGAAAATTCGGTTTTTTGGGTTGAAAATTCAAGTAACTTCGTAGAAAATGTACTTCTTATTTAAAAGTCATACTTTAATGTTGAAAAGTCAAACTGAAATCTTTTTTTAATGAAAATTCCACAATTTTTTTTTAAATTATTAATTAAGTTATCTTTTTTATTCAAAAATTCACCTGTTTTAGAAGAAATTTCATCTTCCTTGGATGAAAATTCAACAATTTTGTTAAAAATTCATCCCTTTTGATTGAAAATTCAACCGTTTTGTTGAAAATTCATCTACTTTGTAGAAAACTTACTTTTTATTCGAAATTCATATTTTGGCGAAATCTTTTTTGGATGAAAATTCAACTTTTTTTTCATTTATCTTTTTAATTTAAATTTTATCTATTTTAGTAGAAATTGCATCTTTCTTGTACAAAAATGCAACTGTTTGGTTGAAAATTCATCTGTTTTGTTGAAAAGACTGAAATCTTGTTTCGAGGAAGATTCAACTATTTTTTCGAAAATTGATCTGTTTAATCTAAAAATTCATCTATTTTAGTAGAAATTGCATCTTTTTTGGATAAACGTGTAATTATTTGGTTGAAAATTCAACCATTTTTTTAAATAGTCATTCTTTTTGGTTGAAAATTCAACTGTTTTGTTGAAAAGACTGAAACCTTTTTTCGAGGAAGGTTCAACTATTTTTTCGAAAATTGATATGTTTAATCTAAAAAATTCATCTATTTTAGTAGAAATTGAATCTTTTTTGGATAAACGTGTTACTATTTGGTTGAAAATTCAATAATTTTTTTAGATAGTCATTCTTTTTGGTTGAAAATTTATCTGTTTTGTTGGAAATTCGTCTTTTTGGGTTGAAAATTCAAGTACCTTCGTAGAAAATTTACTTCTTATTTAAAAGTCATACTTTAATGTTGAGAAGTCAAACTGAAATCTTTTTTGAATGAAAATTCCACTATTTTTTTGAAAATTATTAATTAAGTTATCTTTTTTTATTTAAAAATTCACCTGTTTTAGAAGAAATTTCATCTTCCTTGGTTGAAAATTCAACAATTTTGTTAAAAATTCATCCCTTTTGATTGAAAATTCAACCGTTTTGTTGAAAATTCATCTACTTTGTAGAAAACTTACTTTTTGTTCGAAATTCATATTTTGGCGAAATCTTTTTTGGATGAAAATTCAACTTTTTTTTTAATTTATCTTTTTAATTTAAATGTGATCTATTTTAGTAGAAATTGCATCTTTCTTGTACAAAAATGCAACTGTTTGGTTGAAAATTCATCTGTTTTGTTGAAAAGACTGAATTCTTTTTTCGAGGAAGATTCAACTATTTTTTCGAAAATTGATCTGTTTAATCTAAAAATTCATCTATTTTAGTAGAAATTGCATCTTTTTTGGATAAACGTGTAACTATTTGGTTGAAAATTCAAAAACTTGTTTAAATAGTCATTCTTTTTGGTTGAACATTCAACTGTTCTGTTGAAAATTCATCTGTGGAAAA
>CAKNYM010050806.1:321793-357244 GCA_932195095.1 Andricus curvator | reverse complement strand
CTTTTCCCTAGCTGCTCATGGGAACAACAATGACAACACCAAACATAGTTGTAGTAAGTGCGGTTCAAAACAATCGAACGCGCAGGGCTGCCGACAATGGGTCGGACAACAATGCCGACTACCCTAGAGTTGGGGGACCCAATAAAAACAGAGTCAATGCGATTGACCGGCGGAATCTCATTACTTTTAAGTGGACGGATCGACTCAGCGCCCCTGAACGAAAAGGTTGCATGGCGCAACTGCATGCTCTGTGGTGCAAGAAACACCCAGAGCTCTTGCATTTTTCACATAAACGTCTGCGAAACCGTGCCGAGGAACTCCGGAAAAGGGGTTATATAAGCGAAGCGCTTACTCAACCGCAGCCAGAACAAGCCGGAAACAGATAAAGAAAGGCGACACTGAGACACATCACGAACAGGCATCCAATACAGGAAGAACGATGCTTCAAGACCTGGAAAAACATCAACATTCAGGTTTCTCTCAAGCCCAAAGACCTGACAGAACTGGATGATGAGCTTCGTGGAGATTTTTCCGAAGAATCCGACCGCTGGACTATCAATTGTGGTGTGTACAATGCAGCGAGAACTTTGGCAGATGCTGACCGTGAAACAAAACCAACGGTGACCCATCTCGACTCTTCCAAGACCCTCCAGTTACTGTCCACCATCCGCCCAAACCAGAGAAGGTCGGAGCATTTTGGAGAGAAGTCTACAAAGTCCAACATCCACTTGAAGAAGGCACAAAGAAAATAAATAGCTTCAAGGAGCTGTGCAAGGCCCTCATAACAGCTGAGAAGGAATGTCCACCTATCACTACCGAGGAGGTAAAAAACTTATTAAGAGGCATGACGAACTATTCCGCTCTGGGACCAGATTGTATCAAGACCTTCTGGTGGAAGAAGTTTGCTACAAACCAACAGCATCTGGCCCGAATTTTCACCTTATATCTGAAGTCGGAAGAACTTATTCCGGAGTGGTTGGTGGAAGGGCGCACATTGCTCTTGGCGAAGACGGGCGACTTTGCTGACTCTAAGAATTACAGGCCAATAACTTGTCTGAACACACTGTATAAGATCTTCACAGCTATCCTGAATGATAGGATTGTTCGGACAATTGGACCTGTGTGACGAGAGATGTATGAACAACGCGGCTCAAAGAAAGGCGCTGCAGGATGTCGGGAGAACCTGCTCATCGATAGATGTGCTTGTGAAGATGCAGCATCCTATCAGCGATTTCTATCGATGGCCTGGATTGATTACCGGAAAGCTTTCGATTCAAACTTCCATAGACTTATTATCTGTCTGTTGGAAAGCTTGAAGGTTCATCCACACATCGTGAACTGCATAGAGAGATTAATGCCTCTTTGAAAAACCAGATTTACTATCTCATCTGTAAAACATCGTGTGATCACTAACCGAGTCACCTTTCAGATAGGTGTGTTTCAGGGCGACACCATGAGCCCTCTCCTCTTTTGCCTCGCATTATTGCCACTATCTCTTGCACTTCGTCATTCCGAAGGGTACTTCTGCGGCAAACCTGGAGATCTAAAGTATAAGGTCACTCATGTATTTCACATGGATGATCTTGAGATCTATGCTAGAAAAAGAAGAGACACTACATCTAGCTCTAGACATTCTCAAAAAGTACACTCAAGAGATTGGAATGCAGTTCGGGTTAGAGAAAAGCGCCAAGGTTTATTTGAAGAAAGAAAAACTCAATGGCATTCCCGAAGACCGTGAGCTCGTCGCAGAAGCGCTATACGACACCTTAGCGCTGGAGAGACCTATACATACCTGGGCGTGCCACAGAGCCGCATTCAGGACATGACATCTATAAATGTTACTATCCGAAGCAAATACAAACGTCTCATACGGCAGAATTAGTTTTTCGAACTGTCGGCGAGAAACAAAGTATCTGCTGCTAACATGCTTGCCGTCTCGGTAGTACTCTATTCATTTAGAGTGGTCCCATGGACGAAGGACGAGCTCAGATCCATTGATATCGCGACGCGAAAGGTTTTTCACATGAACAAAAGGCATGCACCATAAGTCTTCTGTTCCACGACTTGACATCTCACGCCACTTAGGTGGTCGCGGAATACTGAATCTTGAATGTCTTCACAACAGGATTATAGTTAGTTTTAGATCATAGTTAGTTATAGTATAGTATAGCACATATAGTTGCAAATGGACGATATTATCTTCTTAAAATGGTCAGGAAATACAAAGAAGCGGGCAAAGGGGCGTTTCTGTACAAAGCAGCGGTGGAGGCTGCTGAAACACTCAGCCTTGACTTTAATATCAGGGGTGAGCAAAATGCGTCAAATCTCATCCATCTCGAATACTCACTCCCGAAGGCCTGGATTAAGAAAGCACAGGAAAAAAACTTCCGCGAACAGCTCTTCGATAAGAGGATGCACGGCATCTTCCACAGAAATGTGGAGGATCAGTCGATGTCGTATGAGCTAACGTTTACTTTCCTTATATCACCCTGATTGAAGTGGGGCACAGAGGGTTTCATTTTCGCATGTCAAAACGTTGTCATTTCCACTCTATTATACCGTCGCTACATTTTGAGCCAAGATATTCCCGATGATAGCTGCAGAGCGTGCCATGCACACCCCGAGCATCTAGGACACACACTATCTATTTGTCCAACTCATGCGGGAACGACCTACATCCTAAGGATGTAGGTCTTAGGGGAATAGAGTCAATTGTCGAAAATGAGAAGTGACGCATATAGTGGAACTTCATATTCTCTACAATTGATTTTGTTGCGCACTCGAGGCCTGAGGTAGTTCTCCTTGACTTCGAGAAACGAACCATGTTCGTTATCGAATTTTCGGCACCAGCGGACAGAAACATCATAGCTAAGGAGAAAGAAAAGAAAGAGAGGCATAAAGATACTATAAGGGAGTTGCGACCATTATACCCGGAATATTCTGTTAAGCTAATCGTCTTAATCATCGGCGCTCTTGAAGGGAAAATGCAGGAGGCGGTCGTCCTTGGGTCGCTGCGTATCCTCAGGGTACAGGAGACATCTGTAAGGTTTATGGTTGCGCAGTACCTTTTTGTGACAATCAAGGTTGCGCCGTAGACTTACGTGGGGTTCATATTTCTGCAGTAGAATTAACACTCATTGTTGCGCACAAGCGTTATGTTGCATTTTCGGCTGCAAAATGGATTTCGATAGGGCTTATGGATGCGCAGTATAATTTTATGTCACTGAAGACTGCGCAGTATAGTCATGTCGCACTTTCAGCTACACAGTTGCAATCTTCATTGCTCCAAATGCCGATGACAGACATTAGTAATCTTTAAACGTCTTGTTTATCGTGCACTAGGACCAAAAATATCGGAAGGAGAAAAAATAATTTTTAATTAATATCTCCATCTAGCCTGAAAACACGTTGAAAGTTTCTCTTATTCTCTGATGATAATACAGATTCTTAAAAACATATCTTGTTTGGCAAGGGTGACAATGGCCAATCCCCACTAGTGTGATTGAACAACTTGTCGCCCTTGCGACACAATATACTATTTCTCCATACTCTCACTTGCTTGTTTCTCTTTGGAATCATCACGCATCGATTTCCTAATTGCCTTCTCAGCAACGATATGAAAGTGGTAACAGACGCCACGGTTACACACATGCGCCGCGGTTATACGCATCGGCCCTCAGTGGCGAAGTGCGCAGGTGCGAACGTCACTGGGCTGGAAGCAGCCACATTGCACCTGCTAGAAGTGCATGCAATGGCGCGTTTTGAAGGAGGTTCGACAAAAAATACCTTGTCACAGGCTATTATAGTAAAGAAAGTACTTAATTTTATCATTGGTGTACTTAAGCTGCGTCCTCTTTCAATGGATGGTCATTGCGTGAACGATTGGTATTGTTTATTTTTGTACTGTTATATGCCTAACAACACAATATTGCATGACATTCAAAATATTTGTTGAGTCGTGTATCCTTGCACGGAGCTTCTTTTTATGGGTATCAAACATTAATTCAACGAATATAGATATAATAATTTGCGGCTATTGATAATTTTTCTCCAGCGTACGATACGCACATTTTAGAAAAAGTTGAATGTGTAGACCAAGAAATTTCTTCAGCTTCATACAAGAAAAAACATGTTTTTGCACGTTTTCAAGAAAATTGTGTATAAAGCCAAAAATTTTCTTTCTTTTTCTTCAAACATTTGAATTTTCATTGGCATTGAAATTAAATCAGGAGAAGAATTGGAAAACAGACCAGCCTAGTGTAGATTGCATTATATCAGCCACAAAGGAAATTAAATTATCTCAATTTGTCTTCCGAGACTGAGACTTTACATAGAAAATCTGCGTTATTTTTTATAATTCATCTAAATATTCAAGCAGCCGTCAGTTCATAAAAAATTTTGTGGTGAAAAACAAAGAATAAATTCCTTATATTTCGCCTTGGAAAACAATATGTTGCAACCCAAAACAATCCCATCACATAACTAGGATCAGGTTGTTTGATTTCATTTAAAATTGGGCAACTATTCAACTCACTTTTTAGCTTGAATTAGTCAGTTTTTCCATCTTTTTCAAGTACATTTGTCTGTGCCAGTCCTGTCAGAATAAATTAATTTTGATCAAATGCATGAATTTGTAAATGAATATAGTTATTAAAAATCTTGCTTTTTTGTTAAAAATTAATTCAGTTAATTGGCAGTGGAATTCATGAAAGATTATAACCTTGATAACTGTAATGCATTGACTTTTTATTATTATTTCTAATTGCAAGCCACTTGTAACATTTTCATCCAAAGTTAGATGAAAAAAAGTATTATATTTTAGTTTAACATGAAAAAAGAAAAATTAGTATTGTGGAGGATTGCGGTTTACACGCGGCTCAACCGTTTTATTCGAAAAGAACTAGTAATTGGACGGTTGGTACCAACTGGAATTTCTTGGAGTTCTTCTGAGCTCAATACGGTAATATTGCGGCTTTCCATGTTAATTTTAACCCGCTTTCTGGTCATGTGAACAAAGATATGCATCCCGGCAAGAGTATAAGTAGTATCCAATATTCCAAAGACGTCACCATCGGAATTCGATAAAACGATTTGTTCTTGAGTTGGCAGATGCAGACTCGCAGCTCCTACTCTCAATTTCATTGGTGTATCGGCAGGAAAAATGTATCTTCGGAATTCGAATATCCGGCGCGGATTTGCTCTAGAAATAAGCCGAATAAATTCAATTTCTTCAAGACTATATCCACGCTTGTTGTTCGACGGAAGCCTAGTAGGTGGAACTATTAATCTGACAGAAGGTGGATGCCTGGTAGGAGGAGACGCCGAACTCATAGAAGGAAGAGATCTATCTGGAGAATTGGGTCTGGCGGACGAACATCCGAGAGCAGGAAACACGGAAGGAGGTGACCTGGACCTGGACCTCGAAGGAGAAGGAGACCTTTCAGGAGGAAGATTCAGGTCAATAGGTTTTTTATTAGGTGAAGACTCGAAACTCAACTCTGCAACAAGAAAAAGAGAATGACATTTTTCTGAAGTCCGTGAGGCAATACAGAAAGTGGATTTTGAAAATTTTTTTCGAGTTTCAGAATCAGTCACATGATTAACGCAATTTGAAAGCCTCAATATTTCGAAAGTTCAAACCCTAATTCACAACCCTGACGAAAGTTTCGAATAGGAATAATGGACCATTCATGAATTATAGTGATAAGATACAACTAGTTTCTTTTAAGCAGTTGATTTTTTTGTTAACTAAACAAAGTCGTCTTAAATCTGAAAAAATACTGAATTGTGCTTTAATATAAGTACCTAACTGAGATAGTTTAAAAAAATGTATTGCTTGAGAAAAAGTGGAATATGTACGGGATTCAAAGTGGTCAGTTTAATGGCAATCACCCATATAGTCATACAACCATGTATGGGGCCTTAGAGAATACAAATAATTTGCTTAACCTTCTCTTTAAGTTTTGTAAATAAATCTAATGAAAAAATTTCAATTAATAGTGTTGTTATAGTTCGAAGAAAAATATTCTTTTGCTACAACCGCTTTGTATTAATGTAGGAATGACATTAAAGAATGATGAATATTTTAATTTCAAGTTTTTTCAGATTTCGGTTTCCTTAACTGTCTGAATTGCTACATATACTTCTAAAAATAATTTAACTTTTATAATCTTCGGTGAAATATAATAATTTACACGTAAGTTGTAAGGTAAATATTCGAATGAGAGACCAAGCTAGCGGCAGATCTTAATAACAGATAAGACTTCAGATAAGTGTTCCAATAACAGTCCCTAAAAAATATCTCTACAATTTTCAGCCACATATTATAAATGGAAATACTTATAAATTTTTGAATATTTGGATCAGAAAAGGATCCGGATTACGGTAAACAAATTTTAATTTGCGGGAACTTTAAAAACGGTGGTAAAAACATATGGGTGTTTTTTTTAACTTAAGACATCGAAATATCTAAAAAAAATACGCATCCTATGAGAAAACTATCCGTAATAAAAACTTTTTAGTTTCGAGAGGGAAAAGCGACTTTAAGCGAATTCACCCCCCCCCCCCCAAGAGGCAATTTTTTTTTTGTTTTGAAAAAATTTTTCTAATAACACTTACGTATTTCATAAAGGAGAATCTGAATCTGTGATAAAAAATTGGGTTTCCCATTTGAAATTACAAACTTATCCACACTCCTGGCTTCTGAAGGGGGGGGGGGTAAACTTTTTTTAAGTCTCTTTTTCCCCTCGAAAAAAAAAAGTTTTTATTTAGGATGTTTTCTTCATAGGATGCATATTTTTTTTTAGATATTTCGATTTCTAAAGTTAAAAAAAACACCCAGTATATTACAGATTGGAGTAGAATAGAACAAATTTTTTCATTGGTGCTGCATATGAGTATCACACCTGCAACCAGCCTTAAACGCTGAATATTTTTTTCCTGTATTGAAAATAATTAATATAATAGCACTAATTAAAGGTTTTCTTTAGATATATTATTATATTTACCAATATAATTAAGGATAACCGCCAATGATAGGACCAGAGTGTAAATGATCCTCATTTTTTATAACTGAGGAAAAACGGATTACTGTATTAATACGAAATTTGGTTAACGGAGTAACTAGTGATTATTCTGGCTCATTATCACGGTATATAATGTATGCTTCAGTTCTTATCACATTGAATATCTACGCCTCGAGCTTGTCCTTGTGAGGTACTTGTATTTTATTTTAAGACAAGGAGCAATGAAATGTTATTGACAAAATTCTGATCGTATTTGGTAAGTGGTAAAAGACTTTGTGTCAAAAACGGTGAGTTACGTCACTTTTGACGAAGTTTCAGTTATAAGCTTCCATTTTTATTTTTATTTTAGGTACATACCTCAACCATAAAAACTAGTATATTGTATATCAAGGGCGTAAAGAAGGCTATTTTGAAGAATGTGAACCTGCCGCTCGAGCAAAGCGAGGTCGGCAGTCGCACGAGGCAAAATAGCGTACTTTGCAGAAGGAAGACTGTGGGGTTCAGCGATACAATTTTTTAAAAGATAAAGATAATTATGTGTAGCGGGCGTAAAGTTTTTTTAGCGAACGTGAAGTGTTATTTAGCGGGCGTAAAGTGTTATGTAGCGGGCGTAAAGTTTCATGGTGGCCCGGCGGCGGAGTGCGCATGTGCGAACGTCACAGGGGCTGGAAGCTGCCACATTACGCCTGCCTCACGTGCATGCAATGGCGCGTTTTCAAGGGGGTCGGACAAAAAATACTTTTTCTATTAAGGGGCCGTGATTTGAACAAAAAACTGAAATTTGTAGCTAAAAAAAATATTCTTCAATGAAAAATCGAATTTTCTATAAAGAGTAAATTTTTAACAAAACAGTTGAATTTTCAACGAAACATAATACCGTTCCAGCAAAAAAACACGACCTTAAGGAACAAATTCTCATCAAGACACTCGCACTTCGCGCTCGATATTTGGTTAAAAAATCACGTAAAACTCGCGCTCCGCACTTCTTTATGTTAATCGTATAATAGAAACCCAAAAGTTTGAGCGCGTTAACGGCGCGCGATTTGGCCGTCGTATGTTTCCGTATCAGGAGGTCTCAAAATGTGGACGTTTGACAAAAACCAGGGGGGGGGGTGAATTTTACACAAATCTAATACCTTCTCTGGATGAGAATGTAAAAAGAATTTGTGAATGAAAAATACTAGTTTTCAACAAGAGTTCAATTATTAACCAAGACCGATTTTTTATTCGATAACGATACTGGAAACAAAGCTAAATTTGTAAATAAGTAACGAATCGAGAACTAGTTACATTTTTCAGTAACAGTAACTATAAGCGTCGTTAATTTTTGTACACTGTAAAAAAATGTTTGGGAATTTTTTCGTAAGTTTGTGAAGCTTTCCCACAATGACTTTGGGAATATTCGCAAACATTTGAGGGGAAAAATCCAAAAAAATGATAGGAATTTTCCCAAGAGTTTGGGAGATTTCCCAACATTTCGTGAGGAAAATTCCCAACATTGATGGCAATTTACTCCTGAGTTTGGGAATTTCCCCAACGTTTAATGAGGAAATTTCCCAGCATTAATGGGAGTTTACTTAGGAGTTTGGGACTTTTCCCTATATTTCGTGAGGAAAACTCCAAACATTCATGGGAATTTACTCATGAATTTGGGAATTTTCGCAAAGCTTCACGAGGAAAATTTCCAACATTGATGGAAATTACTTAGGAGTTTGGGAATTTTCTGAACGTTTCATGAGGAAAATTCTCAAGGAATAGGGGAAATTACTCAAAGGTTCTGGGATGTTCATCATGAAATGTGAGAGAAAATTCCCAAAAATTATGTGAATAGAATTGACAGTTTGCGCATGATCTATTACATTCAATGTGATAGAATGAAAAAATTATATAACACACAAATTATATAAAACACAACTATACTCATAATCCATTTCAGCCCATGAAATAGTATTCTGCAACTCTTTGCATCAATTTTATTATTCGTGCATCTGGTTTCTGATTCCCATTCTGTTCCTCTTGCCGTTTGTTTCCTTCAGAAGGATTTATGCTTAGGAGCATCCTGAAACAAAGACGATGTTCTTTACCGTAGTGTTTAGGAATGGAACAGCAGATCATTCTGAAAAGATCAGGGGTTCGATTGTGTATTTTCACATTCACTTGTCACTTTTTGGAAATCCGTTTGAAATGGCAATTTTCAAATTTTGAACCTCATTGACGAGACCCAAAAACATTTAAGAGAATCTTATAATATTTGTATTCGATTTTCATAGGTACCATTTTCGTGAATTGGGGATGTTTTGGGTCTCGTCAAAGATGTTCAAAATTTGAAAATTGAAATGTCGAACGAATTTATAAAAACTGACAGGTGACCAGTGAATTTGAATGTGTAAATAATCGACATAATCGACCACCAGATCCTTCTTGATCGATTATCCTTGGTAAAATTCTAGTGACGAGGCCATCTCAATTTGGTCGTTGCAGTTATAAACGTAGAAGCTGATCATTAGTAGGAAAATTGCCTGGAGAACACAGTCTGCCTCAGCGACGACAATTCCTTCTAAATAAATCAAACATCTGTTCTTGGGGTCGTACCAGGACTCACCCATGATGACCAAGACTTGGTGACCAGATCCGACTTGTCGTAGGAGTGGTTGGAAAAAATTCACTCTTCTGGTGCACTGTAAAATACAAAAAGTTTCCATGATATAAGGGATGAGTTATGTAGACGTTCAATGTACTTTTCGAAACGATTTTGTTCCTCAGAATAGTAATTTATTGTTTATTTTTTTCTTATTACCTTCCACATTCCGTTCTGGTGTAGTGGGGTCAAGAGGCACCCTTTCAGAAACTGGTTGCCACTTTTCGTCTTCCAGCAGAATCATCAGTTTAACGGGCCCATCATTCGAATAATCATTCATCGATTTCTGTTCCATCTCCTTCAAGGATAATCTGCGTTACAAGTCAAATTGTTAAATAGAGTTGGACTCTATACTCGATTGATATTTTCAAAGTTGACCAGAGGAAAAAGTGTGAGTACCTTGCATGATGCATTTTCTGGAAAGCTTAATTTCTCACGAGCTTTTGAGATGATTCCTTCAATACTGTCAACCCTAATTAAGCTTCTATTGTGTCCACCTACATCGACAACTTTGAAACTCTCCATAGCTGATCTGCAAAATGCAATATGATATACGTGGTGAAATACAAGAATGATAATATTTGGTGATTGTGGAGTTTTTATTCATGAAGTAACAAGACACTCACGCTTATTACGATTGGCAGTTTGAAAGGAGAAAGATCGTGTCAATCTTAGTTGCGGTTTGATTGTTGTGAAAAGAAGAATTTTCAAATCAGGGAATTTAATTGAAGCCGTGAAATTTTTACATGTAATACATGTAGTACATATACTATTTGCTACGGAAAAATTAGAATTTTTTGCATTTGCTATTCATTAAATTTTTAGTTTTGAAATTGCCAAATCCTTGAAAAAATATTGGAGTATCTTCTAACTATCAAATCAATGTCATCTACAAATAAAAAAAATAGAAAAACACCAAATCGCACAATAGAATTCACAAAGTCATAAAGTCATTCGAAGAATTCATAAAGTTTTTAAAAGATTTCTAAACATTTCGGAAAGATTTCAAAGATTTTGGAAGAATTTCAAAAAATTACAAAAGTTTTCACACAAACTTCAAGATCTCACATAGATTTGACATATTTCATAATATTTCAAGAATCACGCCCACATTTCAAATATTTTAAACGATTGCAAAATTTTTTACAAGAATATAAGAGATTTCAAATATTCCACTTATTTCAAATAAATTCAGAAAATTTCGGAACCTTTTTATGAATATTCCAAAGAATTCATAAAGTTTACAAAAAGTTTCACAAATCCTTGAAAAATTTTGGAAAATTTTCAAATGATTCCAAAAGATCTCGCAGAAATTTCAAGATCTTACATAGATTTTACATACTTTGAAAGATTTCAAGAAATTCACAAAGATTTAAAAGATTTTGCAATAATTTAGGAAAATTCCATAAGATTTCACAGAAATCTCAAGATCTGACATAGATTTTACATACTTTAAAAGGTGTCAAGGAATTCACAAAGATTTCAAAATATTTAGAGGATTACACAAACATTTCTAATATTTAAACAATTGCAAAATTGTTTACAAGAATACAAGAGATTTCAAATATTCCACTGATTTCAGCAAAAGATCAGAGAAATAAAAACATCTAAAAGCAGATAACAATTGTTAACTCATGTTTCATTCATCGTAAGCGGACCACTTGAGAGCAATGTAGCTTTGAATCGAACACTTTCGGTCACACACGAGTCGCACTTGAGAGCAATGTAGCTTCAAATTAAAAAATTTTAGTCACACACGAGTCGCACAATACGATTTTAGTTGTCACAAAAGAAGCGTCCACATCAAGAGTTCAATGGTAACTGATTGCAATTGAGCAGAAAATTGGGCTTGTTGAAGGAATGAGCCATCATAGTCCTGATGGAAAATAGAAACAGGTAAATACCAGGTGGATACATTTTTAGAACCTGCGGTCCTTGCTTCATTGTTCTCCAATGCAGGTCATTACAGATGTTGGAATCTCAAGCAGGGCTGGCTTTAGTAGTATGACGCCTCTAGGCTATTACCTATTACAAATGAAAACAAACCATATTTCGTAGAATTCCAAATCTGTTTCACCCTTAATTCACATAGTGGGACGATGGTCGTGGGGTTTAAGGGGTAGGCTTTGGACCCACTCCGTCGGCTCATGGGTTCGATTCCCGCCTCGCACTCTGGAAGAGCCTCGGCGGCCCATACGGTGAACACTAGCCTAGCAAGGGAGTTGTTCATCTCCAGAGAGTCGTGGGACCGGTACCTCTAGAGAAAAAGGTTCTCTAAGTACTTAAAGCTGTTGCTCTTGGTGGTTCGGAACCCACCTTAAACTGTGAGTCCCCCTCCCACCACCAATAAAGTGTGTGGGGGTGTGTAAAGGAATAGGGAAAAGATACAAGAAACATGTAAACCCTTACGGGACACATTAGAGGCTTTCATTCCATTCCCTTGATTCACATTGCACTTATTTAACTAAACTTAAATTTCCCAAAAAACCGTCCGCCTTGTCTACATGGCGCCCCTAGACTATAGCCTATATTAGCCTATTGCTTAAGGCGGCTCTGAAATCAAGACGATCTTGAATTTTGAAATATTCATTGGCAGTTGAAAATATCCATGAGCAAATTATAATTTATCAAATAATCATAATAATAATAATTATTATAATGAATTATAAGAATGATAACTTATCGATTAATAATCATAATAATAATTATCATTGTGATAATTATAATTTATTATTGTATAATAAATAATAATTATTCAATTATTATACGTAATAATTAAATGATAAATTATTCAAAAGAATTAAATAATATTATTATATGTATACTCAGGTTTAATATTTGTAGAGTTTTTTTTTACAAAAGTGTGAATTTTCTCATGTCCCATGAAAAAATTCCCAAGACGTTGCGTGAAATTTACTATTTTCCAAAGGGTTTTGTAAATTCCGTATCATTTCGGAGAAATTCCCAACTGCCTGAGGAATATTCAGCTCTTTGGCAAAATATTTTTCAAACTTTGGGAAAATTACTCAGCTTATTATGGAAAGTATCTTTCCCAACTGAATTTGGGAATTTTCTCTGAAAAACAGTTGGGAAAATTCCCAAAATTTGTTACAGTGAGTTACTTTCAAAATGTAGCTAAAAGTATTTTCTTACGAAAATTGTATAATTGTATTGCTTTTCAATGGATTTTTCATTTTTATCAATCAAATCCGCGGATAAACAGTTCTCAATTGTGAACGCTTTTTCTGAAACTCACAGTAGGAGGAAGTTCACTTTTTTCATTTAAAAAAGTTTAGAACCTTGAATTTTTTTCCGATTTTCAATTCTTCTTTTTTGAATTAAAGCGCATTGAATTCTCAAGATCATCCAGCTCGGAATTTGTTGTGCACTGATAACTGCACTTAGCTAAACTTTGTTATGGGAAATTTGCTGGAAGGCTGACTATCCTAGACCATGAAATCTCCAAAAACAAACAAATTTCCAAATAGCCTACAACAGCTTTTTGGATAAAAGTGCGCGAAACAGGCGATTTCCGCAGAGTATGAAATTTGCAACATGAGTAGCAATCGCCTGTGCGAACGTGTATCACACGCTACTTTTTGCAACACGTTTTTGCACGTTTTTCAGAAATTGTAAATGGTGCAAAAAATGTCCTTTTTAATTCATAATTTCATATTTTATTATTTGCCTAGTGTAGTGTACTACATTAGCATCAAAGGAAATCAAATTATGTCAATTTTTCACCAAGACTAAGAGTTAACATAGAAAATTTTTGTAAATTTTTCCATGATTAACCTAAATATTCAAGTAGCCATGAGTTCATAAAAACAGTTTTTGATGAAAAACAAAAATACTTTTTTCATATTTTACATTGGAGAACAATATGTTTGAGTCAAAAATAATTTCATGACATCAATAGGGTCAGACTTACTGTCAATTTTTCCACCTTTCTAACCTCAATTTTCCTGTGCTAGTTCTGTCGGAATGAATGATCTATTAATAAATGCATAAACTCGTACATCAATATAGTTGATAAGAATCTTTCTTTATTGTTACAAACTTGTTCAGACACCGTGTGGAATTATTTCCTATCAATAAGAGTGATTCTTTTGATGTAAAATTAATACAGCTATATAATTATAACCTAAGATGATTTTCCACCTAAAACATTTCCCAATTACAAGCTGATTTTAACAATGTGGTTCGACTTTACATCAGAAATAATATTATATTTCAGTTTAACATTTAAAAAAACGAATTAGTAGTGCGTAGGATTGTGCTTCAGACGCGGTCGAACCGCCTTATTCGAAAATTTAAATCAATTTGGCGGTTAGAACCTACTGGAATTTCATTTAATTCTTCTGGGGTCAATACGTTAATAAATTCGCTTTCCATGTTTATTTTCGCCCGTTTGTAATGTGTAATATCATATATATACAATCCAGCAAGAATGTACGTAGTCTCCAAGATTGCAAAGACGTCGCCATCAGATGTTGATATAACAATTTGCTCTTGAGTCGTTATAGGCCCAAATGTAGAATTTATTCTTTTCAATTTCAATCGTGTAAATTCAGGAAAAGTGTATCTTCGAAATTCGAAAATCCGGTGCTGATTTCGTTTGGGAATAAGACGTATAAGTTCCATGTCTTCAAGTCCATATTCATCTCCGTGAGAAGAAGGAAGTCTAGTAGGTGGAACTATCAACCTGTCAGGAGGAGGCTGCCTGGCAAGAGGAGACCTGGATCTAGACCTTGCAGGAGAAGGAGACCTTTGAGGAGAACGATTTAGGTCAATAGGTTTTCTATTAGGTACAGATTCGAAACTCAACTCTGCAACAAGAAAGAAGGGATGACATTTTTCTCAAACCCGTTAGGGAAAACAGAAAGCGGATTTGGCTAAAGTCCCTGATGAAAGTTTCAAATGGGAATAATGGGCTATTCATCAATTCAGTGACATTTACTATAAAAATCGTTCATTCTTTTAGTTACTTTAAAATGTAGTTCGCAAGTCTTTGTTTACGACAGTCAATATAAGGATATAAAGCTAGAGATAACTGTTGAATTACAGATAAGGAAAGTACCCAAAAATATATCTAAAATCTAAAACCACAGAATATTATGTATAATTTCTAGAATATTATTATTTTTTATTGAAAATTTTTTCATTCATTATTCTTATTTTTTTTTTTCAAATCGATTTTATTTTTTCACGACACGCACATTGTGACAAAGCCGTAGCCAGGAAGAGTATAACCCTGGTTTGACCCCACCCCGCTGGAGTTCGGACAAACTCGAATAAAATTTGAAAAAATAGCAATACTTATGACATTTTACAGATTTAAATTAGGGTAGAATTTGTTTTTCAGGGAACAAATTGTTATCTTCGGAAACCTTGATAACGATCGTGAAAATATAGATATATTATAGAATGGATAGAATAGAATAAATTTATTTCATGAGTGCTACATTTAAGTTTCATCCCTCAACTAGCCTCAACCTCTAAACATTTTGTGTTTCATACTTCACATAATTAAAATAATAACACTGACTAAATTACACATTTAGATATATTATTATATTTACCAATAGAATTAAAGATGACCACCGATGATAGGACCAGAGTGGAAAGAATCCTCATCTTTTATAACTGAGGAGAAACTGATTACAGGATTATTAAAAAATTCCGTTAACAGAGTAGCTAATGATGATTCTGGCACATTATCAAGGTATATAATGTATGCTATAGTTCTTATCACATAGATTTTATCTACGCTGTCAGCTTGTCCTTGTGAGATATTTGTATTTCGTTTATCAATACAAGGATCAAACATGTGAAGAACCAGAAATGTTAAATAATTCACGTCTACCGAATTGGGGTTCATCTGGAGAACCAAACTGATAACCGAATTTTTTATTAGGTTATTCATTTACTGTTTATTGTAAGTTTCATCTGGTTCTGACTGAACCTTCCTGGCTGCTTCACTTAACGTTCAACAACATGTTCTTTATATCTTGGGTATAGGATTATTATTTTCAAAAAGTAAGACTTTTAATATAGGTCAAACCCTAAATATATGGTATTTATTTTCTTTCATGATATGACTAAATGCAAATAAAGATTTGTATCTTATAGACTACCGCTTTTTGGGACAAGAACGGGCAAATTAATTTTATATCGATTTTGCGGAGATAGGAGATTAGAGCATTGTTCGCATACCTTTGGTGTGATGCCTGCTTTTTCCTTCTACCGCCCGTGAGCCATAGTCTTTCCTCATCGTGGTCACACGATTTTCCGTCAGTCTATCTTTGACTTTAACTTTAAATTTGCTTGCTGGCGTAATGCTTTTTGAATTTTTTAAGTCAGTCGTTGTTTGTCATAATAGCGCGCCGAACCACTGACACCATCTTCCGTTCCGTTTTCCATTTTCGTTTTACTCACTGTTACTGAATCAAGTAGAGGCTAGGCGACTTTTTACACTTGATTTAGAAGATATTGAGTGTAACTTTACAGTGCCAGCAAAAGATTCAATTTCTAATTGTACGTCCGTCTTGTCGTTGTCACGTCTTTCGTCGCCAAGAGAAGGTCAGTGCGAAAAGCGGATGAGCCCGACAAGGCTGAACCACGGACGGTCAGGAAGAGAAGGCGTGTCAATGGTCGTTTGATCAAACTACCTGTCAAGTCAAGGTCGAATTCAGAACTGTGATCATTTGGTGCCACTCACTGTGGCTCGTCGGTAGTGCTCGTGATAGTGGTAAGTGGGGTATTATGGTTGAATAAGGGATTCTCATATCGCACGTTAAGAACAATGGTGTGAAAACTCAAAAAAGTTCATTCTTGAGTTAATACCACCATTGGATGGCATTTTTCGAGCTCTATCGTTCTAGTGCAGAGGGACATATCTAGGGGCAACAGGTGCCGCGTGACAAATCAAAACTGTGACAACACGAAACTTTAATTTGCAAAATTCTAACAAATAGAATTTTAGGCGGAAATTCTCTAACAGGGTAAAGGTAACTCGGTAAATACTCTCAACTAACAGGAAAGTTGACTTTTATGAGGAAAAACGTTCATGGAGGAAAATCCCCCCAACTTGAAAATCTGAACATTTTCAAAGTCGATTTTCTCGGAATGATTTTTTTTGAGTCGTCACACCATTGTCCTCAACTTGCGGTATGAGGTGGAGGGTAAGACCGCGGGAACAGAAAACTGATGAGTTAGGAATTTGATGACTATGAATTTCCAGCCTCGCGACTTGCTACCAAGCGCAGTGGCAGGAAATCATCTTTCAAAAATTTATAGTTCGCTTTAAGAAATAATTTAAATTCGTTTTCGTATATCATCAATTCATGCTTATATTTAAGTATAATTTTATTGGTTTCAATCATTCATAAAAATGCAATGCGTCGAGAAAAAGGTTTGAAGTCAGGTATCAACTAGGTATAATCTTTAAAATTATAGTGTTGGGAAAACTGTGGAAATGTGGAATTTCCACATTTTTAACCAAAAAAGATAATATTTGGACCAAAACAGATCAGTTCTTGAATCAAAAAGAAAAATTTTCAACACGAGTTTAATTTTTACCCAAGAAAGATTTTTCAGTTGATACGGAAAAAAATAAATCAAAACGTCAAATTTGTAAGAAAATAGATGCACTTGTAACCGAATAGTTGACTCTTAAATCAAGACTTGAGTCCGCAATCAAAACTGGATACTGTTTAAAGAGTCGCATTTTTACACAAGAAAGATTGGTTTTGCACCAAAATACGTGTAAAATTATTCATTTAACCAGTCTATCCAAAATAATTGGTTGAATTTATTTTTCTAAGAAAGAATCAAATAATTGAATTTTCAACTAAAAAGGTTAAAGTTTCAACCAGAGATGAAATAGTTATATGTTCATCCAAAGAAATTAATTTGTGACTAATGCCGTTGCAGCAAAGACTCATTCCTTCAGATTTAGGGAATTTCCTGCATAATTGAAGGAAATTTTGATATCTAACTATAACAATAGTCATTTTTAAAACTAATTCATCACATGAATTGATTAAGTTTTCAAAAATTTGAATTTGTAAATCCAAAGAACGAACAGAAGATATTGTCTGGTTGAAAAAATGTTCAATTACATAAAAAACGATGGAAAACGAACCGGTCCACAGTAGGCCAGAAACCACAAAAAGTGGCCAAAAACCAAGGGTCAAAATTTCGATGAAGCAAATATATTTTGTGAATCCAGACACCTTGAATTATGTTTTTTGGAGTATTATGTTATTCTGGTTCCTTATTATCCACTCAAAAATGTGGAAACATTGAACTTTCAACGTGATTTGTTATAGGATTTTTTTCTTATAAATCTCGTATCCCACAGTGGACCAGAATCCAAAATTCCTGCACAAAACCCAGAAAGTCGATATTTTTCTCCTAAATTTAAAATTGACGGGTTTTTGGTGTCGTTTTTGGCGAATGCAAAATGGCAGTCATTTTATGAAAATGTTGGTGTTTTTTTAATTAATTGATAAAGGAGGGATTTTGGTGGTCGCTGGCTGCAAACATCAGTTTGGATTTGATTCCTCATACTTTTTCGCACATGGGACAATTAGAGACTGCACTGAATCGCACCAAATAACAACTTAATCGTTCAATGTTTTCATGTATAGTACGTAAAAACAAAGATTTCACTACATCAGCTGCAAAGAAAATTTTATTCTGTCAACTTCTTTCCCGAAACTGAGATCTTACATGGAAATTTTTGTTAATATTTTCATCATTCATCTAAATATTCAAGTAGCCCTCAGATTATAAAAAAAAATAGGTGAAAAGCGAATAATGCTTTTCTCATATTCGGCTCTATAGGAATAAAAAAATTATAAATAATATATCAATATAAATAATGAATTATAACTCTGTGAAATCATTTTCTATCTACTTTAGGGTAGTCTCTCTGTAGTAAAATAAATAGAGGTAAATCATTATAACCCGATGATAATTTTCCACCTAAAACGTTTTTGCACGAAAATAAAAAGCATCTTCTTTCCTGAAAAAGACTGCCTGGGGAATTGAGAAATGATTGAAAACTTGAGAACAATCATACATGACTTTCTATTATTATTTTTAATTACAAGTTTTTTGTAACATTTTGATTCGACTTTCGATCAGAAACAACATTATATTTTATTTTTACATTTCAAAGAAATATATAAATTAGTAGTGTGGACGATTGCGGTTTAGACGCGGTTTAACCGTTTTATTCGAAAATATCGGTTGATTGGGCGGTTGACACCAACTGGAGTTTCCTTGACTTCTTCCAAGGTCAACACGGTAATAACGCCGCTTTCCATGTTTATTTTCGCCCGTTTATAATGTACATGATTATAGAAATACATTCCAGCAAGAATATAAGTATGCTCCAGGATTGCGAAGACATCACCATCGGATGTTGACATAACAATTTGCTCTTGGGTCGTCATAGGCCCGAACGTGGTATTATTTCTTTTCAATTTCAATCGTGTACCGGACGGAAAAGTGTATCTTCGAAATTCGAAACACCGGTGCTGATTTTTTTGGGGAAAAAGACGTATAAATTCAATGTCTTTAAGTCCATATTCACCTTTGTGAGAAGAAGGAAGCCTAGTAGGTGGAACTATCAACCTGCCAGGAGGAGGCTGCCCGGCAGCAGGAGACCTTGACCTATCCCTGTTAGGAGGAATAGACCTGTCTGGAGAATTGTGACTGGTAGACAGAAATCCGAAAGCAGGAAACCCGGGAGAAGAAGACCTGGTCCTGGACCACACAGGGGAAGGAGAATTTTCAGGAGAACGATTCAGGTCAATAGGATGTTTATAAGGTAAAGACCCGAAACTCAACTCTGCAACAAGAAAGATAGGATTATATTTTTCTAAAGACAGTCAGGCAAAATAGAAAGCGGATTTTTGAAAAATGTTTTCGAATATCAGAATTAGTCACACGAAACTTTGAAATAGGAATTATAGACCATCCATACATTACAGTAATAAAAAATAACTAGTTTATTTCAAGAAGCCACTTGTTTGTTAACGAGTGCGGTATCAATCTTACTTTTGTAAATAGGTATCAATTTAATAATAGATTTGATGCTTTCACGATGATTCATTATAATTACAACATCGTCCGAAAATTCTTACAATTGAAAAAACATTTGGAACATCTAAATCCAAACCAATTCCACATAAAACAAGTTTTCTTCTCTTGAAAGTAAGCAGCAAAACAAAACCCCTTTTGAAAGACTCTAAACTTGACAGCAAAACAATGACTAAATTAATACTCACTAATTCCATTTTTCTAAAAGTTCACGGACTCCCAAAAATTCACAGAAACAACATTCCACTCAGGCCGATCGTCAGCGCAATAAACTCACCAACTTAAAACCTACCACGCTTCCTTACCAAAGAATTAAATCTTTCCACAGGAAAATCTATCACACACGCCTGAAATTCTTTTGACTTCATTAAAAAGATACAACAGATTCACATCTAACCACAAGATATTCTAGTGAGTTTCGACGTCTTATCTCTCTTCATAAAATTACCAATCTCTGGTAGAATCGATATTATTGAATCCTTTACAAACTTCCACTCTGATCTCATACTTTTGATAGAACACTCTCTCAATGATACTTGCTTTTCTTTCAATAACCGATTCTACGAACAAACCTCAGGAGCAGCAATGGGATCTCCAAGCTCACCTGTAATAGCCCACATCTTCATGGAACATCTAGAAAATAAAATCTTCAACCAAGTCAAGCTTAAACTGGAATTTTGGTGCCGTTACGTGGACGACACGTTTGCCACGAAAATTGAACAAAACGGAAAATTGCCTTTCTTGAAAGTACTAGTTCACGAAGGATCTCATAATACATTAGTACATGAAGTTTACAGTAAAACCACTCATACGAACAGGTACCTACATACCTCCTCCCACCATCACCCATCCCAGAAGCGATCGGTCGTCAACTCCCTTGTATACAGAGCTCTCTTCATAACAGATAAAGATAACTTAGAAAAGGAATTACAAAACGTTAAACAAATCCTAATACGGAACGATTACGCAGACAACCAAATTGATAAAGCCATGAGAAAACACACTAGAAACAACAAGTCAACACAACCTAATAAGGAAATTGAGAGAAAAACGACCACCATCCTACCCTACATCCAAGGTATCATAGAACAAATAGGAAGAATTCCCAAAAGACACAGCATCTAAACCATATTTAAACCACCTGAAAATATAGGACAACTTTTATACAACCCCAAAGATAAATAAAAAGGTACCTATCAGTGATCCGGGAGTATATAAAATCCCTTGCTCTTGTGCCAAAGTCTATATTGGAGAAACCGGGAGAGCGGTGAGCCAAAGTATAAAGGAACATGAGAGTAAAGTCCGGCTAAAAAATGTTACGCAATCAGCACCAGCTAATCATCAAATCGAAACAGGACAAAGCATTTTATTTAACAAGATGACCGTTCCCGCAAAAACGTAGAATATTTTTCCGAAAAAACATAGAGAAAAAATCGAAATCCTAAAACAACCTAATAATATCAATAGGGACAAAGAACATAATACTAATCCGATTTGGCTTTCCGTCCTCCCAGGTTTTTTTTAAAAAGGCTTGTTTGGCCAATCAAGTTCGACCGGTCTCCACGGTGGTTGGGCGCTCTGGTCAGTCACTGGCATCGTAGAGGGTATAGATGGACCTGAAAAAGTGAGCTACAATGTTCACAAAAAGTCGATAAGATTCGTAGTTATGCACACGATTGGATCCCAAAACATTTATTTTTATTATGAATAACAATTTGATATTCAGGTAACATTCTTCCAATAACATTAACAATATTCTTCGGTGAAATATAACGACTTAGGTGTGGTCTGAAGTAGATATTCAAATATGAGATAAAGCTGGAGACAGATGTTGAATAACATATAAGACTTTAGATAAATGTTCCATAAACGGTCCCTAACTTATGAATATTTACAGATCTAAATCAGGATAGAGTCCGGAATACGGCGCTCAAATTCTTATTTGCGAAAACCTTCTAAACGATTGTAAAAATAAAGATATATTATAGAATGGAGTAGTACTGTATAAATTCATTTCCTTGTTGCTACATGTGAATTTTATAACTCAATCAGCCTTAACCTCTACAAATTTTGTGTCTCATATTTAATATTATTAAGATATATACACTGATTACATTAAATATTCAGATATATTATTATAGTTACCAGTAGAGTTAAGGATAACCGTCAATGATAGGACGAGAGTAGAAAGGATTCTCATTTTTTACAACTCAGGAAAAACTGATTACTGTGTATTGAAAGTTTTGGTTAACAGACTAACTAATAATTGTTCAATGGCTTTATTACAGTATATAAGATATACCATATTACTTATCACATGAATTATCTACGCCTCGAGCTTGTCCTTGTGAGTTATTTGTATTTCATTAACCTGTTCAAATAACAAATTATTGTTATCTACATCATTCCAAAGGTATTTGGTGAGTTTACTTGAAGAAAAATTGGTGTATGAGTCCTATCAATTGAAGAAAAATCCTATAACATTCTCGTGAATGAGGAGTTTATGAACAAAAAAATGTTGATTTAAATTTTTATTTAATTTCGATAACCTATAGATATAACTGTTTGGATACAAACCGAATGGATATCTTCGCTAGGGTCCGCAAGTTTTAAACCACCCTCATATGTAATTTTTTCGGAACTCCTAAAAGTCCTAAATGTCTTTTTAACTGAGTTTCAATTTTTCCTAAGATTTTGTGAAATCCTATAAAATGAAAAAATATTCATTTAAATTTTCTAGATTTCTTCTCCTTGGATGTAAGATGCCTATGATCTTATTTAAGCTCAAATTTAAATTATCGAAAACTTTTAACAAATGATTAGTTATTTCAAATTTATATCCACGTTTGTTGGTCGAAAGAAGCCTGGTAGGCGGAACTATCAATCTGTCAGAAGGAGGCTTCCTGGCACAATATGACCTTGAACTCTTAGGAGGAAGGGACCTTTCAGGAGAATTGAGACTGTCGGACTGAAATCTTAAAGCAGAAAACCCGGGAGGGGGAGATCTGGACCTGGATCTCACAGGAAAATAATGATTTCCTGAAGTTCCGGCACAGGTATGCTAATAGGTAACGTGTCGGACTGTGAACTTAACTCTGCAACAAGAAAGAGAGGATTACATTTTTAAACAGTTCTTGGGTCAAGGTAGAAAGCGGATTTTGCAAAATTAGTCCGAATTTCAGAATTAGTCACAGGATTAACGCAATTTGAAATTCCTAATATTCCTAAAGTTCGAACATCAATTTATAACTCTGAAAAAAGTTTCAAATAGGAATAATGGGCCATCTATGAATTACAGTCACAAGACATAACTAGTTTCTTTTGAGCAGCTACTTTTTTTGTTAGCGACTGCGGCAATGGCGTTACTTTTATGAATAAGCAACGAATTGGTATCAAGTAACATTTCATCAGTAACATTACCTTTAAA
Source organism: Andricus curvator (assembly GCA_932195095.1). Lineage (NCBI taxonomy): Eukaryota > Metazoa > Arthropoda > Insecta > Hymenoptera > Cynipidae > Andricus > Andricus curvator. The sequence continues at coordinate 334,041 of CAKNYM010050806.1, read as the reverse complement.
CATCGTCATTTTTTTTAGTTACTTTAAAAATATTGTTCGCAATTCTTTTTTACGACAATCCACACTTTTTCATTTATAATTAATAAACAAAGTCGTCTAAAATCTTGAAAATATACTCAATCGATAGTGAAAAAAAAAAGTTTTATCTAAGAAGAAGTGGAGTATGTCCGGGACTCAAAGTGGTCAAATTTTTAGCAATCACTCATATAGTGATGCATGGAGACGTACAAAATACAAATAATTTGCTGAAGCATCCTTTTAATTTGTGTGTACAAATTTGATAAAAAAATTGGCAATTAATAGTATTATTATAGGTAAAAAAATTCCTTTTTCTGTAACTGCTTTACGTTACTGTAGAAATGACACTAAATCTCAAAACTAATTAAACTGTTAATAAGAACCATTGGTAGAAACAGTTTTTCTCGTAAAATATTTAAATTACAATTTTCACAGATTTTAAGTTCCTTAATTGCCTGAATTAGTACATATACTTCTAAAAATGATATAACTTTTAGGATCTTCTGTAAAATATAACAATTGAGATGTAATGTGTAAGGTAAATATTCGAATCAGAGATAAAGCTAAAGTAAAATGTTGAATGAAAGATAAGACTTTAGATAAATTTTCAAATGACATCACACTGAAACTTCGGGTATCAAATGGTTGCAGATATTGTTGATTTGATTTCTAGGATTTCAACTCAATATGATTCGCTTTAGAGGATCAATAAAAATTAATGAGCACAACTTTAGGGTGAACTAGCATCAGTATGCAAAACAGAATTACAAGAGTGGGTTTTGAAAAGTAGACCGCGGAAGGAAGTGGTTTTTTTTTAATGTCATTCTAAACACAGAGATTTATTCAAAGTTGAAAAATAATTATTAAAATGATAAAGTGATTGATGGCGTTGATAATAGTACAGGTGTTCAAAATACAGCTTTCTCGAGGAAGTTGTGTTCATAACTAAAATTGCAGACAACCTCATGGGTTTTCGAAGCCCTTTTCATTTTAAGAAGTAAACCCGGTATTCAAGGTGTTTAAAATACACCTTCCTCGAGGAAGTTGTGTCCATAACTAAAATTTTAGACAACCTCATGGGTGTTCGGAGGTCTCGTCTTTTTAAGAAGAAAACTCGGTAGTCCAGGTGTTTGAAATACATCTTCCTCAGGGAAGTTGTGTTGGTAATAGAAGTTTGAAACACGCTGATCGTTTTTCGAAGGTCTCGTCACTCTAAGAATTAAACCTGGTAGTCCAGGTGTTTAAAGTACATCCTTCTCGAGAGGTGTGTCCATAATTGCAATTTAAGACACGCTGATCTTTTTTTGAAGGTCCCGTCATTTTAAGAAGTAAACTCGATAGTCCAGGTGTTTCAAATACATCTTCCTCGGGGAAGTTGCATTCGGAACTGAAATTTAAAAACACGCTGATCGGTTTTCGGAGGTCTCTTCATTCTTAGAATTAAACCAGGTAGGCCAGGTGTTCGAAATACATCTTCCTTAAGGAAGTTGTGTTCATAACTAAAATTATAGTCCACCTCCTGGGTTTTCGAAGCTCTCGTCATTTTAAGAAGTAAACTCGGTAGTCCAGGTGTTTAAAATGCAACTTTCTCGAGAAAGTTGTGTTCATAACTAGAAGTTTAGACAAGCTCATGGGCTTCCAAAGGTCTCTTCGTTTTAAGAAATAAACTCGGTAGGCCAGGTGTTTAAAATACATCTTCCTCGGGAAAGTTGTGTTCGTAACTGAAATTTAAAACACCTTGATCGGTTTTCGAAGGGCTTGTCATTCTAAGAATTAAACCCGGTGTTCATAACTCAAATTTTAAACAACCTCGTGGGTCCAACGTTCCTCCTGCTTCACTTCTGAACGCAAATTTCTAAGGGCAGATGAATTTTAAACCCCTGAACTACCAGGCTTACTTCCTAGAATGACAACACCTTGGAAGAACGGTCAAGGCGGATAAAATTACGGTGAACACATTTTTATTTGCGGACACCTTGAAAACAATTACAAAAATATAGATATATTATAGAATGAAGTAGAATAGAAAACATTTACACACACAAAAAAACAACGAATTTTTAACAAAATACTTGATCTCTCAACCAAAACAGAATACTGTTCAATCTAGCAGTTGGCTTTTTACAAACAAAAAAATTGATTTGCACCAAAAGTATCTTATTTATTCAATCACTTTGACTACAATAATTAGAGAAAATAATTTTTCTTACAAAAAAATAATTTTTGCCTGAAATGATGATTCTTTAACTAAAAAAGTCATTGTGTGGCCGTGGGGCCACACGTAGAAGTGAAACTTTGATGGATTAACTTTGAAAGTTTTCGCGAGGAATGATCATGAGTTTTTATGACATCGGATAGTTAGGGAGTGAAGGGGGAGAGAGATAGAGATGGAGATAGGGAGAGAGAGAGAGAGAGCATATGCAGGCTTTGGTTAGTGTGGCAGTAGTGGGGATATCGAAGAGGATTCTTTAGAGCAATTGCAAATCGACGCAAAAAAGATTCAGTTGGTATTTTTTTCAATTCCCTTTCGTTTCAAAAATAAATTTTTCACGAAGTAGTTTGATTTCTGACTGAATAGTTGAATTTTCTAGATAATTGTTGAATTTTCAAGCCAATCATGGATTTTTTACAAGATAGGTCCATTTTTAATTTTTATTTATTCATTTTTTTATTGGAGAAAGGACTTTTTCAATATTTTACTTGAGTTGAAGCGGGTCAGATTCTATATTTTTTTCTCACGACAAAAATGAAGATTCTTTAATTTAAATCTTTTTCTGAATCGGAAGAGCGAAAATGTTTATTTTTAACATTTCTATTTAACTGCAAGACAGTAAATGCTGTTATTTAATTTTTCACATTGCAAGGGGAATATTTTCAATTTTTTAAAATTTGTGTTATTTTTTAAAGACTGCATTTGAAAATTGCAGTATTTGAATCGAATCATTTTTAGTTTCTAAACTAATATTAAAAAAAAGTATTTTGCTTAAATATTTTTCAATTTGATATAAATAACCGGAACAATTAAAAATATAATGTCAAATTTCAACAATTAGAGTAGAACAGGGCGAGGCAGCCAGTGGGGCGAGGCAGCCAATTTCTTCTTATTCCCACAGCGTTAATTGAAATCGCTAGCCTTTGTAATATAAGGTCAGTTAGGTTGGTCCGCTGTACTTGCCGAAATTTGAGTGCCGTGACCCTCACAGTTTATGAAGAGCAGTGTCATGTGTGAAAAACTACTAGCACAAGGAACATTTTTGTGATTTACGTTTGTTTATCCTTCGTGTATAGGTTGTGTAAAAAAAAGAAAAGTAAGTATTTTCCATAGCAGAATTTTGTGCTTTACACGATGAAATGTTCGATTCTGTTATATTAAAAATAGTTTTTTTGTGTGAAATTGTTGTGGAAAAAGCACATGTGGGGCGAGGTAGCCAACAAACGAACTGCTTGTGGCGGCCCTCGACGAGGCCGCCCAAAGAAGGTATAAACTCCTTATAAAACCTCGGACAGCAGTCACGAAGATGACATATTAATATTTCCGATTATTTCCTGCCTCGCCCCACGTTTTTACAGTTGAGCAAAAACATAGCGGGTCTGGACAACGTTTGTAGAAACTGTATTGGGCGAGCTACGTCAACATTCAACCAGGCAACTTTGTAGCCAAAGAATCAAGATTTCGAACGACACCATACACTTTTTGATATCATTTCGAACAAGTGCACTGCACGCCAAAATGTGGCGTCTTGGCTGCCTCGCCCCGTTCTACTCTACAAAATCATTGATCACAAAACATATTATATTCTACTTTCACTTTCTTTTTTGAATTGAATTAGTGGTGTAAATGATTTTGCTTTAGGCAAGTTCTTCTCCCCGTCTTATTCGAAAATTTCGTGGGATGAGTTGGTTGGCACCTACTGGAGTTTCTTGGATTTCTGACGAGGAGAGTATGGTAATAGTGCCGCTCTCCATGTTTATTTTTACCCGTCTTCTGACCCATTTCTGAATTACATACACTCCAGCAAGCACATAAGTAGTCTCCAATATTGCAAAGACATCACCATCGGAAGTCGATATAACAATTTGTTCTTGGGTTGTTATAGGCTTAAAGATATTATTTGATATTCTCAATTTCAATCCTTTACCAGCAGGAAAAGTGTATCTTCGAAATTCAAATATCCGGCGCGGATTCCTGTGGGAGATAAGCCGAATACTATTAATTTCTTCAAGCCCATATCCACGTCTGTTAGTAGAAGGAAGCCTGGTAGGTGGAGCTATGAATCTGGTAGAAGAATCCCCGGTAGAAGAAGCCCTGGGCCTGGACGTCGTAGGAGAAGGAGACCTGACAGGAGAAGAAGGTCTGCCAGGAGAAAAGTCGACAGGAGGATGCAAACCAGAAGGAGACCTGGACCTGGACCTTTTAGGTGAAAAAGACCCATCTGAAGAAGAATTTAGCTCTGGAGCAAGACAAAAAGGATTACATATTTCTGAATGCAATCTTACATATATGTTCTGAAAGTTCTAGCCTATATTTCAAGCCCAGGAGAAGGTTTTAAATAGGAATTATAGGCTATCCGTAAATTACGTTAATAAGAAATCACCACTTTCTTTCAACTAGTTCCCGTTACTACGTACTTTTTTTGATAATGATAGTGGCAATGATGTTACTTTTGTGAAGATGTAAGGAATTGATAACCAGTAACATTTTGTTAGTAATAGTAACTATAAACTTCTTTAATTCTTTCAGTTACGTTTGAAATGTATTTAATAAGTCTTTTTTACGATAACCAATGAGAAAGCCTGAATGTTAGACGTTTTATCAAATCTCACATTGATGAAAATGTTTGCTCCTTACAATTTAGAAAATCTATTGAAAATATTTGAAGACCAGATGAAATTATTTAAAAATATGACACAAATGTACTATGCATAAATAATGCATAAATAGTGACAATTTCAGGCATTTTTATCTTGTTTAGAACAAAATAAGTGACATCTGCGAAAGAATTTTGAAAGATATGTATGACTCAAGATATATGTGTACTTCTGCCTGACCCATAGTAGCTTTTATTTTGTGCAAATAGTACAATTGTATAAATTTTTAATTGCAGAAGAAGATGCTTTTTTTTATTATTTTCAAATGAATTTTAAGCGGGCGTCAACGAGATTAGAAATATTTTTAAACTTGATAAGATGCCCCAAAAAAATTTTCTCTGAAGTAAGATAGGTTCTTTATTATCGCTTGTGAAATTGTGTTATGGTAGGCCAAACTCTAATAAGCAACCACTATCTTTTTTAATTCGGACAGCCTGCTTATAAGTCGGTGCACTTATCGGATTCGATTTTTTATAACACACACATTCTGGTTTCCCCAAAATAAATTCAGATTAAATTCGTACTCATTTCGGACAAATTTGAATAGGGTTTGAGAAGAGTAGCAATACTAATGATCATATGCGGATTCAAAAGAGGTTAAAATCCAGATTACGGTGAAAAAATTGTTATTTGCAAAAACATTGAAAATGTTTGTATAAACATAGATATAGTATTATATTATTATATTCACCAATATAAATTAAAATAATCGCCAATGGCAGGGCCAGAGTAGAATAGATCATAATTTTTTTTAGGAGAAACTGATCACTGGAACAATGAAGGATTCGTTTAACAATGTAACTAATGATTTTTTGGGTGCTTCATAACATTCGCTAATATATGCTATATTCCTTATCACATTAATCATCTGCGCCTCAAATCTGTCCTTGTGAGATATTTATATTTCAGTAATCTGTTCAAGTAGGAGACGAATTTATTCGATACCATTTCGAAGGTATTGCCTGAGTTCCAAGAAGAAGCAAAGAATTATTTGGATCATGAAGACTTAAAAACAATTCTATAATATTCCCGTGAATGGGGCCATTATGCAGAAAATTATATGCAAATTTTGGTAGTCTTTAATATAGCGAAGGAATTATTATGAAGTAAATAAATAATTGAAAAATAAGATAAAAATTAGTATGTTATGTAGTAAAAAGTTTCTGCATGAATTTTAAGATTTGACCTCCAGCACCTAGCAGAAGAAAGAGACCTGTCAAGAGAAAAGGTTCTGGCAGGAGGAAACTTGGCAGCAAGGTGCCTGACAGGAGTATACACACATACATTAAACTAAGTTCTGACAAGGAAATATAACAACAACAAAACGAGTTATATCACCTTTGACGAAGTGTTATTTTAAAGCTTTTATTTTCATTCCAAAAGTCCTCAAGTGTTATTGTTGTTTCTTGATAACAAATTTTATAGGAAATTAAAAGAAAGTATATTTGAAAATTAATGATTTAATATTGATGATTATTTCCAACATGATTTCGTAAAAAAATAATGTTTGTCCATTTGCGCGCTACGGGTGCGAGAAGTTTCTTCTGATACTCAAATTCTCAATATGAAAATTTCAGGGTAACCTATAAAAACCCGGTAAACATTTTTGGTTTTTTCCTGAGTAAGAAACATTTTTACAGGTACTGAAAACAAACTTCAAACATATAAACCTCAACACTTTTTTAATTCAAGTTTTACATACTTAAGTACAAAATCAAAGGATCAGAACTCTTCTGAATTTAGAGTATTTGAGATTATCAAACTTTTAATAATTAAAACTTAAAAATTACAAGCCCTTTATTGTATGAGTCATTATTGAGCAACTGTCGTCTGTTGTAGTAATTTATAACTCTGTTTATACCATCATTTTTCAATTTAATTAATTATAAATTTAATTAATTTAACCAGAAAATCATTCAACATCACTTTGAACGTTACCCGTTTGATATCTCAATAAATGATTCAAGTTTGAAGGCAGGAAAATTCCTTTTTTATTTCTTTCTGAATTCGAGAAGGAAGTTATTTTAATTTTTAAAATTTTTATTAATACAGGACCAATATTGTAATTCTAACATTTTTTAAGATGAGAAGGGGGCATTTTTTACAGGTTGTGCAGGTTTGAATACTGATTTTCAAAAAATTTTCATTCGCAAGGCCTTCTTTAAGTTTTTAAGTTATTAAAGCTTGCATTGCAAAAAGTTGGTTTTTACATGTAATAATTTTCAATTAATAAATCTAAAACTTAATAAAAAATAGTAATTTCTTAAATAATCTCAAATTTAAAATTGAAAACCTAGAAAATAGCACAGTTGTAAATCAAATTCCGTAAAATTTGAACAATTATTAGCATTATTTAACAAACAAAAAACACTTGTCATTTGGAAATGAATGAAACATATATACATATAGTAATACATAATATAAAAATTCTATTTATCATATAAATTGATTTAGTGTCGATACTAATAAGTGTGATAACGGGGTTAGTGTGATAAGGAGAAAATTTGGAATGACGCAAGAAATTGCCATTCAACAACATTTATGATTGTTATTACCAATTATTAGAAAAAATTAATGTTTTTAGATATTTAAATTAATTAATTAATTATGATAATATTTTTAAGCCTTATTCGACTTTTAATGATAACCAGGAAATAACTGGTATAAATTATCTAATTTTATCATTATAAAATTGTTATATAATAATATAAAATAATGAAATATAAAAAATAAAATTTTTGCTACAGCAAAACTATTTTAAATAAATAAGAATTAATGCTTTCATTATATTTCTGAAATCTTTGGGATCTGACCTTGCGTCTTATAACCGACAAATCTCAAATTTTAAGCGTCGCAGAAATTTCGATTACATGAATAAATATGGTTTATGAATAATCAGCAATCGCGCGATTGTCGTCGCGTCAAATCGTGACTATAAAGCTAAATTTTCTAAACATGAAAATGGTTGTTCTTTTGAAGTCGTAGATTTATTTTCTGCACAGATTTATTCGCGATTTTTAATTGTTAATTTTACATTATTTAAAGTTTAAGTATAAAGAATGCATCCAAACATTGAACATGCTGAAGATCCTGTGTTTTTTTCATCAAGAAATGTGACGGAATCGATACCATCTTCTTATCAATTGTTCTTTTATTTGTAGGGGATTTGTTAAAAAAAAATATTTCATTTGGTCCGTCAGATCACATAATTTTTTCTAAACTAAGCCACTACAAATCTTGGAAGCCACCGTCGAGGGTTAAAATGCTTTAGAGTGTGGTATTTTGAAACATTTCTTCTAAAGATTTTTAAAAAAATATATATATACTTTCCAAAAAACTTGGTAACATAAAATAAGTATTGAACTGAAAAACCAGAATATGTATTATCATTGATATATATTGCATTTGTTCTTTCACGTGTTTCCTGAATCCCAATTTTTGTTAATCATCAGCCTTGGCGCCTCAAACATTGCTTACCGCTCCGCGCTCTTGGATATCCAGTCCGCCACTTGTTTCTCATTATCTGAATAAAACATTTGTTTTGTAAAATATAAGTGTAAAACTTATTATTCAAGTTCCTCGACATTTATTCATATTAATTCTACAATCGCAGCAACGGTCACGAAGAAGCCTTTTTAAAAAAAAAAGAATATTTAATGCGAATATGTCAAGAGAGGGTAAACCGTTTTTTCAGTGAATAGTTAGGTGTGAAGACGATCAAAAATTCAAGGACTGAGTTGCAATCTGCAGGCAGAGTACAAAGTATGAAAAGAAAAAAAAAATATGAAAAAAAAGTTAGAGGCCTGTCAGCTGTCAATATGAAGTAAAAGTGATTTTCTTTGAAGTCTCGATACGTGTTTTATACAATATAATTTTTGAAGAAGAGGAAGACAGGTAAAAAATTTGCCCCTAGGTTTCCCACAGAAGATTTAAAATAAATGTGTAACATTTCAGGTTCAGACTACGCTGGTGACAAAGAAAAACTCAGACAGTAAACGATGACTTCCTTGATAGATAATAACGCTTTGGCACCACAACCAAATTAGAGTGACACAGCAGAGGTTGATGTTGACAGTACAGAGGAATTATTGGTTTCAGTGACAGTGCAACCTATAAAGTAATTCTTAATGATACAAATTTGTAAGCGAATTTAAGGAGCAGTTAAAAAGTTATGTAAAAATTCCTGGAATTGTTAATAAAAGTCAATCTTCTGACAATGTTGAAGACGTAAAGAAAGAAGTCACCGATTGGTCGACAGAGACAACTGAAACCACAGATATGCGTTGTCACAACTGCAGGACTAAAGGGCAACAAGCACAAGTTTTCTCACATTTTTTTCTCACAGTTTTCTCACATTGCTGAAAAAATAGAAAATGAATTGTTATTAACACCAATAATCGTAGCGTAGATCAATAAACTTGTGTATTTAGCAATATCGATCTGAGAAAATGTTGTTTTTTATGTGGATGTTAACGAATCTAATCGTGAATATACCTCAATTGTAAAGGACAGCCGTCAGTATGAATTTTAAAAATCTGCTTTCGGTTCATGTAACTCACCTCTTGTTTTTCAAAGATTTTTATGTCACATTTTTAGATACCTCGTTAATGAAGAAAGTGTGTTCGTTTATTATGATGACCTGGTCGTACTGGCTAGTGATCTGATAGAAGCACTGAATAGGTTAAATATTATTTCAATCTCTGTAGTAGCTATGGATCAGAAATTAATTTTGAGAAATATCAATTTATGAAAGAAAGGATTGCATGTTGGTGACAAATTATTAAAAAGGGCAAGGTGCATCCGTCAGCAGAAAAGGTGTGCGCAGCCGTCAATCATCCAGAACCCAGTTCACTGAAAGAAGTCCAAAACTTATTGGGCCTAACCAGATATTTTTGCTTTATCAAGTCATATACTCTCATCACTAAACGCTTAAGTAGTATGCGCTATGAGAATCCGACTAGCAAGGAAGGTTTTTGATCCACTGTATTACAATTATTGTTATTGGTATTATGTCATAACAATTAATTAAAAACAACAGAGTGATTAAAGCGTTAAGGAATTCCGTACGTATTTTTTAAAGGACACAGTTGAAGCTGGTAACAGACTTTTTAGCATTTAACCAGAATGTGAGGATGAAAGAAGTTTTTCTCGAGATATGGAGATGGGCCGAAGAAATTAAGGAACACATATAAATAAAATAAATATAATAAAACGTGCTATTCTGGACAACAATCATGATCATTGCAGTCTGCGGAGCAAAGGGTTGTACAAGTTTGTTGATGGAATCGATTTACTCATGGTTCTATCTTTAATGGAAATGAATGTAATAAAGTATACTCACAAGAAAGGTCACAAACCTGTCCAGCGGACATAAAAAATCATTGAGCCGAAATACAACATTCCTCAACGAAAAACTAAGGTCGAAAAATACATCTCAACTATGTTCGATGTATGATTGCTAATATAAAAGAAGTAGCAGCAAAAAGGATTTCTTCAATCACTTCAGAATCCAACCACACACTTTTCACGTGGATCATCTGGGACCTCTACTGTCGACGTGTAAAATATATAATTATATCATGGCTCTTATATAGTGTGTTTCGAAGTTTAACCCGTTTAATAATTACCGACAAAGGGACATCAAAATTTTTCCGGCTCTTTCGTGAAGACAAGACTATCAAGCATTTAATGATAACAACGGGCGTACCACGCGCTAAAGGACAGATGTAGCTAATTAACTGATCTATCCATCCTATACTCACTAAGGTGTCAGCGGATGATCCGAAGAAATTGTATAAGCACGTTGATAAGCTGCAATATATTCTTAATTTGTTATATGTCGAACATACAAATTGAGAACCTCGGAAATCTAAGCACTTGGCCTATGTGATCTCTGACTCAAGTTTTCTATACGAAAACTTGAGTGAGGGTTCCTACGTGACAAATTGCCGATTCCCGAGATTCAAAGCGACGAGTTTGCCTACCCTCATTCAATAACTGCTTTGTTCGAGCCCTTCGATATCAGCCTTGATGGCCCGGTAATGGCCGGAAAATTTTCCCAGTTAAGTGACGATAGCCTGCCAACACGTGACCAGGCCGGTTTTCGAAAATCTTGCGGCAGGCCGAGTCACGTACGCCAGCATGGGCCTCTCAAACCCACGCGCGCTTACTCCCTTCTTTTCTCAATCTATTCCTCTCTTTCTTCTTCTCTCTATCCTTCCTTCTCAGACACACAGCCGTACAACCGGGGAGCTCAACCGAGTATTAAGCGAACAATTTTCGAATCAAGGGGGACAGCAAATTCCTTTTTCAGCAATTAAAATAACTAAAACTACTTATTTTAGAGACCACATCTGACTAAATGACAAGATAGTATTTTAAACAAACTCCCCTCGGGCCAAATTAAGAAATAAACAGATCCGATTGATGTACATGTACGCACGTTTTCGAGTCTACCCGTACATCAATCGAAAACAAGTATATTTAAATTAGATATAGAGGTATTTATTTTAATAAAGGGTTTATCTTTCCTCCTTAGGTTTAGTTATTTAATTATGATAAGTGGAATATAACAGTAGATCGGTGTCATATTAGATAACGATATTTTAAGTAAAGAAATCATATTTTTGATTAATTAATAATAATTAGATAGTCTAGAAACCGAACTACCGTTCTATTCGCCCTGGCTTCAAAATTCCTTCGGGAAATTGAAGCTAGAATAGGTATAAGAATGTACACAAATTTTGAGCGTTTTCTATTAATATTTAGTATTTTTAATTTTCATTTAAAACATTTAAATAAACAGCATAATTTTAAGATAGAGTAGAGTCGGCGCACGGAGGCGTGAGGCCGCGGGGCCTGGCTGGCGCTCCCCATCGCTTGGTTGCGACTCCGTTGCGAGATCGCAGCCAATCGGCGGGCTCGAAGCCGTCCCCCACCGTCACAGGCAGCTCCGTGCGGAGGCTAGCGAGAGTCAGGGAGCATCAGAAATGACAGTTTATGTTCGAACGCAACGGAGGCAGGAGTACCGCTCTTTCCTCCACCTTTCGGAAATAAAATTTTCTTCTTCTGCCACCATTGAATTTTGTGGCAGCCGTTCCAGCGACAGGATCTGCAGACGAGACATCATCTTGACAGCCAGGAGCCGACGCAAAGGACAAGTAAGTTACAGGTGCTTTATCCAAATAACTGATTCACTCCGGTGAATTAAGGGATACCCTCCGTGGCACAAGCGCGGTTCAGGTATCGCTTTTCAATTATTTGGAAGGCAGTGATCTTCGAGCCCACCCCTGTATTTTCTTACGGGAATTTTTCGGGAAGTGTGACAGAAAATAAGGCCTCCATGCCAGGAGGTTCTCGCG
>CAKNYM010050806.1:277793-320552 GCA_932195095.1 Andricus curvator | reverse complement strand
CCGCGCCGCCGAAGTAGAAGCGGCGCGATGCCGCCAGGAGAACGAGTTCCGACGCGCCACCCAGGAGATAGCGGCGCGCCTCCGACACGCCGACGATCAACGTGCTGCCGCGGAAGCGGTAGCGCGACCCGCAGTCTGTGCCGCCCCTCAGGAGTACGATCCTGAGGCCCCGGCGTTGTCCACGCGCAGAACGGACAGTACCCCTGACGCTGAGGTTACCCCAGTTCAGCGAGGATCCACGGCACACCTTTCCACCCGTGGAACTCGTGCGGAGGAATTCAATGGCGGTCGTGGACTGCCGCGACCCTCCGACGCCGCCAGGAGTGTTGTGCGTTCCTCCGACGGAGAAATTACTAGAGCCAGCCAGCTTCCGGGTTTCAGACGCTCCTGGAACTTCCCGCGCAGCTGCTGAACCGGCTTGCTCGCACGCTTGTCCCGAACATACCCCGTCGCCCCCGAGTACCCCTCGGGAACGATCGACGCCGGTCCCTCAGTCCGGGTTGGTGAGTACACTTTGTACCTTCCCCGTCTGGTCTTCGGACTTCTTCCTTTTCCAACAACCCTTCCTTTTACCCGTCTTTTCCCCCACCCCAAAAACACAGAAAAAACATTGCCATAAATCGGTGCACCAACCGCACCGTCGCGAACGCGCCGTTCCCCTACTTATGGACGGGCTAACGGCTTGTCGGAAGCTCTTGAAGGGTGAGATAAAAAGGGTGCCCTTTCCGCTGCCCACCAGCCAAAAGAACGTCCCCCGAGACATGCAGGCCTTCGACGCTTGGCTAGCCGAACGCGCCAGAGAACGCGCCGCCGCCCAGGCCTTGAGGCCTGCCTGAACGCACGTCTCTATTCCTCTCTCTCCCTCTCGTACGAGGGACCGCGCCAGCCACGCACGATTTAGTTGCTTCCGCAACCTCTCCATCCCCTCTTGTTCTCGCATCGCAACCCCCTCACTGTAATCTACCCCCCCCCCCCACGCAGGCTCGATAGCTGGGGTAGAGAACAAATTCGACGTATCAATCTAGCGTTTAGTAACATCCTTCAAATTTTTGAATACAGTTCCAATACAATTTGAAATTTAAATGCGTTTGAATATCGCGGGTGTTTGTGTCGATATGAGAGACCTGTGCTTTCTAGCCATTAGCTTCAAATATCTTTCTAAGACGTATCATGCTGTAAGAAAGACGTGTCGAGTTTTAAATTGAATTTTTTTAAATATTGTTGCTAACTATTTTAATAATATGTCTCTTTCGTGACGTGACAGTGAATCACTTGTTTTTCAAGTTCCTGGACATTTATTTTTGTTATCACCACAAGTTTGTCTTAAGATTACTTGTAAAAAGTATTTTACAAATTGTGGCTTCGATATTCACCCCCAAATTCGGCAATCGAATTTGATGTGATCCAAGCAAATAAAATAAATGTATAATTGAATTAAAATTGTTGAGTAGTTTTGTGTTCGAAATCAGTCACTTTTTTCGCTCAAAATAGTCACTTTTTTATATTTATTAGTACATTAGTCTGTGGCAGTCCTGTGAATGAATGAACTATGATGGAATTAAGTTGTAGATTATTAGAGTTAATAGAAAACTTTATTTATTCTTGCAAACTCATAGAGTTAAACGATGCGGAATTATTTTCTATCTACTGCAGGGCGATTTCTCCTATAGTAAAATTATTAAATGTAAGTCATTATAATATTTTCGTAAGCACAAAAAAAAACTAGTGTTTGAATTTTATTTCATCATTATACAAAGTTTACTTTTTGTATTTCTAACGTGCGCACCTCCTCATATTTTAAAATATGTCAATGGATAATTCAACATATTTAAGAAAATCAATAATTCTCTCCGTATGCGAAAGCAAATAGATTTGTTATTCAATCATAATGAGGAAACAATGTGCTCATCAATGAGCAAACATGCTTTCTTCGCTACTAAAAATGATTGCCTAGAGAATTGATGAAATATTGAAGCCTTGGGAACCATAATAATTTGAATTTTTACTATTATTTATAATTGCAAGTCACTAGCGACATTTCATCCGACTTTGGATCACAAAAAATATTATATCTGTATTCTAGTTTAACTTTTTTTCTATTGGCTTAGTAAAGTCGAGGATTGTTCTTTACTCGCTTAATTTGAAAATTTCGCGCGATTGGGTGGTTAGTACCTACGTGAGTTTCATCGGTTTCCGCTAAGGTCAATACGGTTACAACGCCGCTTCCCATGTTTACTTTTGCTCGTTTATGATTTCTACCATTAAAGATATACATTCCAGCAAGAGCATAAGTACTCTTCAAGATTGCAAAGACATCACCATCGGATGTTGATATAACAATTTGCTCTTGAGTTGTTATAGGCTCAAAGATACTATTTGTTATTCTCAATTTCAATCCTTTATCGGCAGGAAAAATGTATCTTCGAAATTCGAATATTCGGCGCGGATTCTTGCGGGAAATAAGTCGAATAAATTTCATGTCTTCAAGTTCATATCCACGTTTGTTAGAAGAAGGAAGTCGAGTAGGTGGAACCATAAGCCTAGCAGGATGATGCCCGGCAGGAGCAGATCTCTCAGAAGAATAAGGTCTGGCAGGAGGAAAGTTGACAGAAGGATGCCAGGCGGAAGGAGACCTGGACCTCGCAGGAGGTGAAAAAGACCTGACAGGAGAACGATTTAGATCAATGAGTTCTCTATTAGGTGAAGACTCGAAACTTAACTCTGCAACAAGAAAAAGAGGATTACATTTTCATAATGTCCGTAATGCAAAACAGAATGCTGGATGTAAAAACTGGTCCTAATTTCAGAATCAGCCATACGTTTTTCTAGAAAAAAATAACTATAAACATTGTCGATTTTTTAGTTACTTTCTAAATGTACTTTACAAGTCTTTTTTACGGCAATCAATACATTTCAATGATATTTAACGATTTTTTTATTTTTATAGAATCCGTGGATAAACAATTCTTAATGCCGAACGCTTTTCCAAAGACCACTGTGGAAGTGAATGCACTTTCTCAGGGCAGTCGGTTTGCTCCTGGAGTTACTATTGTCATCAAAAGGGTACATCTTTGATAATCTAGAAAAAGGTGAAAATCGAAGCTTCAAAATGGAGGTTTTTTTTTTTTGGGATGTTTTGCCCTCTAACTAATGACAACATTTTTTTAGGGCAAAAGTTATCATATCGTTGCATTCTGAAGACTTCAAGCCTGCAGATTATGTTTATTAAACAATTCAGAGATTTTTCTTAACGATCTGCAATTGAAAAAAGTAAGGGTCCAAGACTTTTAGTCCCGATTCTAGTTACTTTTTTCGTGATGTATTGCAATGTGTTTACAGTTGAATATTAAAATAAGAGACAAGAGTATATAGACACACGTTTAATAACAGATAAAACTTCAGATCAATGTTTGAATAATAGTCCGTAAGAAATACATTTAAAATTGAAATCACATTGAGTTAAGTAAAATCTCAAGAATCTTAATAATGTAGAACGTATATTATTATTTCAATCTGCTACACAGTCACTCATTGTAAGTATATTTTAATAAGGACAATTTCCTTATCAATCGTCACACATTCTGGTATTCGCGCAATAAACTCAGTTAAATTCGTAATAATTTCAGAAAAATTCAAATAGACTTTGGAAAAAAAACAATACTATTAATTATTTACAAATATGAATCATAATGGAATCCGGATGACGGTACACGAATGATTATTTGCGAAAATTTAAAAACGTTGAATATAAAATAAATATATTATAAAATAGAATAAATTTATTGTGTTCTTGCTACAAGTGACTGATAAACCTCCAACATCTTCTTCTCTAAAACAAATTTTTCTTATATTTAACATAATTATATTAACAAAACTAATTATAGTACACCTCTAGATATTTTATTATATTTACCAATAGAATTCAGGATAACGAGCAATGATATGGCAAGAGAAAAAAGGATCCTCATTTTTTCTATCTAAGAAAAAACTGATTGCTTTATTAATGAAGAATCCGGTTAACAGAGTCACTAATGATTACTCGCGTGCATTATTAAGGCATATAATGTATGTAATAAAGTTCTTATCTCATGCATTATATCAACCTCAGGATTTTTCTTGTATGCTATTTGCATTTCATTAATCAATTTAAGCAAAAAAGAAATGTTTTCGACACCATTCTGAAAGTATTAAGGAAGTTTCCAGAAGAAATAAAAAATTGTGTTTGATTCATATGGAGTCAATAGAATGATATAATATGCCTGTATGTGGCTATTCTGACAAAGATATTTATTTTTTTATTAAATTTGATTGATTATTTATTGGGCCCAGACCACATTGGTATCTTCCACCATGTGACTTAGAATAAATTGAACCAAACTTTCCTAAACAATATTTGTTTTTACAGAAATTGTGCAATATTTCAATAAAAAAATGTATCAGAAACTCTTAGTTTTGTTATTTTACTAACAAATATCAGAAAACATTTCAAAATATAGCATTTTACTTTGGTGAATAGTAATAATCTAGCCAGAGATTGTCAATGCAAATGTTTCAGGGTGGCTTGTAAAAAGAAAAAACCAATTTTTTAAGTTAAATTTTCAATGAGTTTAAGGTGAATGAGTTCGAGAAGGAAGTCTTTTTTTAATTTTAAACATTTTCATTGAATTGGGCGGGCGAAAATTTGGTAGAGGGAATTTTTTTTTAAACGTGGAAAATTCCATTAAAAGATCAAAAATTTCCAGCCAAGCAACACAAAATGCGACAAATGTCTTACAGAACAATTTCTTGCCTTAAAAAGAATTACAAAATTGTCCTCAACCATGTTTTGATAGCATTGCTTGTTTGGTCTTGAAATTATACTTTTTACATGTTTATCATTATGAAACATAATAAATAGTAAAATAATAATAAAGGCGTATATTGTTACTTTATTTTGCAATATCTGAATAAGAAGTCCCAGTGGTAGGTATAGATGTATAATGTAAAATGCATTTTTTAAACAATAGAGTTTAACATAATATAGAATGTTTCATGTTTTGGACATATGTTAATCGAGTTCGAAGCGCCAGACACATGATGAAAATGTCTTCGGTAAACCCCAAGGATCTTTTATAAAAAATAATTCACAATTACTTTTTGTAATTGTTCCTCGCGCCTTTCGCATGATCTTAGAAAAAAGTTATAGAAGTTTGAATTTTGCACTAACTTATTCTACCTCCGTACATCTCCTTCAACATGCCTGTTCTTGAAAAACAGGATCCAAGATCACCAATAATGAAATATTTAGACACGAAAAGTCACCCGATTATATTAAGCAACGAGCCTTTTAAACTGTCTTATTTTAAGACTGATATATTTCCAAAGAAAATCATGAATAATTTATCTCTCTAACTATATTCAAAATAACGAACCAAATATTTATTTATTGATTATATTTATGTTTCAGGTACGTTTGCCTCAGGGAGTGGATTATTCTCTATTTCAAAATAGAACTTGATGATCGTATTGGTATGTAATTTGTATTCTATTAAAACGTTCTTAGGGCTGAGTAGCTCTCTAAAGAAAAGAAATTATACAATATATAGTTATTTAAATTTAAGATCCTCAAACGAAGACTGATAACGCGAAAGAAAAAAAAACGAAATGAATAAATAAACTCTGGAATTGAAGAAACCAAACCTCGACCTCCACGCCCGAAACAAGTTCCCGCACGGAATTTCCAGCGCCAACTGCCTCCCTGATGGCGGAAGACAGTTTTTCTCTGCCGTCCGCTGCAGGGCCTACCTCAATGAGGATTTCACCCTTTCGTGTATCTCGGACACCCCTGATTTTGACACCAAGGGTGTCCGGTTTCACCTTCTTCTTGAGGTCCTTAAGGTCCTCAGCATAGCTCCAGCCCTGAGCCGGTTTTGTTAAGACCGCCTCGGGTCGAGCTGTCCTATGCGGCTTCTTCTTTTTCGTGTATGCGGGTGCAGCTGGTGTCGCCTCCGCATCATCCTTCTTCGGTGTTGAAGACGCTGCTGCTGTAGTGCGTGTCCTCGCCTTCTTCCTCATAGGTTTAGAGAAGGCTGCCTCAACGAGAATCAGCGTGGACTCCCTCTCTCGTTTTCCAGTATGGGTAGACAGAGTTTCCATGGCTTCTTCGGTCTGGATCCCAGTTTGACTCATCTCCTCCTTCTTCTGCCATGCCTTTTTCATAGCTTCGCTTGCCTTTTTCCTGGCGGCCATTTCAACTAGATTTGGAAAGAAACAAAACCAGAAGTCAACTTTATCTATAGTAAAATCCAGCTGACCCGCCAAATCTTTCACTTCATCTAGCCCATGCCTAATTGGTATGAACATTTTCCTCTTTGTGTCAGAGAAAGTCTGCATCTCCTGTACTGCGTTCTTCTACTTTTTGGTGAGTTTTTTAGCTTTCCTCAACCAGTGTTCCACCCACAAAATATCCTGCTTGGCCTCAGTCTTTTGAATCAAGTCAAAGTCCTCCGTCACGTCCAATGGACCACCCAACACCTCACACACGCTCCGGTTTAGTTTTGATTCAACGCAAGTTGATTCCCACGAGTAGCTAGGAAAATAAAAGTCCACCCCCGCAGAGCGCCGCATGTGGGGGTAAGGTCTCAATACTCCAGGAGGCGACCTGTTATCCTGGAGACACCGTTTGAAACACCACACCCTGATGCCATGCAGTCTTCGGCACGGTTGTTCACGCCTTGACTTGGGGGGTTTTCCTCCGGGACCATCCCTGGACCATTGTCCGCGACTGCTCACTGAGTAGTGTAACCGTATTCAGCAGAAACCCTCGGTACAGGGCCCCCCTATCCGCAACCGGGGAACGCGCCCGGTGGCCTGGTCAAAGGCGCCGGGAATATGGATTATAGTAGGTTGTCCATAAAAAACTGCCTTCTTTTAGCCACTATCAAGAACCCAGCTCTTTGTCGTATGTAAAAAATGGCATTGGATAATTTCGAGCACCTTAAATCAACATTATTTAATGTAGACTGACAAGGAGACTTTGAGCTCTTAAAGCTTTGAGCATAGCCGTTTATGCCATCATGTAGTACTCTTGCAGACGAACACGACTGTGATGTCCATTTTTTCTCATGGAATAGAAACATTCCTAGTAATTTTGATTTAAAGCTTTAGATTGAATGTTAAATTTCATTTTTTTACACTTTCTCTTCATGAAAATGTGTACTGGTTCATTTCTTGGCATTAAAAACCCGATTCTAATGTTTATTTTTCCATTAAGAAATTAGGTTTCAATGCACTTCCGATATTTCAAAATCGGTTTTCTCGTCCAAAAAGCCCCCAATACACATTTCCAATAAAAAAATGGGGGGAAAAATACTTAAATTCACCATTCAATCCAAGACTTCGCATCAAAATTATTCAAAATGTTTCTCTCCCATTACGAAATATGGACATCACAGTCGTGTTCATCTGCGAGAGTACTACATAACGGCATAAGCGGTTACGCTAAAATCCTGTGAATAATAGTTATTTCTCCTTGTGAGTTTTTTCAATTGAAGTTTTGAATGAAAATTTGAGTGTCCACTCGCCCGGAAAACTAGAATTGGCAGGGATTTTTTCGGTACCTGGAAAATCCTGTAAATTTCAAGTAATATTTTTTAAAGTCAGGAAATGTTTTCTACGTGTACGCTTATTTTTTTGTTAAATTGTAATATACAATTATATAACAATGCTTTTTCAGTCCTGAAAGTAACTTTATAGTACGGGTATTATATACTTATTTATATCAAACTTCATTTTATCATTTTCACTAGATTCTGAGGAAAACATATTTTATTCACAATATTAATATGTTGAATATGCCTTGCATTTTACGCATGAAACTAAAATAGAAATAATATTAAAATTTTTTTCAATTGATATTTCAGTTCATCGACTTTAGGAACTAATTTGAAAAATGAATTATTTTTGTTGAGTACTATTAATTCATTTTGATATTTGACAGTGATAATTGTTGTATTCAAGAACATCCTGTAATCATTATTGTCTCAAAGATTCCCAAATTAAACAATACGGAATAGACACATTACCTAAATTCTTAAAAGCTTGTTGCCCTAAATAAATTGCTTATCTTTATTAAGACAGCGACACATAAGACGATGACGTTGACAATGCAGATGAAGTTGAAAATAATGAAAATATTAGTGCAGATGAAGGTAAGGCTGCAGGCCAAAGAAATTATTTAGTTAATTTGCTGCAAAACTCTTTGACTGGAAAGATATTGAAATAGTTATTTTTGCTAAGAAATCATTAAAGGTACTTGCTAAATTTTCTATTCAAAGTAAGTCAGGGTTAGCACCATGCGAAAGGTTAAAGAACGCACTTCTCAAAGAATTTTCAACACAAGTGAAAAGTGTGCAATAGCACACTCAGCGAAATCTTAAATTCTTAAGTTAAATACATAAAAGAAGGATTCACCGACACGACGACAATGACAACAAAAAATATAGATATGCCTTGTCACAATATGGAACTAAAGGGCACCAATTTCAAAATTTGTGGTATAATAGACTTGGAACGAGATGTTTCAGATGTAACAAGTTTGGTCACATTGCTGCTGATTGTAGCAACAGATAATCAAGCAGTGAATCGTAAACTGATGTCAATATTGTTAATGTAGAAAATAAATTTGAGCCACTTCAAGCGATTGAGATAGACAATGTTGAAATTTTATTATTTGTGGATATGAGCAGTGCCATAAGCTTGATGAGAGAAGATGAATCTGTCAATTTTCGAACTTTACATGAGAAGATTACAGTTAGAAGGATTTTGTAGTGATTCTGAACCCAAAAAAGACATTACAAGTAGTTTTGTTGGAGAATATTGGTACTGGACTTTTTTGCAGAACTTCCTCAATAGATGATTTTCTCTCATTTTTGATGTACAACTAAAGAAATTCGTGTGAGCGCTTTTTTCAAAAAACCATTTTTATTTTTCAAATTTATGTATTTTAAATATAATAGGCTTCGAAGAATCTACAAAATGTTTTTGTATATTTGAAAAAATCCGTTTTAACGTACCAAATGTTGTTGAAATATTTTTTTAATCACTGGTTCATCGCAGGTTGTAATTAAGTGATGCTCGCATGATTTTAAAAATAAAATTAAAAAGATAAAATAGTACGATTTTGAAAAAAAAATTTTAGAACATTACGCTTCAAGAATTTTTTTTTACGTGAACTACTTTTGTGGCAACATACCGTGGCTACTAAATACCATTTGAAGGCTAAATTAAATATGAATGTTCATTATATTTTGTTACATCTTCACGTGGTACATATTGCTGCAGAACTGACGAAAGATTAAAGCCTTGAGAACCATAATAAATTGACTTTTTATGACAAGTAACACTATTTTCTAGTTTTACATCTTTTAATTCCAATTAGTATAGTGGAGGATGGTTCCTTACTCGCTTTATTTGAAAATTTCGCGTGATTGACCTGGTGGTACCTACTCGAATTTAATCGATTTCTGCTGAGGTCAATAAGGTTATAACGCCGCTTTTCATGTTTATTTTTTCACGTTTATAACGTCCATTATACATTATATACATTCCAGCAAGAGCATGAGCCGTCTCCAAGATTGCGAAAACGTCACGATCGGATGTTGATATAACAATTCGTTCTTGGGTTGTCATAGACACAAATAGACAATTCGTTCTCAGTTTCAGTCGTGTATCGTCAGGAAAAGTATATCTTCGAAATTCGAATATCTTGCGCGAATTATTGTCGGGAATAACCTGAATAAATTTCATGTCTTTGAGTTCATATCCGAATTTGTTAGAAGAAGGAAGTCTAGTAGGTGGAACCATACACCTGGCAGGAGGATGCCTGGCAGGAGCAGACCTGTCAGGAGAATCAGGTCTGGCAGGAGAAGATTCGGCAGGAAGATTACATGCAGAAGGAGACAATAGATTCTCTATTAGATTAAGACTCGAAACTTAACTCTGCAGCAAGAAAGAGAGGATTAAATTTTTTTAAATTTTGTGAGGCAAGAAACTGCAATTTCATTAAAATTGTTGATGTAACTAGGTACTTTTGTCCATAGCCATAAGCATAAACATCGTAAGCTTTTTAAGTTTCTTCTGAAGCGTAGTTCACAAAACTTTTTTCATGACAATTAATACTTTTTATTGTTTTTCAAAGATTTTATGATTATCGTCCGATCCGTAAATGAACAATTCGCAATGTTATATGCTTTTCGAAAGCTCGAATCTTTTGCCATTTTTTAGTGCCAAAATAATGCTTACCCAGACTTTATATAGGTTATTTCCCAAAAGTTTACTATTTTAGGCAATGAGGTTTCCGAAAAGACAAAATTTTCGAACTGCCTAAAGTAAACTTCTCAAATAAAGGGTAACTGAAGAGGAATGTATTTCTAATTTATATGAATCTTAAACTCTGTTGAAAGTGGCATGAGAGAATACACGACCTTGAAAAAACAAAAGAATTTGAGATATATTTAGAAACAATATGGAAAACAGATAAAAATATTTTAAAATATGTGAAAAAGTACTAGCATATTTTTATTAATATTTGTGACTAAAGTAGAAACTCAACTTGATCTCAAGCTATTTACATAGAAAGAACAATTTTTTCTAAATGAAACTGCCAAATATTTGAATTTACTTGTCCTAATTGTTTAGAAACATTTAGATTGTTATATTTCATAAATATTATCAAAAATGTATTATGCTTAGGAAAATATTGCGGCAAATTAGACAATCGAGGAAAATACAAATCTGAAAAAACCTCAAATTTAAATATTTTGCCATGCACTGACCTAGAATAATATGAAGTTTATTATTTTGTAAAAAGAGTCACTTTCAAAAGAGAAAATTTCAATTTTTATGGAACATTTTAATTTACAAAGTGTATGCACTATCGTTACCATCGAAATAAATGTTGGAAGCGATAACATACATCACCGGTACCAACAATAGGATTTCTGGGAAATTTTAAAATAATTAAGGTTTTATTTTAAAAGAATAATTTTCAATTCTGAAGTTTTGGAAAATATGTCTGGAAATAATTTCGTTATTTGAATCTAATTTTTTAAATTTTGAATTCAGTTTGGTTTTCCTAAACTTTTTGAAAAAAGTTACCGGAAGTTTTGAAATACTTCAAAGATATACAAAAATTTTAGAAGTATTCAAGAGATTCGAAAATAATGTAATTCTTCAAAATATTTAAAAAATTTGAATTTTGAGAAGACTTTGAAAAAACTTTAACAAAATGTAAATTTTTCTAGGTTTCAAATTCTTGGGAAAATTTCAAATGATTTTGTATTGCGAAAAATTAATTTTGAGAGGAAATTAACGAAAATTGAAAAACATTTAACTTGATTTCCTAAAATTTCGAAAATTCACAGGCACGATTTTTTCTAAGGTTTGGTGAAATCCTGTGAAATAAATGAATATTCTTCGGAATTTTCTATATCCTTTCTCATCGGGTGTAAAATGCCTATAATCTTATTTCAGCTCGAATTATATTTTTCAAAAACTATTAACAAATAATTAGTTACTTGAAATCTGTATTTCCTAGTACAAATAATTTTTCCCTGATGATGATGACGACAACTAGCTACACTTTTTGTGAAGTTTAGCAATGAGCATACAGGTAAATATTCAAATAAGAGATAAGAGTATTCAGGCACGTGTTCAATAACAAATCAGACTTGAGATAAGTTTGCAATTAACATTCTCTAATAAATACATGTAACATTTGAAATCACAGTGTATTCAAAAGAATAGAATAAATGTATTGCATTGTTATTACCTGTGACTTTTACACCTTTACTAGCCTGAACCTCTAAATATATTGCGTCCAATATTAAAGATCCTTAAATTAATTAAACTAATTATATAGCCAAACAATTTATCCTTATGACTGTTTTTGATAAAAAGCAAATGATCAGAGTTATAGCATTTTAAAAATAAAAAACTAAAAAAACGAAAGTGAACATTTTAAGCCAAAAAACGCACGATATGAAGGAAAGACAGAAGAAGAAAAAAGTTACTTTTTAAAAGCCCTACAAGATTATCATGACAACTTTCTGAGCTTTCTTGAAATTCTTGATTTACAAATTCATTATCAATCAGTTTTTAATTTGACGCGTAGTTCTTGTTTTATTTGTAAAAAAGAAAAATCAATTTTTTATACAAACGTAACAAGCTGAGAAGAAAATGAATATATAAAAGTTCTTTAGTCAAGAAAGAGCTTCAAATTTGTTATTTATAATTTTTTGATTAGGCGCGTAGTTTCTGTTTCAATCGTCAAAAATGACATTAAAAATAAACAAATTCAACTTTAGGCAAAGAGACACAAAGTAGGATAAAATATTTGATTACAACATTGTTTTTAACTCAGATCTGCATATTCGCTTTCAACCTTTTTTTATCACGAGAAACGTGATGAGAATGTGTTCGTTAAAGCCGAAGGGACTTTAACAAAAGAGAATTCACAATCACAACATTTCAGTTGTCGATGATTTGACCTTTGATTTTAAACATCTCATAAAAAATTTGGCCATTGAGTTTGAAGTAGTCAAATTTTGTATTTTCAATATTTGGTTTGGGATGAAAAGGGGGGAATTTTTACAATTCTCATTATTTATGACCTGCGCCCTTTAGCGGCCAGCCTGAAATAACATTCTAAGACATAAAATGCTGTAAGAAAGACGTATCGAGTTTTACATAATGATCTTTGTATCATTTTTACTCTTTATTTTGATAATATGTCTCTTTTGTTCAAAATTAATCACTTTTTCAATTTTTTCCCCAGTAAATTAGTCTGTGGCAGCAAAATTCATTTCAAACGTAACCTCTGTTGGCTCTCATGATTAATGTCAAAACTTTAAATAATCAAATTGCTCTCAATATTCTTTTAGCTCAAAATGAACCAAGTATGGTACAATTTTGTTTCAGTACAATTAAAAGTTGATGCAAGAATAGAACAGTCTTTTTCATTGCAATATATTTCCATTGCTTCTAAAAATGACTGGTTGGAAAATTGATGAAAAATTGTAACCTTGAGCACCACAATACATTGAGTTCTTATTATTATTCATAATTCAAGTTACTTTTAACATTCTGATCCGCCTTTGAATCACGAAAAAGTATGACATTTTAGTTTTGTAATTTGAAAAATTCAAACAGTAAAGTATGGAGGGATTCGGTTTACCCACGATTTACCCGCTCGATTAGAAAATTTCGCAAGATTGGGCGGCTGGTACCTACGTAAGTCCATCGATTACTGATGAGGTCAATGAGGTAATAACGCCGATTTTTATGTTTATTTTCGCCCGCTTATAATGTTCATCATGATTGACATACATTCCTGCAAGAGCATTAGTAGTCTCCAAGAAAAGTGTATCTTCGGAATTCTAATATCCGGTGTGGATTCTTGTGGGGAAGAAGCCGAATAAATAGCATTCCTTCAAGTCCATATGCACGCTTGTTGATAGAAGGACGCCTAGTAGGTGGAACAATAAACCTGGCAGAAGAATGCCTGGCAGGAGGAGACATCGATCTGAACCTCGCAGGAGAAAGGAAGGATTACAATTTTCTAAAGTTCGTGAGGCAAGACAGAATAGGAATTTCACAAAATTTTTCTGAATTTCGGAATTAGTGATACGATTAGCGCAACTTAAAATCCTCAATATTCTGAAAGTTTGAACCAAAATTTGTAACTTTCGCGAAAGTCTTAAATATGAATTATGGGCCATCCATGACTAGTTACATTTTTTTCAGTTAAATCAGCTATAAAAATTGTTAATTTTTTGAAGTTACTCTCGAAATGTTGTTCACAAGTCATTTTTATGGCAATCAATATTATGTTTAAATTTAATTTATTTTTTAATTAAGGTACATTAAATTGTAAAAAGGCGTGAAGTTAGAACTTTTGTATTCTTCATCAGTTTATTCATAATATTCTCTCTTGAAATATGAAAAAGTACTATTTTTGACTAGAAAATTGTTTTGCGCTCACCTATACTTCAAATGGGTGATTGCGGAAAGGTTTGACTGTTTTAAACAATGAGGTAAAGAAATTTCCAAATTGCCAAAATTATATATTTATTTCGCACTTCGCGCTCGATTATGCACATACCTATCAAAATAAAAGGTTGAAAAATCCACAACTGTGATGTTGTGATTGTGAATTTTCCTTTGTTAAAGCTCCTTCGGCTTCAGCACACAAATTTTCATCACATATCTCGTGCGACGATTATTTTGCGACGATTAAAATATAAATATATTTTAGAATAGAATAGAATAAATTTATTTCTTTGTTGCTACAAGTGACTTTTAAACCTCCACCACAGGTGTATTATTATAATATTTACCGATAAAATCAAGGATAACCACCAATGATAGGACCAGAGCAGAAAGGATCCTCATTGTTTAGATATAAGAAAAAACTGATTGCTGTATTAATGAAAAATTTTGTTCATCAATCCAATGAACAAACGAATGATTTCAACACTATTCCTATGAACTCAATACAATTGTATAATATGCCTGTGGATGTGGCCATTGGGACAAAAATATTTGTTTTGCTACTAAACTTGGGTAATAATTTATTGGGTTCAGACCATACTGGTATCTTTCTCCACATGGCATAGAATAAGATAAGCAAGTCTTTGCCCGAAAATATTCGTTTTTACAGAAGGCCGTGGCTATGTGTACCGAATTTTCGGTACAAATAGCTGGATTTTTTCGGTACAAATGAGGGGATCTGGAAAAGGGGCCATTTGTACCGAAATTTTGGTACATTTATACCAATTAACTGCAATTTTAAAAACTATAAATTTATAAATCCGCGACAACTTTTTTATAAATTTACCCGTTACTCTTTCTCAAAAAGAAACTTCTAAATTCATTTCAGATTCATAAAAGATTAACCCCACTGTGTGGCGGTATTCGCTATAGTAAAATTAAAACAGGTGAATCATTATTGAAATATGATGACATATATTAATTAAAGTTGATGCAAAAAGATAAAAGACTTGTTAATTGAAAAGTTGATTTAGCTTTTTTTATATTCTCGATCAGCAATTTCGAATTCACAGCTAGGTGGATTGCTCTTTAGGCGAGCTTTTCCCCCCGTTTGATATGAAAGTATCTCAAGATTGGGCGACTGGAACCTACTGGAGTTTCATCGATTTCTACTGAGGTTAGGATGGTAACATTGCTGCTTTCCATGTTTATTTTGACTCGTTTCCTAACGTTTTTCTGAAAGATATAAATTCCAGCAAGAGCATATGTACTCTTCAAGATTGCAAAGACATCACCATCGGATGTTGATATAACAATTTGTTCTTGGGTTGTTATAGGGTCGAAGATAGTATTTGTTATTCTCAATTTTAATCCTTTATCGGCAGGAAAAGTGTATCTCCGAAATTCGAATATCCGGTCCGGATGCTTGCGGGGAATAAGCCGAATAAATTTCATTTCTTCAAGCTCATATCCTCTTCTGTTAGAAGAAGGAAGCCGAGTAGGTGGAACCATGAACCTGGCACGAGCATGCCTGACAAGAGGAGACCTCTCTGGAGAATACGGTCTGGCAGGAGTAGACTCGTCAGCAGGATTTCTTATAGAAGGAGACCTCGACCTGAGCCTCACAGGAGGAGAAGAAGACCTGACCGGAGAATGATTTAGGTCAATAGGTTCTCTATTAGGTGAAGACTGGTAACTCATTTCTGCAACAAGGAAGAGCAAATAATATTTTTATAGAGTCTGTGATGCAAAACAGAATGAGTTTTTCGGAGAATTTGCTTCAATTGTAGAATCAGTCACACGAGGAACGCAATTTGAAATCTTGAATATTCTGAAGGTTTGAAACTCAATTTATAACCCTGGCGAGAATTTGAAATAGGTAATTCTTTTCTTTTATTTATGGATAGCGTTAAAGAAGTTATCTCACGAATTGGTATCTAGTTACATTTTTGTCGGCAACAGGATTATATTTGTAATGGATATGAATTTTAAATGTTGCTAAAGTACGCCTGACAGAACATGCAGCGCGACTGGACCAAAAACTTGTGAGACATACTTTTTAGTGATTTTAAAAATCCTTAACTCTGAAATATTAAACTTCACTATTGAATATTATCTTTTTATCTAAAAATAAATTATATCTGTGAATGGAGAGAATGTTGCTATAGATACTTGACAAACCATTTAGCTCACCTATATTTTCATTTATCAGGGAAAGTCATCTGATATTTTAAAAATTTACTAACTTGTGCTGTGATATAAGTTCTTCACTGAGATAACTGGAAAAAAAGTATTATGCACCGAAAAAATGGAAAATGACTGGTTATTAAAGTGGCCAACTTTCTGGTAATTCTAAAATAATTTAAATGTTGAACAGATTTAAAAGATGTTTTTCCTGCGAAAATTCCAAAACTTTTTGTGAATTTTAAAAGATTTTAACAGATTTCAATTTTTTTAATTCCTGGTATCCCTTCTTACGAATTTTTTATTTTGAGAAATGAATCTTGAAAATTCGAGAAAGTTTAAAAGATAATTAGAAATCTCAGAAAGATTAAAGAATAACTCAAAACTTGAAAAGATCTCAAATAATTTAAATGAATATGTTTGATTTTTGACTACTTTCAAGAGAATAGGACAATTTTCATAAGACTACTAGAAAAATCTAAAACGATTTTTATATTCAAAAATTATTTCTAAGAAAATATCTAAAAAGATTTCAGAAAATTTAAGAAAATTTGGAAAATGTTTGTTGCGAAATCTAGAAGGTTTAAAGGTAACAATTCTGATTTTGAAAACTATTTGCAAATTGTAGAAGATGAAAAATATTTTGAAACTTGAGAGGATGTCCGAACTTTTTAAAAAATATTCCTATTTTTTTTAAACTCTTGAAAGTCCCAAGAGCATAACGCACGATTTGTGATTCTCGTATTTATGAAATAGAAAATTAAACAAAGAAGTAACAATCGTTACTTCGTTTGCAAATGTACATGAGAAAAAGTAACGTTTTGAAACGGTAACGATAACGGTAACTAGTAGTTCTTGTCGTGATGTATGGCATTATGACAAGAGGTAAATATGCAAATGAGAGGAAAATCTACAGTCAAATCTTACATATACATAAATTTTGAAATCACAAAGTATTAAATGAAATTTCAAGAATATTATTAATCTGTAAATGAAATAAATTCAGTTTTTGTTTTTGCTTTTATTTTCAATTTCGGACAAAGTGAAATTTGCGGAAACTTCAAAAACATTTGTAGAAATAAAAGTAGATGCATTATCATATTTACCAATAGAATTGAGGACGATAGTCAACGATAGGATCAAGATAAAAAGGATCCTCATTTTTTCGCACTGAGGAAAAATTTATTACTGCGCGTTAATGAATAATTGGGTAAATGTTATGACTATCCGGGTGCTTTATCACGGTATATCATCTATACAAAAGTTCTTATCTCATGAATTATACAAACCTCGAGCTTGTCCTTGTAAGTTATGCCCATTTCATCAATCAGTACGAGGAAAAAACGAATGTTTCCTGGTGGAAAAAACTTTTACATTTTGTAAAAAAATGTAACAAAAAAATACAGTTGAGTACACTTAGCTAATTTTGTCTGAAATGTGTACCCTGTATTAAAAATAAAGTAATAGTCCTAGCGAAAACATAAAAATAGTCCTGGATTTGTCTCAGTCATATCAAATTTTGACGAAAATATAGAGATAATAAATCTGACTTTATCAATGATCAAATAAAAACGTTTCACAAATTATAAAAATTGAGACTAAAGCTGACTATCAGAACTATATTGAAAAAACAGAATATAACATAATAAATGAACCATGTACATTCATGATAAGGGAGTATCTTTCAATGATCCTGTTGAAATAATAAACGCGTTTGCTCGATATTTTGCAGGGGTATACAATGACAAGCAATCAATTGATTTAGCTACCTCAGATCGCGTGCTGATAACAGATCTACACAGAGACCCCAAAGGCGAGATGAATACGATTCACTGTAATAGCCAATCAGACCCTCATCTCCTATCTATCAATAGTGTAGAAAAGACAGGATCTAAGCTGGAACCGAAGATGTCCTCTGGTCTCGATGAAGTACCCAGCTTTATTGTTAGGGACTGAGCTAACATCCTAGCCAAACCTTACTAATTATTTTTAAGATAGCTTTAATAACAGGGATATTTCCACAAAGGTGGAAATCGGCTAAAGTCGTACCAGTTTACGAAATAGGAAATAAAGCGGAACTGTCTAATTACCGCCCTATATCCATATTGTGCAATTTTGCGAAAGACTTTGAAATGGCCATAAGAGATGACGTACAGAGATTCATATCTCCATCAATCTCTGAATTTCAGCATGGCTTCATCCCCAGGCGATTCTGTGTAAGTAACTCAATCTCTTTCACGCAATATATCAACTTTGCGTTACAAAAAGGTCTCCAAGTTGACGTCATCTTTACCGATCTGTCAAAGGTTTTCGAGAAAAAATCGACCATTATATGATTTTGCAAAAATTGTTCTCTACGAACATACCGATAAATCTGGCGCGCCTATTGTCGGACTATCTGACACCCCAACATCTGGTGTACCACAAGGATCTACACTTGGCTCTCCTATATTTCTTGTATACGTGAATTATGTGAGCAATATTAATTCGTTCATATTAATCTTCACTGACGACATGAAAATATTTAGAACACTCAGAGAAATTTGCTCTCGTGACACCAGGATGTTTCTTGACGTAAATGGAATTTCCTCTTAAATTTAAGTTTGAGAGGATTTTCATTTGTCTAAACAGGAATCCTTTTGCACTAAAATTTGTTTGTATGCGGCTTACTTCACCTAATCTTGCAGTCAAATAATTCTGTTCGTGTAAAAAATATATTCACGCCGTTCAAAACAAAACAGGCAAGAGGACGATCCTTTTGTTTCAAGACAACTTTTTCTCTGAGTGGAATAATTAGCCAGATTGAAAATGCGACGGAATTACAGGATGATCTTGATTCGATTGTATAATGATGTGATAAGAATAGACTAAGTATCAACCCGGAAAAATGCAAAGTTATGTCGTTCTGTAGACGTGAATCAACCCTTTTTTTTGACTACAAGATCTGGAACGAAGTTCTTAAGAACGTGAATGAAATCCTAGATCTAAGTGTAATTTTTTAGTCACATTTGTACTGCATTGATCATGTTATATAAATCGCCGCTGGAGCTGCCAGAGCACTCGGTTTTGTTATCATAACTTGCAAGAATTTTTCAAAAGAGAAAACTATGAATACTCTTTATAATGCATTTGTGCGTACAAAGCTAAAATATGCTTCCTAAGTCTGGAATCCGATGTTTCGAAAATACGGCGATGAATTGGAGTACATTGAAAAAAGATTTTTTAAATTTCTATCGCTTAAAAATAAAGAGGTTTATCCTAATCGAGACACGGACTATCTCGATCTTTGCGAGAAATTGAAATGTTTTACTCTAGCTGAACGGCGGAATTCGCTTGTTGCATGTTTTTATTTAAAATAGTGAGGGATGAAATTGACAGTTCTGTCATAATTAATGGCCTGCAATTAAAAACGCCAAGATTGTCTGCCGGATACGTCTTGCCATTCCACTTGCCACTTCCGGATTCAGCGATGGGCTTTCATTCGCCAACATTTCAGCCAACCGTTCTGAGAAATTAGGTAATTATTAATCCTAATCATGCATCAAATTCTTGGTTGCCCAACAATGGTTTTACCAAGGGCATATGTTCAATGAAAATTTTTTTTTTGAAAAGACACACGGAGATATAACGTGAAGTAACGTGAATGTATGAATGTAACGTGATGTAACGTGAAGAAGCGAACGTGGAGGTGATAGAAATAATGTTTAAACTAACTTTTTTCCATTATTGATTTTTCTTCAATCATGATACTTGAGGATACGTTATGTTCAGTCAGTTACTTTTAATTGTTTTCCATTATTGTTGAATAAATTCCTAAATATTGTAAACAATATAATTCGTAAAAAAATTACTTTGAAAAAATGAACAAAAAAACACCTGGAGATATTGCCGAGATGAATCTAGGGGTATCTTCACTTTTTCGATAGGACTTATAGTTTTATTTATAATAAAGTGATAATTTTAAAATCTATATGATGCATGGTATAGCATCAAGGAGTGAACGTGGAGGGGATAACAATAATGTTTAAACTAACTTTTTTTCATTATTGCAATTTTTTTCAATTAGGATACTTTAGGGTACATTATGTAATGTATAGAATTAATGCATAGAATTCCTGAAAATAAAACAAGAATCTAACGACCAAATATGGACAACCACCAGAAAATGCTCCTATTGCAATTCCTAGAAACAAAAAAATTGTTCCTTCGACAAAAATAAACTAGCTGTAAATTCGATCTCGAGTGTTTCCACTTTTTTTGTATTTATAATTATATGTTGTTCATTTCCTGAGAACTTTGCTGCCGTTAGCAAATATATTTGCTTCCTCATAGAGGAAGCATTAGTGATTTTTTTTAATGATGGACAAACCAAAGTCTTCATTTTGATCAATTTAAAAATAGAAATTTACAAAAAATCATAAAATAATACAAACAAATTTTTAAACACAAAGACGAATAGGACAAATCAAATTTTGTATTCGAAATTATAATTTTCTGAGCTGGAAAAGGGAAGGGAAAACTTCTGTCGCACCCTATACCTTTCCCGGCTTCATGATTACCTTACAAACATTGTCAGAATTATTCTGTTTGAAAATTTATGATCAAGAAGTATTTTCTATTCATGCGTCAAATTTGAATTATGTCAATGAAAAAAGTTTTTCTGTTTGAAGCAGATGACTCGAATATTATAAAAGAGCATAACTTCCTTAATCTTCAATAAATTGTATTGATATTATAGATCAATCGATTTGCCTCGAATCAAGGAATCTTTCCCGTTGTTGCATCAATTTTGAATTATGTTGGTGAAAAAAGTTTTACTATAAAAAACCGTATTTTCAAATATTATGCATTAACATAGCTTCCTTATTCCTCAATAAAATGTATTAATATTATAGGTCAATCGATTCGACTTGAATCAACACATCTTTTCTGTTCTGTTCATATTAAAAACTATCCCTCTAATAAAATTTTTCTGACTTAATCGAGTACGTGTTTTTATATTATTCCATCTATTTGAAATTGGCTGTTTAACCAATTCAAGGGGTATACTCGGAAAAATTGCAATAACATCCAAAGAAATCATTACATTGTCATCAGGAGCAGTTTTTTTAATAATAATTTTTTTAAATTCCCAGCTATATTTAATATCGTATTTTGAAGTTGTGATGGAGTCTTTACGTATCATATCAAAGTCCTTGTCTAAAAATTTCGTGGCAGTGTTAATAGTTGAAATAACTATTCTCAAAGGATAGCGATCTTTTTGAATCTTTCTCAAACCATAACATCTAGCAAGCACTGTGTCTTTGGTATTTATATCAGTCCATCTTATATCTTCTCCTAAAAGTCTTTTCTTTCTCCAATTGTCTAGAATTTTGAAAGTGTTTCTTCTTAATTGTTTGAACGGATTATCATTCAATAAATCAAAATTATCACGATTGGAAAGTAAATCTTCCATATCCCTAATATAATCTGATTTCTTCATATAAACTGTAATATTGCCTTTATCAGCATTCTTGTAAATTATATCAGGGCTGTTTTTAAGAAAACCATTCGTTATCATGAAACCTTCAGAAATTTTACGCTCAATACTACTAATGTGCAAACAATTCTTATCAACAAAGCTTTGTTCTCAGGTGTTTCATCATTGTTTAAGAATCTTCGAGTAAGGAAAATCTGATGTTTCCAAACATCAATGATTTTATCTTTTTGCAAACATACTTCTCATTCAGGACTGTTTTTAGACATAATTTAAAAACTTTTAATTAAACGTAAATTATTGTCGAAATTTTCAATTCTTACGTATAAGGAATCTGTCTTATGAGCCTGTTACCGCAGTTACGTAAGATTTTTTGTATTGTGTTTAAAAACATAATAGACGTTTTCTAAATAAAATAGGGTTTTTCAAGATGAAGTGCTGTATAGAAATAAATAAAACAATATTTTTATGTGACACTGAAGGCTTTTTAAATATTGTTGTTGGTCACACAAATATTGAAATTACTTACAACAAAAGAAGTATTATCAGCTTACTTTTTAAGCTTATATAAATATAAATTTTATAATATTCTTGAGAAAATTAGAAAAGATTTTTAAATGTTTCATTTGTGTCAAAAAAGAATCTAGAAGATTGAAAAAATGTATTTTACAGGATTTTACAAAATATTATGAAACATTCGAGCCTTTTTAGAAGATATTCAGGACTTTTAGAAGTTTGGAAGAAATAAAAAATATTTGATAAGTTTTCAGAAATGCTTCCAAGTTTTAAAATATTTTTAATCTATTTAAAATCTCTTAAATTCATAAAAAATATTTTTAGCTCACTCGAATTATTCTTGAAATTTTTAAAAATCATTCAAAATGCAAAGAAATTGGCTTAAAATCTTCCCAACTTTCCTAGGAATTTTAAGAAAATTTGTTTATTGACTTGAAACCTTTCAAAATTCTTTCAAACCTTCTAAAGTTTTGGTTTAAAATGAAAAAAAAAATTTGCATTTTTCAATATCTTTTACAGTTTAAAATTCTTTTTCAATCTCTTAAAATCTTCTGAATATTTCTTGAATTTACTCGATTTTTTTTTTTTATTTTTTAATCATACCAAATTGAAACATTTTTCTTTAAAATCTTCTCATCTTTTTCGAAATTTAAGGAAATCTTTTGAAATAAAAATTCCTAAAATATCTTATAAGTTTTTATTATTTTTGAATCGTTTCAAAATGGTAGGAAATTAATCTTCTTGGTAACTAATTTACCTTTTTGATTGAAAGTTCATGTATTCGTTGAAAATTAATCTCAATTTGGTAAAAAATTAATCTCTTATGTTCAAACTTCATTTCCTTGACTTGAAACTTTATTTTTTATTGATTTTGTTGAAAATTCATGTATTTTGTTGAAAATTATTCTTTTTTGGTAAAAAATTAATCTTTTTGGTTGAAAATTCATTTATTTCGTTAAAAAATGATTTTTTTATCGAGAATTACTTCTTGTCATTAAAAATTTAAATAAAGTACTTGTGGACATTTTTTTTATGGAATTTAATCTTTTTGTTAGAAAATTTATTTTTTTGGTTGAAAATTTAAGTTTTTCGTTGCAAATTTAGTTTATTTACTTAAAAACTTATTTCTTCAACTGAAAATTAAACTATTTTATTCTTCGCTAAGAATTTAACTTTTTTAGTTGAAAATTCATCTATTTAAAAAAAAACGGTCCTTTTTTCGTATAAAATTAACCTTTTTGGTTGAAAATTCATGTATTTGGTTTAAAATTATTCTTTCCTGGTAAAAATTAATCTTTTTGGTTAAAATTTCATTGCTTTGGTTGAAAATTAGTATTTCTTTTTGAAAATTTAACTATTATGTCGAAAAATTATTTTATTTGTTTAACAACTTATTTTCCTGAATTAAAATTAAACCGTTCTATTTTTTGTTGAAAATTTATCTTTTTTCAGTTCAAAATTCACTTATTTTATTAAAAACTTGTCTTTTTTAGTAAGAAATTCAATTATTTTGATATAAAATGCATATTTAAAGTTATATTATTATAAGTTGTATTATTTAAACCTTTAAAGGTTTCAAGAAAATAAAATGAAAATTTCTTAAGTTTATTCGGAAAATTTGAAATGATTTTTCATTCTGAAAAATTAATTTTGAGGAATATTTAAGAAAATAAAAAAAAAAGATTTGAACGATAAATGACAATCGTAGTTTTGAAAAAGATTCCAAAATAATTTGAAACGTGAAAAGATTTAAAAACATTTGGAACACAATGTAGATTTTTTTAGATATCAAACACAAAATTTATAATCTTTTCAAACATTTATAAAGGTTTTAAATGAATAAAAAATTTGGATCAGAATTCCCAGGAAAACTAACTATTTTTTTGTTGTTGAAAAATTAATTTTTAAAGAATATTTAATAAGATTTCCAAAATTTTCAAAAAATGAATCTGAATGATTTTAAGGTATCTTTGTTACTTTTGCAAGATTTTCAAGAAATTGTAGAAAATATTAGAGTTCCAAGATGATACAAATACAAAACATTTCGAATTATTTCTGAAAATATGGAAAATTTCAAAGCACCATTTTTCAATTCTGCTTGAGAAGGTTTCAAATAATGTCAAACAATATTTTGATTTTTGAAAGCTAGCCGCTATAGGCACAAAAAGTTTCTTCTTAGCAATCCAATTGTTAAAATATGTCTTTTAGGGGAGCCTATAAAAAGAAAAACTGATTTAAAAAAATTGAAACACATGAATTTATAAATTTTTCAATCTTCAGAATTAGAAAACTAGAAGCCCTTTACTTTATTGAGCATCATTCATCAAATACCATCTATATTAGTGATTTATAACTCCGTTAATGACATAACTCTTAATTTTTTAGTAGAACAACATTTTAAATCACTCTAGATATTTTTTACGTTTTTATTGAGTTGCAAAACATGCAATTTTTTTCTGAATTGGAGAAGGAATTTTATTAAATTTTAAATATTTTCCTAAATCGGCAGAGGGATGTTTTCTTTTTTTTATCACTTTTATTTAATTGGAAGGAAGTAAATTTTGGTATTGATATGGTTTCTGCATTGGAAAACAGGATTTTTGTTGTCAATTTACACCAGAGACTCGTTATTTGAACGCGCGATCGGACGCGTTATATGAATTCCTAGAAGGGACGCATGCACTATACTACGCAGTCAAGTAGATTGCGCAATATTATGTAAACGGTTCAGGCGGCCCTGCCTGTTTACGTTTCGCTGTACGCGTTATATGAACAAGGCTATTTTCAGGCAACCCCCGAGATTGTTCATCTATCGAGTCTCTGGTGTATTTCTGAATTTATCATAGCGAGCGAACGCGCGCACACAGAACCAAAGCTGAAATGGAACTGACAATATTGTAAAGTTTGCAATTGAGTGTGATAGTTTTTTCAATTTCTTCATTTGTTTCTCTATATTGATACAGATTTCCGTGATAATTGAATAATGTTACAAAAAAAATTGTACTTCCAGATTCATTGCGATTCCGGCCAAAGCAATGAAAATTATACAAATAAATGTTCATTGCTTCTTCATTCGTAAAATATTACCAAGAAAAAAATTTTTTACATAAAATTTCCTAAAATGGGTATTTGTTCCTAAATTGTTAATGACAGTAGTTAATGGCAGTCGCTTTCATTTTTGGATCGATTTCATCACTTCAATAATCAATAGTAAATATATTAGTATCCATTTTTATTGTAAAAACGAACCCTTCAGCAAGAAAAATCCCCAAATGAGTATTTTGCATATAAAATTTGTAATTAAGAATTAAAACACTTTGTTTTTGTAATCGAAAATCACTTTTTGAACAATGCGACTAAGGCTTGATGAAAAATAAAAATGCCATGTTTGATTCAAATAGCCAAATCGAATATGAAATTGTTAACCATTTTTGTATATGAATCATTTATTGAAATATGAATAATAGATGGTGAGTTCATTTGTTTATTTATTTTCAAAAAGAGAAATCTAATGAAATTGCCGTGTTTGCCATACTTTCCTTAAAAATAAAACAATTATAAACAATATATTAATTTATAAATCGCCATTCTCAATTTTCTTTCAAATTTAACGATAACATTTACTCTTTATTATTGTTGCTTCTCATCATAAGTTACTTGTAACAATTTGATTCCACTTTGGATCACAAAAAATATTATATTATAGTTTCACTTTTTTTAAAAATGAATTATCAGTGTGGAGAATTACGATTTAAGTGACTTTTTCTCTCCGTTCTATTTGGAAATATCTTAGGAGTGGGCGACTGGAACCTACTGGAGTTTCATCGATTTCTGCTGA
This sequence comes from Andricus curvator, assembly GCA_932195095.1. Taxonomy (NCBI): domain Eukaryota; kingdom Metazoa; phylum Arthropoda; class Insecta; order Hymenoptera; family Cynipidae; genus Andricus; species Andricus curvator. The sequence continues at coordinate 294,510 of CAKNYM010050806.1, read as the reverse complement.
GGTCAATAGGGTAATATTGCCGCTTCCCATGTTTATTTTCACCCGTTTTCTAATGCCTCCATGAAGCATATATATTCCAGCAAGAACATAAGTAGTCTCCAATATTGCAAAGACGTCACCATCGGATGTTGATATAACAATTTGTTCTTGGGTTGTTATCGATTTATAGATATTGCCAGTTGTTCTTAATTTCAATCGTGTATCGAGAGGAAAAGTGTATCTTCGGAATTCAAATATCTGCCGCGGATTCTTCTTAGAAATAAGCCGAATAAATTCCATATGTTCAAGTCCATATCCAAATTTGTTCCAAGAAGGAAGTCTTGTAGGTGGAGCTATACATCTGGTATAAGGCTGCCTGACAAGAGGAGCCCGAAGCCTGGAACTCGCAGAAGGAGGAGATCTGACAGAAGAACAAGGTCTTTCAGGAGGATGCCTGGCAGGAGGAGACCTGGACCCCGATCTCGCAGCAGGAGAAGGAGACCTGACCGGAGAATGATTTAGGTCAATAGGTTTTCTATTAGGTAAAGACTCGAAACTTATTTCTGCAATAAGAAAGAAAAAGTAACATTTTTATAAAGTCAGAGATGCAAAGCAGAAATCGGATTCCAGAAAATTTGTCCGCATTTCAGAATGAGTCAGAAAATTACCGCATCTTAAAATCTTAAATATTTTGAAAGTTCGAAACTAAATTACAGTAATGAGAAATATCTAGTTTCTATTCACTAGTTACGGTAACTATTAACCTTATTTGTTAACGATAATTATAAAAGTAACTTTTGAAAATAAGTAACGAGTTGGTAACTAGTTGCATTTTTTCAGTAGAGACATTCAATACATTCGGTTGCTTTTCAACGCTTTTTTTCATTTTTATCAAATCACCGGATGAGAAAGTCCTAGTTTATACTGAACAATTTTTCGTGATTACATAACTGCAATTGACTATTTCAGAGAATGAGAATTTTCAACAGGAAAAATTTAAAACTGCCTAAAGTACATTTTGTGATTGAGGGTTATTTGAGGGAGTACGATGACATGAATATAAAAGATCGACGGATGTATTTGTGATAAATATATATTTTGTATGCTGCTAAAGCTCGCCTGACTGGACATGCGACTTTATTAAGATAAAAATATGAACAATTCTTTAAAACTATATGCAGAACAACCAAAAACATTCCCAAAGATTTACAAAATGCTCGAAAAGAAACGGAAATAAATTTTTTCTGAAATAAGCAAATAAGAGATTAGGCTACAGACAAACGTTTGATAATAGATAAGACTTCAGATGCATTTTAAAATAACAGAATATTATTATTATTTGAACAAAAGTCATTTTTTTGGTTTTATTTCCAATCGACTAAAAAATCACTCAGTATTTTAATTCGGAAAAAATCCTTATTCTTTGGGACACTTATCGAATTCTATTTTTATAATACACACATTGTGGTTTTCCCGGAATTATTCTAGAATAAATTTGTAATCAGTTCAGAAAAATACAAATTCAGATTGGAAAAACTAGCAATATTAAGGATTTCTTTCGGATTTCAATTAGGATTGAATTCAGATTATGGTGAGCAAATTGTTATTTTGCGGAAACCTTAAAAAAATTTGTAAAAATTAGAATATATTATTATATTATGATATTTACCAATAAAATTAAGGATTATCGCTAATGATAGGACCAGTGTATAAAGAATACTCATTTTTTAGAACTGAGGAACAACCGATTACTTGGGTCATGAAGAATTCGGTGAATAATTATTTCGGTGCTTTATGACGGTACATAATATATGCTATAGTTATTATCTCATAAATTAGATAAACCTTGAAGCTTGTCCTTGTGAGATATTCAACAAATTTAAAGCTGCTAATTGTTTAAACTCATTTACTCATAAATCTTTCAATCTTGTGAATTGAAAAATTGGAAGGCATTCAATGTATGGAGCATCATTTATCAAATACCATGTATTTTTATGGAGTTTGATTTTTTAATTTTAAATATTTTTCTAAATGGCAAGGAGGAATGTGTTCATTTCTGACATTTTTATTCATTCGGAACGGAATAAATTTTGGTATATAATTGAATTCCCTAATGTAGGAAATTTTTGCTTTCAAGATATTTCTGAACTTATCATAGCCACAAAACAAGTCCGCAGAGAACCAAAGCTGAAATAAGACTGACAATGTTGTAAAATTTCCATTTCAGTGGGATGGTTTTACACGTTTCATACTTACCCATAATGACGAAAAAACTTATTTTTTTCCTTTGTTTCTTTATATTGGTACAGATTTTCGTAAATATCAAATGCAATTGCAGCAAAAATTCATACCTTCCGATTCAGTGCGGTTCCGGCATAAAAAAAATTACATACTCAACTACAATGATACAAATTGTTTTTCTACTTATGTCTTACATAAATTCATGAAATCACTTTATTTTTATTTAGAAGTTTGATTTCCAAAATGCAAAGGTACATGATAATGTGCTATAAATTATGTGCCTTATAGAATAGAAAAAGGCTCAGACTTTTTATACTTGTGAGAGGTTTTTTGTTTATTTTTGTGGCTGAAGAACTCGTAGGTAAAAAGGATTAAAAAATTTAATATTTTAGAATAAGAAGTGGAAAATAAGGCTAAAGCTATGAAACATTTCACCCATCTGTTGATATTTTACTGATTGATTCTGAATAAACAGAATCAATTTCATATCTTCAAGACCATATCCACGTTTAAAAAAAAAGGAAGCCTTGTAGGTAGAATTATAAACTTGACCGAAGAATATCTCGCAGGAGCAGACATGTCCGGAGAACATGGCCTGGCTGGAGGAAACTCGGCAGAAAGATGCCTGGCAGAAAGAGACCTGGACATTCACCTCGCAGGAGGAGAATACCCGACCTTAAGATATTGCATATCATCATTCAGTCAAGTAGGTGGAACATTAAACTTGACCGAAGCATCCCTGGCAGGCGCAGACCCGTCAGTTGAAAAATATTTGACAGGAAAAAAACTGTGCTGGAGGACGCCAGGCGGAAGCAGGCCTGGACCTCGACCTCGTAGGAGGAGAAAAAAATCTGACTGAGAATGATTCAGGTCAATAGGTTCTCTCTGAGTAAAGACTTCAAACTTATTTCTGCAACTTATTTCTGTTACTTTTGAAATGCAGTTCTGAAGACTTCTTTTTACGGCGATCAATACATTGTATTGCTTTTCAAAGCTTTTCGTCGTATCAGCAAATGAAAAAGGTCTTGATTTTTACTAAACATTCCTTTGTGCTTGAATATATACTATATTTTTTTAATTAAGCGTAACTGAAAAAAGTACGAAAACATGAACCTATGAGATCAAGAAGACTTTGAAGTGATGTTGAAAATCCTTTAGTATAAAATGTAAAGTTTTAGTCTTGATTATTATGTTTTTGGCTTTATATACGTGATATATGTAAATCTTGAATATTTACCAGGTGTATAAGCTTAGATCCGCTGTTTGCTCATAGATCGCGTTAGGGAGCCTATGAAGCTACCATGGACACGCCATACTTCTTTTTTATGAGTTTGATATCTGTCAACATGTAATCAGTGCACTGAACATCATTAGCAATTGTATACAACAACATATTTGGTAAATATGTCTAGTTTTTTTTGCCAGAAAAAGAGCATATGGAAATGGCTACTTGAGTAACACCCAATTGCTCGGGAAGCATTTTTTGCGATTGGATATCGTCCTCGTCCAAAAGAGCCTGCAATTGATGGTCCTCAACCTTCCTGGGCCGATTTTCACGCTTCTTGTTGCTCAGGTCAAAATTGCCGTTTTTGAACCGCCGAAATCAAACTCTGCACGTTGTTTCCGATAAAGTACTGTCAACATAGGCCTCCACAAGTATTCAATGCGATTTGGCAGCCGATTTCTTCAAATTGAAGCAGAAAAGCAGAGCTTCCCGCATATGATCTTTTTCTGGCAAAAAAACTAGACATGATTACCAAATATGTTGTTGTATACAATTGCTAATGATGTGCAGTACACTGATTACATGTTGACAGATATCAAACTCATAAAAAAGAAGTATGGCGTGTCCATGGTAGCTTCATAGGCTCACTAACGCCATCTATGAGCAAACAGCGGATTTAAGCTTATACACCTGGTAAAGCAAATTTTTGTTGTCTAGAATTGCTGAGATATATGTAAAAAAATTCAGAGTAAATGCTAACGACAGTTTTAAAACATGGTTTAAACCGTGATTTTTGAAAATGAAAGAAAGATATTTTGATTTTTAGTGACAAATGTTATGAACAAGCTATGTATTTCGGAATTTTTCTTCCTAAAAAATTTGTTTCTACAAATATTATTACCACAAATCATTTAACAAATTTTTTGATTCAATACCCATGTTATGCATTTTTGTGTCGAAAATTATTTTTCTCTAAATTTTTTTACATTTAATCATTAATAATAGAAAGCCTTGAAGAAATAGATTTGATAATTTCGCAACAAACACATTAACAATAAGCAACAATTGTTTATATTTGTATTGTTGTTCAGAGTAAATAATTTCCGAATTCAAGCCTCTTATTTTGAAAGACATTGTTCTCCTCTGAGCTCTCAGTATAAGTAGAATCAAGTTTTGATATTTTAATAAACAAATATCATCAAAAATAGATAGTTCTATTGTTATTATTAATTTATCTTGCAACCACAAAATGGTAAGAATTGACAAGGTATGTAAAACTTCCTAGCATAAATGATCAAATGTTAAATGTTACTGAGAATAAAAGTTATCTACATAAAAATGCCTGAAATAGGTATTTGCTCATAAATTTGTTAATGACAGTCGCCATTATTTGTGGATCTATTTTGTCACTTCACCGATCAATATTAAATTGATAAGTCGAAATTTTTATTTTTAAAACAAACCCTTCAGCAAGCAAAAACCCGAAATAAGTATTTTGCATATAAAATTGTCATTAAGAATTAAAATATTTTATTTTTCGAATCGCAAACCACTTTTTAAGCGATGATACCGAGGTTTGGTGGGAAATAAAAAAGCCATATTCGATTAAAATAGCCAAAATCTAATATGATACAGTTGCCCATTTGTACATATGAATCGTTTATACAAATATGGTTAATAGATAGTGAGTTTATTTATTTAGTTTTAAAAAAACTCTTTGCACAACTTAAACAGGTAATCATTATACACATATGTATGTATGCCATTAAGCCATTTCCCTTTCAGGGTAGGCGTGACACTACCCGATTCGGGTAGTGTTTCTAGGTGGATAGTTTTCTTGTAGTTATAAATAACTACAAGTGTGGGTTCACCACACCCACGATGTGCCAACAGCACTCAGTATTCTTGAATGGTCACCCATCCAAGTACTAACCGCGTCCAACGCTGCTTAACTTCAGTGATCTGACGAGAACTGGGTTTTTCAGCGTGGTATGGCCGTTGGCCATATCATATGATGATCATTTTTTCCTTTAAATATTTTAGTGAGCACAGAAGAAACTGAAGTTTTAATTTTTGCAGATTATTTTCTCACAAATTCATTTTGTACTTCAATTATTTTCGCTGTCTTCAAAAATGTCAAAGCTGACAGACAATTGAGAATTGCTTTCAATATTCGTATTGCTTAATACGAACCAATTATGGCTCAATTTTGTTATAGTATAATTCAATATCTATCAGAAAGAAAATGTATTTCCTAATCATTGATAATGAAAAAAAGTGATCAAGAAATAAGCTTTACATACATACAAATACAAAAGTAATTGAAATATTACTTTTAATAAAAAATAATTGGATTTCTAAGGAAATAAATTTTTTTTGAACAGTTTAGGGTTATTATACTTTTTTTATTATTTATTATGTATTACTATGATTTGATTGTATTGATAATAAAAAGTCTTATATAACTAGATTTAATAATTTTGAAACAGACAAATCAACAAAGAGCAATAATTGTTTATATTTGTATTGTTACTTAGGGTAAATTATTGCCGAATTCAAGCCTCGTATTATTAAAGAAATTGTTCTCTTCTGAGTTGTCAGTATAAGCAGAATCAAGTTTTGATTTTTTAATAAACATATATCATCAACAATAGATAGTTCTCATTGTTATTATTAATTTAACTTGACGCCACGAAATGGTAAAAATTGATAAAGGATATCAGTTTTGAAAATGAATGCGAGATTACTTCTATTAATTACATGACTTTCAGTAATGACATAATTATCCCGCGTGGAAAAGTTTCAATCGGTGAGCCATGGCTCAACATTGCTCAATATGGAATAAGCGTGGTGTGAGCGTGAGGTAAGCGTGTGGTAAGCGTGGTTCAAGATTGGTTCAACTTTCACCCATGGTCGTCCCATGGTTGTCCCATGGGTATGAACAATGGCTCAAGCATGCCTAATGGCTCCACTGCCAGTATTCGCCCACGGTCAAACGTACTTTTATTGGACTTTGGCGAAATTTTCGAAGATATGTAAAATGTACTCATATTTTTTTGTTTTTTAAAGAGAATCGTTGGAGGGAAAGAAAAATATTGTGAAAAAATATTGGACTTCACGAAATTTTTGAATACGGACATAATTTACTCAATCGTACAAAAGCGCATGAGCGCCAAAGTTTGAAATTCCAAAAGGGCATGAGCGCCGACATTTGGCAAATCAATAGGACATACGCGCCAGAATTTGGCACAGAAAAGTGGCATAAGCGACAAAGTTTGTAATTCCGAAAGGCCATAAGCGCCAACATTTGGGAAAGCAAGAGAGCATAAGCGCCAAAGTTTGAAATTCCAGAAGGTCATAACCGCCGAAATTTGGCGCAGGAAGAGCGAGAAAAATTGAGTAAATTACGTGAATCATAAGAGATTTGGAAAAATATTTTTGATCAATTCTCTTGAAAAAAAAATCAAAAAACTTGAGTGAATCGTGTTGATCTTCAAAAGTTTCGTGAATCACAGTAAAAACAATTTTTTTTAATGCTCTTGAAAAATTAAGTAAATTATGTCCATAGTCAAAAATTTCGTGAAGCCCGATATTTTTCTTCTTCTCCAACAATTCTCGTGAAAAAAACCCGAAAATATGAGTAAATTTTGTACTTCTTCAAGCATGTTGCAGTGTCCAATAAATGTACATTTTTCTTTTAAAATTCTCTTGAAAAGTCGAGAAAAATTGAGTAGATTAGGACCGTCTTAGAAAATTTTGCAAAGTTCAATAAAACAAAATATTTAGCCACCAATTGTCTCCAAAAAGAGAGGACAATTTAGTATATTGTGTCTATCTTAGAAAATTTTGCCAAAATCCAATTAAAGTAGGTTCGACCGTTGGCGAATACTGGCAGTGTGGCCATTAGCCATACTTGAGACATTATTCATAACCATGGGACGACCATGGGACGACCATGGGACGACCATGGGTGAAGATTGACCGAATCTTGAACCGCGCTCACCCCACGCTTACGCCGCGCTTATCCCATGTTGAGCAATGTTGTGCCATGGTTCATCCATTGAACGTTCTCCACGCGGGATTATGAACAGAATCTTTCTTCTGCGCAAAAATCAACAAAGTCTGATATATTTATTGAACATTTAGATTTGCTTCAAAAAACAAAACAATTTATACAAATAAATGTTCATTGTTTCTTCATTTGTAAAATATTACTGAGAAAAAAATTTTCAACATAAAATTTTGCCTAAAATGAGTATTTTTTCATGAATTAATAATGACAGTAGTTAATGACAGTCGCTATTATTTTTGGATCGATTTTATCACTTTAGTAGTCAATATTAAATTGGTTAGGAGCAATTTTCATTGTAAAACGAACCCTCCAGCAAGAAGAATTCTAAAATAAGTATTTTGCTCGTGAAATTTGTCATTAGGAATTCAAACATTTTGTTTTTGTAATCGAAAATCACTTTTCAAACAATTCTACTAAGGCTTGATGAGAAATGAAAATGCCATTTTTGATTTAAATAGCCAAATCGAATATGAAATTGTTAACCATTTTGTATATGAATCATTCATTCAAATATGAATAATAGATAGTTTTTTATTTGTTGATTTACTTTGAAAATAAAAATGTCTCTGCGAAATTGCCGTTTTTGCCACACTTTCCTTAAAAATAAATTAATTACAAAAATTATAATAATTTATAAATCTGTTTTCTCAATTTTCTGTTAGAATTAACTATGGTATTTTCGAAAAAAAACTTCAAAGTCCTTCCCGAACTGCGACATGCAGACTATTTTGAACAGTAAATACCAGATCCGTCCTACTCTGTGTCGGTATTTCCTATAGCGAGACTGAAAAAGGTGAATTATTATAACAATATGATAATTTTTCCCTCAAAATATTTTCGTTAGTACAGAAGAAACTAAAGTTTCAATTTTCTTTCAAGATTTTTCTCTTATAAATTCATTTTTAACTTCGATTATTATGAAAGTGAAAAAATATTGAAGCCGTAAGAGCCATGATACATTTGCTCTTTATTATTGTTGTTACTCATCATAAGTTACTTGTAACAATTCGATTCGACTTTGGATCACAAACAATATTGTATTATAGTTTCACTTTTTTTTAACGAATTATTAGTGTGGAGAATTGCAGTTCAAGTGACTTTTTCCCTCCGTTTTATTTCGAAATATCTTAGGAGTGGGCGACTGGAACCTACTGGAGTTTCATCGATTTCTTTTGAGGTCAATAGGGTAATATTCCCGCTTTCCATGTTTATTTTCACGCGTTTTCTAATGTCCCTCTGAAGCATATATATTCCAGCAAGAACATAAGTAGTTTCCAATATTGCAAATACGTCACCATCGGATGTTGATATAATAATTGGTTCTGGGGTTGTTATAGGCCTAAAGATACTGCCACTTGTTCTTAATTTCAGTCGTGTATCGGCGGGAAAAGTGTATCTTCGGAATTCAAATATCTGCCGCGGATTCTTCTTAGAAATAAGCCGAATAAATTCCATATGTTCAAGTCCATATCCAAATTTGTTCCAAGAAGGAAGCCTGGTAGGTGGAGCTAAACATCTGGTAGAAGGCTCCCTGACAGGAGGAGTCCGATGACTGGATCTCGCAGAAGAAGGAGGAGAAGGAGACCTGACCGGAGAACGATTTAGGTCAATAGGTTTTCTATTAGGTAAAGACTCGAAACTTATTTCTGCAACAAGAAACAAAAAATAACATTTGTATAGAGTCTTTGATGCAAAACAGGACTCGGATTGCAGAAAATTTGTCCGCATTTCAGAATGAGTCAGAAAATTAACGCAACTTAAAATCTTAAATATTCTGAACGTTCGAAATTAAAGTATAGTAATGAGAAATATCCAACTTCTTTCAACTAGTCACGGTAACTATCAACCATTTTTGATAACGATAATGATAAGAGTAACTTTTTAAAATAAGTAACGAGCTGGTAACTAATTGCATTTTTTTAATAGAGACAATCAATACATTTGTTTGCTTTTCAACGCTTGTTTAATTTTTGTCAAATAATCAGATGAGAAAGTCCTAGTAACACTAAACAATTTTTCGTGCTCAAATAACTGCAATTATCTATTCCAGAGAATTAGAATTTTCAACAGGAAAAATTTTAAACTGTCTAAAATACATTTTTTATTTGAGGGTAATTTTAGGGAGTACGAAAACATGAATCTAAAAGATCGACGGATGTATTTGAGATGAATATATATTTTACATGCTGCTAAAGGTCGCCTGACTGGACATGCGACTATGCTAAGATAAAAATATGAACAATTCTTTAAAATTATGTGCAGAACAACCAAAAACATTCCCAAAGATTTACAAAATGCTCGAGAAGAAACGGAAATAAATTTGTTCTGATATAAGCAAATAAGAGATTAGGCTACAGAAAAACGTTGGATAGCACGTAAGACTTTAGATGCATTTTAAAATAACAGAATATTATTAATATTTGAATAAAATACTATCTTTGGTTTTATTTCCAATCTACTGAAAAATCACTTAGTATTTTAATTCGGAACAATTCCCTATCAATTGGGACACTCATCGAATTCTATTTTTATAATACACACATTATGGTTTTCCCGGAATACATCTACATTAAATTTGTAATCAGTTCAGAAAAATACAAATAAAGATTGGAAAAAATAGCAATACTAAGGATTTTTCTCGGATTTGAATTAGGATAGAATTCAGATTATGGTGAGCAAATTGTTATTTTGGGGAATCCTTAAATACATTTGTGGAATAAGAATATATTATTATATTATGATATTCACCAATAAAATTAAGAATTATCGCTAATGATAGGACCAGTGTATGAAGGATCCTCATTTTTTCGAACTGAGGAAAAACCGATTACTTTGTTCATGAAGAAATCGGTGAATAATTATTTCGGTGCTTTATGACGGTACATAATATATGCTATAGTTCTTATCTCATAAATTAGTTAAACCTTGAAGCTTGTCCTTGCGAGATATTCAACAAATTTGAAGCTGCTAAATGTTTAAACTCATTTACTCATAAATCTTTTAATCTTTTGAATTGAAAAATTAGAAGCCATTTAATGTATGGAGCATCATTTATCAAATACCATCTATGTTTATGGAGTTGGATTTTTCAATTTTAAATATTTTTTTAAATCGGAAGGCGGAATGTATTGATTTCTGACATTCTTATTCAATTGAAATAGACTAAATTTTGTTATATAATTAGTTTTCCTGATGAAGGAAATTTTCGCTTTCAAGTTATTTCTGAACTTATCATAGCCAGAAAGCACGTCCACACATAACCAAAGCTAAAATGGGACTGACAATCTTGTAAAAGTTCTACTTCAGTGGGATGGTTTTAAACGTTTCATGCTTGCTCATAATGACGAAAAATCTTAATTTTTTTCCGTTTTTTCTTTATATTCATACAGATTTTCGTAAATATTAAATACTATTGCAGCAAAAATTCATACCTCCGCATTCAGTGCTGTTCCGATATTTTTCTGATTGATATACGTTCCAGCAGGAACATACGTAGTCTCCAGTATCGCGAAGACCGTCGAATGTTGATATAACAACTTGTTCGTGTGTTGGAATATCCAGCTCGGATTCTTTTAAAGAATAAGCCGAATAAATTTTATATCTTCAAGCCCATATCCATGTTTGAAAAAAAGGAAGCCTAGTAGGTGGAATTATGAACTTGACTGGAAAATATCTGGCAGGAGAAGACCTGTCAGGAGAATAAGGTCTGGCAGGAGGAAACTCGCCAGGAGGATGCCTGGCAGGAAGAGACCTGCACATCCACCTCGCAGGAGGAGAATACCCAACCTTAAGATTTTTCAGTCAATAGGTTCTCTATGTGTAAAGACTTATAACTTATTTCTGCAACAAGGAGAGGATTACATATTTATATAGTGCGCGATGCAAAATAAAATCCGGATTTCAGAGTCAGACACAGGATTAACGCAACTTCAAATCATAAATATTCTGAAAGTTCGAACCTGATTAACAGTGATGAGGAAAATCTAGTTTCTTTCAACTAGTTACTGCAACTATTTACTTTTTTGCCAGACCGAGGTTCATAAATAAATAAAATATACGAGGTACGTGATGAGGATGTGTTTTTTAAAGCAGAAGGAGCTTTAACAAAAGAGATTTCACAATCACAAAATAGCTGTTGTGAATGCTTTGACCTTTAACTTGAAACGATCTGTCTAAAAATGTTGAGAAAGTATAAAAACCGAGCGCGCATCGTGGTCCAAATACATTTTCGAGCGTGGCAGCGGATAAATTGTTATTTGCGGAAACCTAAAGAACATTTGTAAAAATAGAGATATATTTATATATTATGATATTTATTAATCGAATTAATTGTAATCGCCAATGCCAGGGCCAGAGACCAAAGGATCCTTATTTTTCCAAACTGAGGAGAAAATTATTATTGTGGTAATTAAGAATTCGGTGAATAATTATTCTAGTTCGTTATCACGGTACATAGTGCAAGCTATAGTTTTTTTCACATGAATTATATAAACCTTCAGCCTGCCTTGTGAGATATTTTCATTTTGACTACCAATTAGAACTCTTCTAAATTTAAAGCAACTAAAATCGAAATTAAAAATATTCAAGCTTACGATTTTAGCAATCGTCTAATCTTGAATATTGTAAGAAAGAAAATTTTCTGTAGTTTTACCAATTTTTTTTACATTCTCACCAGAGAATCTTGCATAGTTTGACAGAAAAATGGGATTTTTGATTTTCAATTTTTTTTGTGAGATCAAAATTCGAATTTTTTATTTTTCAAAAAATGCAAAAAGTTGTTATGGAAATATGATAGGGTGTTCAAAAAGAAACGTTTTTCTTCAACATCTCCAAAAAAAGTGGTCTCAAAACATTTCAAAATGTGCTTACTTTTTGAATTTTCATCCAAAATAGCTGATTAACAAACTCGTTCTTTCGTTGTAGCCCATAAAAAAGTGTGCCAAAGCACAATCCAATCTGATCAATCTTTCGAAAGTTATCGTGCTCGCACGATACAGACAGACGGGCAGACCGACGGACAGACAGACACCTTCGTAAAAATCGTTTTTTCTGACTCAGGAGGTCTCAAAACGTGGAGATTTGATGAAAACCGACTATGAGAAATTTTACATGAACCTAATACCTTCTCACTAGAATGAGAATGTAAAGAAACTATCGAAACTTGCGAAATTGCCATTTTTGCCATACTTTGCATTATAATATAGTAATTATGAAAAAATATAAATTTATAAATCGGCTTTCTCAATTTCCTCAAAATGTTTCTCCTTAAAAACATGCAGGCTATTTTAAACAGTAAATACCAATTACATCCTAATCTGTGGCGGTATTTCCTATAGAAAAACAAAGCAGGTTAATTATTATAACAATATGATAATTTTTCCCTTTTAAATATCTTGGTAAGCACAGAAAAAAACTAAGGTTTCAATTTTTTTCAGATTATTTTCTTGAAAATTTATTTCGAACTTCAACTATAGTCGCTATCATGATAAATGTCAAAGCTGAAAATAATGGATAATTGCTTTCAATATTTTTATTCCTCTCTATAAACCAATTATGGTTCGAGTTTGTTCAGTATAATTCAAAGTTGATGCACGAGGAGAAAAGACTCCTTTATTGACAAATTGTTTGACCTATTTATATTTTTGCATTTTCATTGCAGGCATTCCATAGAATTAAAAAACAACTATTTTAATGAATATTTTTAAATTTAAAAAAAAAACCTCACGAATGCTTTCTCTTTGAGAGAAAAACTGATTTTCTACTTATTCATAACGAAGAAACAGAGTGCTCAATAAATGAAAAATATTAACCTAAAAATACAAACAGAATTTTCTCACAGCTAGTTTTTATTTGCTTTTGAAAAAGACTGGCTGGGGAAGGGCAGAAAGATTGAAGCATTAAGAACCATTACACATTTCCTCTTTATTATCATTTCTAATTACAAGTTGCTAGTAACATTTTGATCCGACTTTGGATTAAAAACAATAGTCTAGTGTAGTTTTACTTTTTCTTTCAAATTAAATCAGTAATGTAGAGGATTGCGATTTACGCAAGATTGTCTGTCCGTTCTATTCGAAAATATGTTAGAATTGGGCGCCTGGCACCGACTGGAGTTTCCTCGATTTCTCTTGAGGTCAGTAGGGTAATATTGCCGCTTTCCATATTTATTTTTACCCGTCTTTTAACGTGTGATTGTAAGACATACATTCCCGCAAGAACATAAGTTGTCTCCAATATTGCAAAGACGTCACCATCGGATGTTGATAAAACAATTTGTTCTTGTGTTGTTATAGGCCTATAGATATAATGATTCATCCTTAATTTCAGTCGTGTACCGGCAGGAAAAGTGTATCTTCGGAATTCGAATATCCGGCTCGGATTCTTGTCGGAAATAAGCCGAATAAATTCCATATCTTCGAGTCTATATCCAACTTTATGAAAAGAAGGAAGCATGGTAGGTGGTACGAATCTAACAGAAGGATCGACGACAGGAGCATCCACGCGCCTGGACCTCGAACGACGAGGTGTCCTGCCAGGAGAAACAGGTCTGCCAGGAGAAACAGGTCTGCCAGGAGGAATTTCGGTAGCAGAATGCCTGTTAGAAGGAGATCTTGATCTCGCAGGAGGAGAAGAAGACCTGACCGGAGAACGATTTAGGTCAATAGGTTCTCTATAAGGTAAAGACTCGAAACTTACCGCTGCAAAAAGAAAGAGAAAATAACATTTTAATGAAGTTCGCGATGCAAAACAGAAATCGGATTTCGGAGAATTTGTCCGGATTTTAGAATCAGTCAGGCATAAGGAAGACGAAAGATTCGATAAGGGAGCATTCACACATTACGTAACATTAAAAAGGTGGGAGATGGTTCTTGTTTCGTTACGGTCTATTATGTGGGAGGTGGGGGGTAGTTTTAAGTGGAGTACGTAACATTTTTAATTTTTCCTTTTAAAAGGAACTAATCGAAATTTAAGATTTATTAATGTAAAGTTTTATCATTACATTTATAGTTAAAATATTTAATTTCCAATCAAGGAAAAGGAAATTTTTTAACAAAATAGTTAAATTTTCAAACAAACTAATAAAGGTTTGGAAAACAAAAATGCATTTTTTATCAAAAAAATTGAATTTTTTAATAAAAAAGACGACTTTTCAATAAAATATGTGAATTTTCAACTGAAAAAGATCAATTTTGTAACGAAAATGGAATTGTTACATTTTTAGTAAAATGAAAAGAATTTTCAGCAAAATTTGTTAACTTTTTCACCAAAGAAATGAATGCTTAACTAAAATCATACATCTACAATAAAAAAAAAGAATATGTAATCAAGTAGTTTAATTTTCAACCCAGAAGATGAGTTTTCCACCAAAGAAAACACAAATTTTCAACAAAAAATTTAAACGTCTATAAAAAAATTGTCGACGAAGAATGGAACAGTTGAATTTAGGTTTAAAAAAGAATTAATTTTCGATACAAAAAAAAATTATTTTCAACAAAAGAAATAAAATTTCAACCAAAAGATTAATTTTCTACTAAAAAAGAGAAATTAAAAAAAAAATACATGAATTTTCAAGTAAAAAGGTGAATTTTCAAGAAAAAAGTTTAATTTTTTGCCAGAGAAGACAAATTTTCATTAAAATAGATGAATTTTCATCTAAAGAAAGATACGTTTTCAACAACAAATATAATGATTAATTTTCTGCCAGAAAAGAATAATTGTTAACCAAGTACATGAATTTTCAACAAAAAATTTCATTTTTTAATCGAATTTTCAACCCAATAGTTGAATTTTCAAGCAAAAAGTGAATTAGTCACCAAGAAGATTAACACTCTACCACAAAATGTAAAGCTTGAATTTTAACAAAATACATAAATTTTGAAACAAATAGCTGAATTTTCAACTGAAGAAGATTGATGTTCAACCAAACATTAAATAGTTACGTTTTCAGTTTGAAAAAAATAATCTTCAATAAAAAATAAAATTTCAAGCCAAAGAAATGAATTTTGAACCTAAAGGATCAATTTTTTTTACCACAAAGAGATTTATTTTCAACAAAATACATTAACTTTCGACCAAAAAGGTAAATTAGTCACCAGATAGATTAATTTCCTTCCGTTTTGAAACGATTCAAAAATAAGAAAAAATAATTATGATTTTTTATTTTGGAAAATTGAATTTAAGAAAATATTTAAAAACATTTGATAATATTCCAACAGATTTCTAAAATTGTCAAAGAAGAATCTAAAAGATTTTAAGACAATTTTTTGAATTTTTTAGAATAAAAAAAAAATTCATGACAAATTTGAATAATTCGAAAATATGAGAAGGTTTAACAACTTTAAAAGTATTAAAAAAAGAAGTTTCTTGAGATTTATGAGAAAATTTTTTAATTTTTTTTAATTTGAAAAAATGAACTTTAAGAGAAAATTCAAAAAGATTTCCTTAAATTTCGAGAAAAAGAGTAGAAGATTTTAAAGAAAAATGTTTCAATTTGGTAAGATTAAAAAATAAAAAAAAATAAAATCAAGTAAATTCAAGAAGTATTTATAAGATTTTAAGAGATTGAAAAAGAATTTTTGAACTGCAAAAAATGATTTTTTTAAATTTTAAGAAAAATTCGAGTGGACTAAAAATATTTTTTAGGAATTTAAGAGATTTTAAATAGATTTAAAATATTTTAAAACTTGTAAGCATTTCTGAAAATGTATCAAATATTTTTTATTCCTTCTAAACTTCTAAAAGTCCTAAATATCTTCTAAAAAGGCTCGAATGTTTCACAATATTTTGTAGAATCCTGTAAAATAAATTTTTCTAATTTTCTAGATTCTTTTTTGACACAATTGAAATATTTATTAAAAATCTTTTCTAATTTTCTCGAGAATATTATAAAATTTATATTTATATAAGCTTTAAAAAAACTGATAATCATTTCGGGAAATGAATATAAAAGAGAAATTCAATAACTTCTAACAACATTTTAAATTATTTCTTCTTCAATTCTGCGTGATTACAAACTTTTAAGAAGAATCCGAGCAAGTTTTAGAGATACTTAGAAGTTTTAATAAAATTCAATAATAATTTAAAAGTTGAAAAGATTTTAAATTGTATTTCGCGCCTCTTCCTCGAGATCACCAAGTAGTACCCCCCAACTTCATGTCGGTACTGCCACAGGTTTAACGCCAAAACTAAGAAGTTTTTTT